>VDFB02358134.1:217477752-217696868 GCA_007258455.2 Sequoia sempervirens | reverse complement strand
ATCTTCCTTGTAGGAATTCGGTTATCACGCGATCGTCCATTCTAATTGAAGAGACTCAAGAAGTTAATATGGAGTGCTGCCAGAAAATCCTAAAATCACCTATGTGGCTAAGTCACTCTCGGAGACAAAATTATCCGGTCATCATGCAGCTTCTCAGAAGGAATCATCAACTTTGCTTGGTCATATTCAGACATGCCAGGTTTAGACCCTGCCTTAGTAGTTCATCATCTAGACATTCGCCCAGATGCCAAGCCTGTCAAACAAAAACTCCGCAAGATGCATCTGCGGGTCACATTGCTAGTCAAAAAGGAATTGGAAAAGTTACTAGAGGTAGGTTTTATTCGGTCAATTGACTACTCTTAGTGGATCTCCAATATAGTACCAGTTGCCAAACCAAATGGAGACATTAGGGTCTGCACAGAATTCAGGGACCTTAACAAGGCTTGCCCTCTGCCTAACATTGACATGTTGGTCGACCTCACAGCAAGACATGAGATGCTCTCCCTTATGGATGGCTTCTCTGGTTATAATCAGATTCGAATCGCACCTGAAGACCAACATAAGACCACCTTCACAACACCTTGGGGTACTTTCTGTTACAATGTTATGCCCTTTGGTCTCAAAAATGCAGGGGCAACATATCAAAGAGCAATGACGGTAATCTTCCATGACCTCATCCATATCATCATGGAGGACTATGTTGATGACTTTCCAGGAAAATAAAAAACATGAGCAGAACATCCTACTATCCTGAAGCAGATCTTTGAACTGTTGGAACATTACAAGTTGCGGCTGAATCCAAAAAAGTGCATCTTTGGAGTTACATCAGGAAAATTGTTGGGTTTTATAGTCTCCCGAAGGGGTATTGAAGTTGATCCCGCCAAGGTAAAGACTATTCTAGACATGCCACCTCCACACAATCTAAAGTAGTTAAGAAGCCTCTAGGGGAAGATGCAGTCCATCAATCAGTTCATAGCCCAGCTAGCAGATAAATGTCAGCCATTCACCTATCTTTTGAAGAAAGACTCCACCTTCCGATGGACCCAGCAGTGCCAGATAGGTTTCAACAAAATTAAGGAATATTTAGCTCATCCGCCAATCTTGATGCTGCCTATTACAAGCAAACCCCTCCTACTTTACATCTCTACTACATCAGTCGCACTGGGGGCATTATTGGCACAACATGATGAATTGTTCAAAGAGAGGGAAATCTACTACATCAGTCGAACATTGGTTGGCTATGAGTTAAATTATTCCCCCATGGAAATAGATTGCCTTGCGCTAGTCTTCAGTACACGGAAACTCCATCATTACATGCTCAACCATCCGGTCAAATTAATCGCTAAAATTGATCCTCTGAAGTATTTGTTATCTAGATACACTCTGATTGGCCGCATGGCCAAATGGGTCATGCTTCTAAGTGAATTTGACATATAATATGTAGAGTGAAAAGCCATAAAAGGACAGGTCATTGCTGATCAATTGGCTGAAGCACCATTAGTAGATGCCTACCCACTAGACACTGAATTCCCGGATGAAGAAATCTACACAGTTATAGAAGCACCAACCACTATATTTCGATGGCTCATACACTCATAGTGGATCTGGAGCAGGAATTCTATTAGTCACCCCTCAAGGTGACTATATCCCAAAATCATTTAGGATAACATTCCCATGTACCAACAATATGGTAGAGTATGAAGCCCTCCTCACTGGCCTCAAAATTGTAAATCAGTGGCACATAACTCATTTGAAAGTCTTTGGTGATTCTTTGGTAGTCATTAGACAAGTTAATGATGAATTCCTCACAAAAGATGATAAACTATTACCCTATAAACGCATGGTGGATGATTTCAAGAAATATTTCAATTTCATACAATGCGACCAAATCCCTCAAGTACAGAACAAAGTGGCAGACGCAATGGCCACTATTGGTTCCCTGATTGACATGCCTAAAGACCGAACAGAATGTGAGTTTCTTGTTGAATAGATTTTAATCCCTGCATATGATGTTCCTGAGACTGATATGGTGTGCAATATTGTAGGTCCCACCTCCCCTTGGTATCAATACATATACACTTATCTCCGTAATAATATCATACCCCCAGAACTTACACGCAACCAATGCAAATCCTTTATCCATCGTTCTTCCCGATACATCATTCTAGGTGACATGCTCTATCGTCGCAGGTATGATGGAATCCTCCTTAGATGTCTGAATGAGACCGAGGTCCATACGGTACTAACAGAAGTACATGGTGGTATTTGTGGAGCTCACTTAAATGGTATGGCTCTGGCCAAAAGGATCCTATGAGCTGGATATTATTGGCCTACATTGGAACATGATGCTTGTGAATTTGTGAAGAAATGCCTTCCATGCCAACAACATGCAGATTTGATTCACGCCTCAGCATAAGATCTTCAGCCCCTCCTAGCACCATGGCCCTTTTCTCAATGGGGTTTTGACTTGATTGGAAAGATTTACCCACCATCATCTGATGGCCATACATTCATCATTACTACAACTGAGTACTTCACCAAGTCGGTGGAAGCAATGCCCCTTTCACAGATCACCGGTACTCAGATTTCCAAATTCATCCTCTACCATATTCTCTTCAGATATGGTATCCCGTCCACCATCCTTTCTGATAACAGAAAAACTTTTAAAAACCAAGCCATGAAAAACCTTTGTGACACCTTCCATATCCAGCACCATTGGTCAATTCCTTACTACCCCCAGGGTAATGGTCAGGTAGAAGCGACCAACAAGACCCTTATCTGTATCCTCAAAAAGGTTTTCAATAACACTAGACGAGATTGGCACCTTCATATTCATCCTTCTCTCTGGGAATATCGTACATCCATCCACACCTTGGCAGGCGCCACACCCTATTCTTTAGTATATGGTGCTGAAGTTGTCTTGCCAATTGAGGTTGAGTTTCCATCACTGAGAATTTCTCTAAAGAATCTTATCAGCGAAGAAGATGCTCGAGTTGCACGGCTTGCATAGCTGGAATTACTGGATGAATGAAGAATCAAAGCCTATGATCATCTGTAAGCATACCAAAATCGCCTCAAACATAATTACAATAAGAAGGTTCATCCTCAACAATTCCAAGTGGGCGAGCTTGTTCTTAAGGAAAACTAGCGCACTCAGCAAGACCGAGACAAGAAAGGAAAATTTGAGGCAAATTGGTTAGGACCCTATATCATAGCCGCTAAATATGGATCTGGGGCATACAAGTTGGCTACTCTTGAAGGAGATCCCCTTGATGAACCCGTCAATATCATGCATTTGAAGAAGTTCTATGCCTAAGTCCGCTTGGTAACCCCATCAAAAAATCAAAAAATCAAAAAAATCAAAAAAGTAACCAAAAAAAAAAAAATAGTAAAGAAAAATAAATCCATCTTTGGTGAAAACCACCTATTGGTGGCACCTCAGATAAGTATGGATGGTGAAAACCTGGTCACAGACATCATCCATAGAGGGCTTAATCATTATCTACCTGACATCCTAGTTATTTTATGCTTTCATCTGCATCCTCACCCACCTCAGCCTAGGCCACTTGGTATATATTGATTGAGCATTGGATGACCCATCTAGCCTATCCCCCATCCTGAGCTATTTTGTATCCCATTTTGAGCTTGTGTCTTTCGTTCCCTTTTTCGATTGGTCCGTGTCATTATGTAGGATCATCCATCATGTCAGTCTCCATCTAGATCTCATCCTTCTGCATCACTGGTCGAACTATGTTGCCCCTGCACTTTCACGTAGTCAAGGTTGGTCATTTGATCCTCCCCCAGGGAATTTGTCTATCATGTTTTATGTCTATCATCATTGGTCACCATTGTCCTCTTTTTGCTTTATCCATGGTCTTTTCACGAACTACAAGGGCTCTGTGCTTTCACGTAGGCAAGGCTAATCTTTGATCGGCCCCCGAGCCCCTAGGTCTATAGGATGTGTCAGTCTGTGTCTCCATCTAGCCTATTGTTCTCAAATAAAATCCATAGATTATTGAAATATTTAGTTAAAGAAAAGCATCTGGCTTCAAACTGGATCATTCTAGTTGAGTATCCATCATCGGTATCAATAGGATGCATCCTTCCTAGCAGACCTCATCAATCCCATCCATCACCCTGATCCTATGGCGAAGGATGTTTTGATTTTAATTATGATCTTTTGATGTTTTGGAATTTATGTGTCCTTTGTGCTCATTATCAACACTTGTCAGAGTCACCTTGATCCATCATATCATGGTGTGCTTTGACTAGTCGACATATGGGTTCATCTTGGTCTTTTCTTTCTTGCTGTCCTTTTTGGTTGTCCCACGTAGTACCCACCAAGATCCATGGGGTCTTGTGTTACGTTAGGAAATCCTTGTGTGTTTGCGATTATCCCAATACCTGGCCCGACCAGGGTCATCATGACCTTGGGGTGTTGGGGTAGCCCCTTTTTGCTTGATGTGTTTGTTCCATGCATTGGATACCTACTGGCCCTAGTATTATATATCAGGGTATCTGGTACCTTATGCTATAGCAACTTTCAATGCTCCAAAGATGGCAACTCATATTAGGATTGTATTTCATCATCTGTTACATTGCATTCACCCTATGATTTTAGTTGTGCAAATAATTTCTCTCTCTCTTTCCCATTCTTCTCAAGATACTCGTGATTTTTGACAGATGCCAAATGATACCCATTTTCACAATCACTACATTCCCACTTTCCATTATCCTAGCAGTTCTTATTGGTACTTATGGCCATATGTTACTTCCTATACAATTACCAAAGCCTTTATTGCATATCAAAATCACTCTATTAACCATGCATCTATCGCCACCTGCATCACCACATGTTAGATCCATGCATACATCACCACCTGCATCACAAAGTGTCAGACTCATCATACATCACATCTTGCATATGTAAAATGTCCATACAAAATCCATCATACACATATACATACATGATAAATAAGTTGACTAGGCATCCGTACATATAAATAATCATAAATGTAACATGTGTGTATACCATCATAAACATCTAAAATCATCCACCTATGCATAAATGATCCATCCATCTAAGTAGGAAATATCATATAAACATGCATATAGTCACCCATAACAAAAGGAAACATACTACATAATGCCAATAACAACTATCTCATGTCATAATAATATAATGTGTGTGTCACATACATCAAAATCTATCATATATCCATCACATAATCAAATACAAAATCCAAAGATGTGGAACCTCTCTGATCTATGTCAATAAATCCTACATGCTCCACCTCACATCTGTCAAAAACTCAGTAACCTGTCACCTCCCGAATGAGTTACCCACGTCTGATCTCTATGGAGAATCCGGTACTGATCTCCTATCTGGTGTAGCACCTAGTGAATCACTGTAACATTGAGTTTGTGTCCCCAGTGAGTGGGATGGCGCTGGCATCTGGGGTGCCTGACAAGTATATTGAAATATCCGCTGGGTCGGGTCTGGAACTGAATGATAGTATGCAGCCATCCAAAATCCTGTCTCTCTCGCATTCTCCTTTCACTCTGCAACTTGGACCCAAGCAAAATTCTGCTCTTGACAATACCTGTCCTGATCCCTCATAATCATCCTCCTCTCTTGCTCCCAGGCCTCCTGGGATAAGCATAACTGTGCCATCTCTTCCTGCATCCGATCTCTCATCTCCTCAGCAACCACCACCCTGGCTAGTGCGGCATCCCTCTCCCTCTGTAATCCATGCATATCTCTCCCTATCACACCACTACCCTGCATAGATTGCCACTGTGCCACTATTGCATCCCGCTCCCCCTGTAGCATCTGCATCCATCTCTCTGTAGCATCTCTCTATCTGTGCAGCCTGCGCCTAAACCATTGTTCCATCCCTCTCCCCCTGCAGCTCCTGGACTCTCAACAACACTGCCTCTTGTTCACCTTCCAATACTAATACTTCTGAGACTGCCTCATCTCTCCCCCTCTGAAGAGAATGAATCTATGACTCTAACAACTCTCTCTCACCCTGCAGCACCTGAACTCACGCCTACGTTGTATCCCTCTCTGCCTCCACTGTCTGTACCCATGCCTATGCTACATCTCTCTCTACCTACATAATACGAACCTACTCCCTTGCCTATCTCTCCCTCTCCTGCATCACCCCCATCTCTCCCACCATCTGCTCTAAGCAAAACACTATGTCTCGTAACTCATCTTGCTCCCGCCAGAGATCATCCACCTGCTGCCCACTACCTACTGACACATGATCAGTCATCCCCACTACTAACCCTCTGGCCTGCAATATAACAATCTCCACCTCTAGTCTGTCTCGGTCCCAACTGACAGCAGCTAACTCATCTCATAGCCCGTGTATGTTAGCTAGCAGTACCTCTCTCTCTCTCCACATCACCTCCACCATAAATCTATTAGTCCTCTGACCTGCTACTGGTGCTCTCGATAGCTCGACTCTGAGTCTGATCACCTCTACCTCTACCACCCTCAACCTCTGATCTATACTCTAAAGACTCTCCATAGTGTCTCTCGGCTGCACAATTAAATCCCCTGAGGAAATGATAGGAACCACTGCCAATGGCTCTACATCCCAAACATCCATATCTGGCACATCGCCATCTATCTCCATAGCCTCATCGCTCTCTCGCTGACCCTCCAAGTCCTCCATGGAAGGACAGACTCGCACTCTCCGTGGCTGCCTATGCCTCCCCGCTCTCATCAATCTCCTCGGCTCTCCTATCTCTGACTGCTCCTCATCCTCACTCTCCCCTATCTCCACAACGGGAGGCTCCTTCCCTAATACCATATGCCCCCCCTCTGTCATCCCCTACTCCCCATCCTCTCTGGTTGACTCCTAGCCTCAATGTCCTCTCGGGCAACCTCATGCTTTATCACGGTCTATACCCTCATCAATTGCCTCCTGCCCGCTATCAACTCTGGCTGACTCCTAGCCTCCATCTCCTCCTGACCTCCATCCTGGTATCTCTCATCTCCCTACTCCACCCATACCAACACTCTCCTCTGATGTACTCTGCCCCCTATACCAGTCTGTCGGCCCCCTCTACCCTCCACTGCGTGTATCATCTCCACCTCCTACTCCTCCTATCCCCCTGCATCTAGCTTCGGATCTCTCCTACCCTCCTGTCCTCCCGCTTCTGGCTCTGGATCTCTCCTACCCTCTTGTCCTCCCGCATCTAGCTCCGGATCTCTCCTCCTCTCCTGTTGTATCACCTCTCTCACCCTCCTCTATTGCCCCTGGTCCCCCTCCTCCTTCTCCTCCTACCTGCCTGTCCCACTACCTCCATCCCCTCTCCTCCCATCTCTGGTTCAGGACCTCTCCCACCCTCATGTTGTACTCCCTCTCTAGCCCCATGCCGCTCATCCTTTGATTCAAATCTGATAGCTCCTACAATCGGCACCAATGGTGTAATCCTATCCCATAGGTGGTTGCGAAACCACTAGTCATATCACTATGTCACTCCTGCATCCTCTACTCCCACACATCTCCTAGAATAGGCTACCTGCACTATCGTTTCCTATGATGATCTGGCCTCTGTAGGGCTAATCGCACGCCCCCATGGTCGCTCTCTGGTGAGCTACCAAAACATCACTAGCACACTAAGAATATCTTGTGTCTACCCAAACTGTCTCAGTACCCTATCCAATTGGTGCATATCCACTATCCGTAGAAGAATTCTAATCAGGACACACTGAGCCATAAAATACCCACTCTGTCTCGCAGTTTGCTCTCTCCAACCCCTTGAAGCGTCGATGCATATAAGATCACCACACTATGTCTCCCTCCTCCAAATCATCTATCATCCTCCTCCCTCCCTCCACATCTCCCAACCACCTATGACAAATAACCCAACCCCTCTCCTCTCCATACCTCCATGCCAGTGGCTTTGTATCATCCACATCTCCCTCCCGAACAACAATCGGTCTCATCACCATAATATGCTCTCATGCCCACACCTATAATAGGGTCATGTGTGTCAAACTCACTACCTCCCGATAACAAATCAGATGCATATCTCTATACAACTGGGCTAGTACACACGCACCCCATACAATTTGTCCCTCTTGCCACTCCATAATGTGTCAAATCAGCTCCATGAACCGCAAACTGCAATACCACCTGCTACGATCTGGCAGCAATATCCCACTAATCAACCCAGCTAAGAATAAAGGAAAAGCTAGTACTCCCACTGTTAGGCATCCATCTAGATCTAACTGATGACCTTGCAGCGGCAGGGCAACATGACCAAATAGCACTGTCATAGTCTGCCTCAACTCGGCCCTGCTCGACACCACATCACTCAACAAAATCCCTGATATCGGCAGCTTCAGAATGCACGATACATCCTCCAGCGTCACCCTAACCTCCCCTGTTGGCAGCCAAAATGTCGACATCTCTAAGCTCCATCTCTCTATCAGGGCCGTCAGCATTGCTCGATGTGCCCTCATCACTGGTACCTCTAAAAAATGCAATAACCCCGCATGCTCTAAGGCTGCATGATCCACACCCGTCATCGTTGCTAGAGCCGCTGTCAGTGCCTCCGACCACCGCTCGTGTGTCCATATCCACCCTAAGCTCTACATCCACATCAACCATTTATCAGTACACAATCTTCCTGGCCCCGGACCATCTTTACTTTTATTCTCCCCTCATCCTAATATTTCCCCCCACTGAGACAGTCTCTTTTTTCTATCATCCATTGCCCCATCCCTCTTTCTTCTTTTCTTTTTCCCGGCCGCTCCCCCCTCGGGGTGTGTCCGCCCTTCCCGGGGTAGCTCCCCTCCCCTCAGGGTGTGTTTTCCCCTCCCTGGGGTGACTCCACCCCTCCCCGGGCGGCTCCACCCTCCCGAGGTGTGTCTGCCCCGTCAAGGCGGCTCCGCCCCTCCCCGGGCAGTTCTGCCCTCCCAGCACGTGTCTGCCCCGTCGGGGTGGCTCCGCCCTCCTAGGGCGGCTCAGCCCTATTGCGGGGCGGCTCCACCCCATTGCGGGGCAATTCCACCCTATCGAGGTGGCTCCGCCCTCATGGGGCATGGCCACCCTGTTGGGGTGACTCTGCCCCGTCCCAGGGCGTGTCTGCCCCGGGATCCTGGGGCGGCTGCACGGCCAGCTCGAGGCGTGTCCGCCCCGAGCTGCGTGGGCGGATCCGCCCTGAGGTTGGGGCGGCCCCGCCGCCTGGGGCGCATATTCCCCACTATGGCACGCCTCTTCACCCATGTGCCCCCCACCCCCAGTTTTTTCTTTTTCTTTTCTACCTGTTCTTTTTTTTGCCAATTTGGCAACCTACCCATTTTTCCATTTCCCCCCACCCACGAAACCCATATGATACATTTCTAACCATCTTACAAAATATGTTTAAATATTCAAAATAAATAACATGGGTTTTCGTACTCACCTTGCGAGGCACCGCGAAGTGGGTCCATCGTCTCCGCGGCTCATCTACTCGGTGAACAATCTTGGTGTCATGATCTCGCAGCATGGTTGCTCTGTCTCCTCTCCCTCTTCTTCCTCTTTTTTTCACTTGCTGTAGTAACAATGACACTAGGTAGTTCTCCAAATTACCTTTTAACCCCCCTTTTTTAAATACAAGGTATTTTTTACCTTTTATTTACCTTTTTTTTCCTTTCAATTAATCCCCTTCTTTCCCGGAGCCACCATTTGCAAACCGTACATCCAATCAACTCCGTTCAAAAGGAAAAGTTGCTTAGTTTTTTTCCCTTTATCCAATGGTCTCCTGCATTTCTTTCTATCGAGAAGCCATCCGGGGCCCCCTCCTTTCTTCCCCAACCGCCTTCTTAAAGGGGCATACCCTATCACTTTCTTCCATCCATTTCAAGCCAGGAACTGGGGCATCCCTCTCCTTCTCTATCAGGCTGGGGCATCAATCCCAATCCCTTTCTTCATCCTCGACATTTATTTTTCTTTGAAACATTGTTATTTTAACAATATTTCGAAGAGGGGCAAAATGTAGACACCCAAATTTGATCACTCCCATATGATCAAATTTCCCCCTTTATTCATCAATTCTGTCAATATTAATTTATTTAATTAATATTGCGCTTCTCACATAATACTCTTAAAGTGTTTAATTTAATAATTAAATACTTTATTTGATGCTTTTATCTTCTCTAAATTAAATAAATACACCAATTTATTTAATTTAGTCATCCTAATCTATTGAATTAAAATCAATTTAAAATTCTCCTTTTCTCACTCCTTGTCACATCCTCCATAATTCATCTCTAATATGAATTAATTTAATTAATTCATATTTAGGGTGTGCATCCTCTTAATCAAAGATTAATGTCACATCCTCCTACATTTGTCACTTGTCTCTAATCTTCCATTAATTATCATAATCAAGTATTTGCACAACTTAAATCAAAGTCATTAGCCATTTTTAGCACCATTTTTTGGTCAATTCTTCCATTTTTCTTTTTTGGACTTTGACCCTCCTTCCCATGACAATTTTTAATTCTCATTTATTCATCCTATGTCTCTCTCCTCCCCATGTGAATTTTTAATTCATATTTTTTCTTTCCAAGGCTTCTAGAATATTTGACATGTCACCTCATACACATGTGACCAATTCCCACCTTTTTGGAGACCCCCTCTTATCCTTTAGACTCTCCTAAGAATGTGAATTTTTAATTCACATTTATTTCTCCAACCACCTCTCCTTTTTCCATGGAGATTTTTGATGAATTCCAAAATTCCTCAAATGTCCCTTTCACACTCACTTGGGGACAACAAATTCCTTTTTGAGGAGATCTTCTCACTCCCCAAGGTACTTGGAAGGTACTTGTCCTTCCTCCACCTCATGTACCTTTTGGCCACCTCATTTACACCTCACTTCCTCTTAGCCACTTCACCATCCACATGTCAAGATATGAGGGCTTGTGAGTTCTCAACCCACCATAGCCCTTCATCTTGACCTTGTTGGATGAATCTCAACTGTTTAATTTTTTAGAGAATTCAAAATTTTCTATAAATCCCCCTCCTCAAGGGAATTTAAAACACTTAGCAATTTTATAACTACATGTTGCCATTTTGTGCACTCATTTAACCTTCAATTACATTCACTTGCATTTACATCCAAACATATAGTCAAATCCTTCATTTTTAGCCACACCAAGAACCATCAAGGAGCATACATATCAATCCAAATCAAGGGCCAACCAAGGAGTTTCAGCTGCAAGGAGGAAGGTATAATCATTTATCTTCATTTGACATTTTCCTCTTTGTATTTTCAAATTCCTTAGGCTAATCATGAGGTGTTTCATTATGTTTTCCATTGCATTTAAATTGCTTAGTGTAAATAGGGAAAAATTCATATTTAAATGTTGAAAACAACAAATTAACTAAATCCTGTCAAGCACCATGAAGCACAAACTAGAATGAAAATGAAAATAAACAAAGGAAATGCAAACCAATTTTCAAACTAGACTTGATTAACCTCCATGTCTCTTCTCCACCTACATGAGAATGCAAGATTTTGAAGGTTGATTGTTGGATGAATGTTGGTTGCTCAATTAAGTAGCATAACATTGACATGGGGATGATAGATGAATGACAATAGATAGGAATGGATGAAAGACTGAAGAATGATTTTGACAGCATAAGGATACTTGAAGAATCAACCCCCTAAATGGCTTATGAAAGAGTTTATTTATAGGAAATGTCTGATTTGGATTGACTGTTGAGATTGAATGTCAATAAGATGTCTAAATCAATGGCCAAAATTGAAAGTTGTAGTATGGACTAGGATTAGGTCAAAATTAGGGAAATGACAAGAAATGAATGGCTAAGATTGAATTATGAATAATTCAATCAAGGGCTGAATTAAATGAGATGTCAAGAGATAAGATTTGATTTGGAAGAAAAGATTGGCAGCACAGGACAAGAGGTGATAGGAGAAATTAAATAAAAATTATTTAATTTAGGTGCCAATGAATAATTAAATAATTAAAATAATTATTTAATTATAGAGGAATGTGACAAAAGGAATCATTTTAAATTAAATAATGATTTAATTCAAAATTCAAGAGAGTGGACCAAATTAAATAAATAAAATTTATTTAATTTATGAGAGAAAAGGATAATGAATAATTAAATAATTAAAATAATTATTTAATTATAGTGGATAGTGGACAAAAATTAAATAAATAAGAATTTATTTAATTTTAGAAAGAAGAGGACTTAATTAGTGATGCAATTAAATAAAATATATATATTTAATTAATCAAGCAAGAAATAAAAGTAGGAATGAATTAATTAAATAATTAAAATTATTTAATTAATAAAAGACACGACTTTAGAAAATAATTAAATAATTAAAAATTATTTAATTAGCAAAGACAAAAGGGGAAATGATAGAGAATTTAGAAATACATTTTGCCCCTCTTTGAGATGATGTTCGAGATAATGAGATTTGTGTTGAGTAACAACATTTCAAAGAAGCTAAGGTATGGATAGAGGAAAATGGATGATGATAGAAAAATAGAATGATGACGAAATAAGAATGGGATGATGATACCCCCTCGAGAGGATAGGCGAGTTGGACAAACACGGGTATGCTCTCGAAATGAAATGATAAGGAGGGACAAGATGAATGACACATTATGCTGCAAGAAAGTGAACAACCATGATGTTTGTTGTAACACTAGACAAGATGCACCAAGGTATAAGGACCAAGGTGACGATGTGTCTTGTGCCCCAGCGTAATACAACCTTGTCTACATACAAGATATGAATATTAGCTGGAATAAGTCAGACTTGACACAAATGCAAGATAAAAATGATAACACACACAAGCAAGCAAGCAAGCATGCACAAATGACACAAAAAAAAACAAGGTATTGCCCCTGTCAAGCTGTAAACCGATGACTAATTGATTGACTGATGATGATGACTGAAAGTGTTGTCATTGCGGGGAAAGACATATCCCTAGATCAACACAAGGATGACTGACTATTTGACTAGTTGACTTTGATTGATTGGTTTACGACAAGATTAGGATCAAGACCAAAGGATGTGATTGGATAATTTGACAAGATTGATTGACTTGATTGGTATGGACTAAGGATTGACTTGCATTTGGCCTATTGTTTGGAATGACTGAAGATGATTTGACGTGGATGAGAGGATGTGATGAATTGAATAGAATAATTGATGTGATTGGAATAATTTGAAGACTGATTTGACATTGTTTTGGAAATTTGACTTATTTTGACTAGATGACTAATTGGACTATGTTGTATGTTGGGTAACGATTTAAATGTCGACATTTCAAATGACTGACTATGTCTGACTTATTTGACTGACATGACAAACATTGACCATGTTTTGGTATTTTTGAGAATTATTTGGATGTTTTTGGATTTTTGACATGTTATGATTTTTTTGGATTTTTGACATTTTATGATTTTTTTGGATTTTTTGACATGTTTTGATTTTTTTGGCTTTTTTGAGAATATTTTGAGGTGTCAATGGATGAAAATTTGGGTAGCCTTTCTGCTAGATACCAATGACAAAGGGAAAACCAAGTCTAGGTGCAAGGAGATAAATGGGATTAATGGATGAATTGGATGTATGCATAAGAGAGCAAGGATGTGATCTCCAAAGACTATGTCGCATAGGAATGACATGCCCCATTCTAGGTACAAGACTTAGGATTTTTCATGACAAAGCTGATGACAATAGGATAATGATATGATTGGTTTAGATAGGATGAGGTATGTCAAGAGATACCCAAAAAACATGTGTCAACAGTTTTCCCCTATATCTTCATCAAGATCAAAAGGAGAAGGGTGGATAAGTGGACCCAATATGATAGGTATATATGATGGCTAAGATGGTAGGTAGGATGGAAATGATATGACATAAAAATGATAGGTTGGATAGATAAGACATTGTGCCCCCAAGTGTAAGTGACATAGAAGATCAAACTACACATGATGCCTGTTTGCCAGGTTTTCATCATGGTACTTATCCAAGGCGCCTGTTTACCAGGTTTTCACCATTGGACGAAGGGATTTCTCTTTACTTTTTTTTTCTTTTTGACTTTTTGACTTTTGGATAGGAGGGACTCAAGTGTCTAGTTGCATGAAAGGTGATAGTCCCACTAGAAATGGATATCATTGCATGGACTATGTCAAATGTCATTATGCTCATAGATGTTGGTAAGGGATGACATGAAATGGAGATAGAGTAGGTAGATGATGGATTATGATGTGTATTATGGAGGATTATGTAGGGAAGATATAGGACTTATATGGGAATTATGCAAAAGATGAATGGGGAGGCTTAGCCAAAAGCATGGACCATAGGAAGGTGGTGGGGAAGATATGTAGGATAGTGGATGGGGGGTGACGAGATGGAGGTATAAGGGCTTGTTGTGAAATGGAAGGGAACCATGACCAATGGTTGCACACATTGTGATAAACATTGAAGCTTTTGATGTGGACAAGGTGTAGGAAGAAATGAAGATGTTTGCTTAGGAGATGGATGATGAAGTGCTTTAGGTACCCACATAGACTTAGTATTTTTATGACATTTATTTGGCTTGTGGGTTTTAGGACTTTGATATTTTTGAATGGAATGTGCATTTTGGATGGGAGGGGATGGTTGGGATTTTTGTGACATGGATGCCTCATTTGACTTGATTTCTTTTTGCTTAGGTACCCAAACCATTTTGTTTTTAGACTTTTCTTTTGAAGGTATGGGCTTATATAGCTTTTTAGATGTACTTGGATTTGACTTTTTGAAATTGTATTCTAAGGCATTAAGACCTTTAGAATTTTTGACTTTATAAATAGAGGCATCCAAATTTTTATTTTGGAATCCCTTGGGTTTGGTGGAATGAGTGGAAGCTTTATGTTTAGATAATGTGTGCATTGATTGGTCATGATTAAGATGTTTAAAGGATTTATGGATAAATGGATAAGAGGATTGAATGGTAGGGTTATTAGGTGTTGGAAGTAATGGTGGTAAAGTGGATGGAGGGATATTAGGAGTTGGAAGTAACGGTGACAACATGGATGGTGGAAGGTGTATGGTCACATGCATTTTACATTTGTAGGATGACGGTGGTGGGATGGCAACATATGTCTTAGGTGTATGGTAGGATTTATGATGGAAGGAGGTGGACTTAGGATGCATGGAGGAAGTACCAACATCTTGAGATTGGTGTCCTTGGGGTATGCAATGGAAAATGGGACTAGGTGTAGGTGGAACACTAGACACGAGTTCCTTATTGGAAAGACCAAGTGGATATGATGGAGGACTTGCAATGGGTTCATTAGTGGATGATGGAGGATTTAAAGGATCTTGAGTATGTTCATTTAGATTTACATTATTGGTTTGATCTTCTATACTAGCTTGGGAGGAAAGTGTCTCATCAAGGGAAGTGGAAGTTGATGGATCATGGATAGGACTACATGGAGATGAATTTGGAATATCTTGCTCATGGATAGGCTCTTCATCATTATGGATATCATCTTGATCATAAAAAAGATATAGATTATGGATACGCTGGATGACAATGATTTGATCTTGATTAGGACTAGTGCTTGATGTTTCCACATGATTAGGATTAGGCTCTTGACATACATCTTGGGTTGCTTGAATGGAAGTGCAAGGGGATGACTCTTGAATGGGCTTGACATGTTCTAGATGGTCAACAACATAGGAGTATGAAAGAGGGTGACTTGGACATACAAGGGGGGAATCTTGACTTGGCTCAAGGGGTTGTAGATGGCATGGTTGACTTGAAGGACTTGGCATGATGTTTGAGGACTCTTTTGTATGTTCAAGTAGACGAGTTGAATGAAATGGCAACAATTGATTCCTTGCTAGTAGCCTCTGGGTCACATACTTTGTAGGTGAATTGGTGGATTTATGTAATGCCATCAATTTATGTTTTAAATATCTAAATGTAAGGCATTGAGTTGATGGAGGATTAGATGATGGTGGGTGTAATGAATATTTTGATGGGTTAGAAGGTGGAGATGCCAATGGATTAGGACTATTAGGGATAAGCATTTGATTGGATGGTGGTAAGGGTGTATGGACTAGATTGGTGTTCCCCTTGTCAAAGGTGGCATTAAGACTTAAAGGATCTTGATGTTGTTGCCAAGGTGGACTTGGGATCCTATATTCTTGTTGTGATATGGGTGGATATGTTGATGTGGAATTCACATGGAAGGTAAATGGGTTTTGTTGGCATGATGATGAAGGTGACACATAGGATTGTGGTAGAATGTTTTGAGGTTGGAATGGATTTTGGACTTGTTGTGGTATGATTTGTTGTTGTGATGATGATGAAGGGGTTGAATAGGATAACGACTATTGAAAGGTTGATTGATGTGGACAAGGGTTGACATTAGAAGAGTTGTGATAGGTTGATGAAGGGGAAACTTGATATGTGGATGGATGAGGTTGATATGATGATATAGGTGACACATAGGATTGATGTGAAATTTGTTCATGTAGTGATTGGACTTGATAATGTGCTTGTTGGACTTGACCATTGGCCATGAGGTGATTGGTTTTTTTGAAGTTGTTGGATCATGTCATGGACTCTTTGAATGATTTGTTGTTTTAAAGGTGATTGGCTTGTTTGAGCTTCATGAAGCATGTGAATAAGCTCTAGTGCTATGTCTTCAAATGTTGTCATGGTGTAAAATGATGTTGATTGGATTAAAGAGATGATGATGATTAGGATATGATGTGGAATGACAAGATTGGATGACTTGCATGATGTGGCAAGTGTTTATTGGAAGTTTGACTTGGGCAATATCAAACACAAGATTTTACATGTAAATGCATAAACACCCACACCAAACACAATGATAAATTTTTCTTTCAAGATTAAATGCTATGATTAATCAAACACTTGAATACACAACAACAAGCCCTATGACTACTCAAGTGGGGTATGGCCAATTAGGTCTCAAGCTAGATTGTACAAGGTTGACTAAGGAAGAATTTTGAAAGAAAAATCTTGCCAATAAGCCGGGAGAAAGGGGTAACCCACCCTTCACCTTCACTTCCCAAAGGTATAAAGTTCTTTGGGGCTTAGCTTAGAGTGACAAGATTTCAACTCCCAAATGAGCATTTCTTTAGATTCACACTCAATTGAGGTCATCCCTTGGAGGGGTGTGTGCTCCAAGCAGGCCTCCTAAGAAGGGTATGACAAAATCAAACCAAGTGAGGTGTTATGGAGGACACACACACTTGATTCACACTCGCAGTGATTAATTTCCCTTAGAAATGAAATGTTTGTATGCAAACAATAGAAGCACTTGTTATTTTTAACCCCAATTCAAATGTGTAGGAAGACAATTGTTAATTTTAGACCCAATTTTGATATGTGATTGAAGACAAAATTCATTTTTAAGAGCCCAAATCCAAATGTGTGACAAACAAGATTAAGAAATAGAAGATGGAATATGTGCACCTGATTATTTGCTTTCCAATTTGTTGTGTATGAATGATATTTCTGCCACTAAAACTCCTTATGATCACCTACAAAATCAAAAGAAATAATATCATAATGCAGCCATGAAAAAAAAAAACTCATTAGAAATTTGCAATTTCAAATACATATTTTTAACATAGCCGAATTAGATTTGATTATTTGAAGACACTATTGATCTGAAAAATACAAAATCAAAGAAGAGACTAATATTATTTTTCAGAGAGCTTTCCAAAAAGGTAAAGAAGTCAAAAAAATTCCCTATTTTGCGCCCAATATTATTTTTTTATGAAAAATAATAAAAAAATTATAAAAAATACAAAATAGCTCCAAAAATTCTTATTTTTTGACTGAAGTCATATTCTGTCATTCCAAATCTGCAAACAACATTTTGTGATCAGATCTACAACCGTTTGTGAGATATAGGTAAATATGTGTGAAACCCTAATTTTAAAAGATTTGTTATTTGACTAATAATTGTGCGTCCAAATTTGAAAGATAAAGAAAAAACCCCTATTAAAATTTAGAGAGCTTTCCAGAAATATAAACCTATCTGAAAAATTCGATAATTTTCTCTCAAAATTAATTTTTTATGAAAAACAGAAAAAAAATTATAAAAAAATCAAACCAGCCCTGAAAAATATGATTTTTGGAATGGAAGCTCTAGACGTTGTCTCCAATCTGCAAAAAAAATTTGTGAAAAAATACACAGCCATTTGAAAGTTATGGTCAAATCTTTGGAAACTAGGGCTTTATCCACAATGATGTCAAACCTACAACAAAATAATCTAACTCCAAGATTTCTCAAAATGTGTTAAAATACGTCAGGTTCACCAATGTAAATAGGGAAAAATTCATATTTAAATGTTGAAAACAACAAATTAACTAAATCCTGTCAAGCACCATGAAGCACAAACTAGAATGAAAATGAAAATAAACAAAGGAAATGCAAACCAATTTTTAAACTAGACTTGATTGACCTCCATGGCTCTTCTCCACCTGCATGAGAATGCAAGATTTTGAAGGTTGATTGTTGGATGAATGTTGGTTGCTCAATTTAGCAGCATAACATTGAGATGGGGATGATAGATGAATGACAATAGATAGGAATGGATGAAAGATTGAAGAATGATTTTGACAGCATAAGGATACTTGAAGAATCAACCCCCTAAATGGCTTATGAGAGAGTTTATTTATAGGAAATGTCTGATTTGGATTGACAGTTGAGATTGAATGTCAATAAGATGTCTAAATCAATGGCCAAAATTGAAAGTTGTAGTATGGACTAGGGTTAGGTCAAAATTAGGGAAATGACAAGAAATGAATGGCTAAGATTGAATTATAAGATAATTCAATCAAGGGCTGAAATTAAATGAGATGTCAAGAGATAAGATTTGATTTGGAAGAAAAGATTGGCATGGACAAAGAGGTGATAGGAGAAATTAAATAATTAAAATTATTTAATTTAGGTGGCCAATGAATAATTAAATAATTAAAATAATTATTTAATTATAGAAGAATATGACAAACGTAATTATTTTAAATTAAATAATGATTTAATTCAAAATTCAAGAGAGTGGACCAAATTAAATAAATAAAATTTATTTAATTTATGAGAGAAGAGGCTAATGAATAATTAAATAATTAAAATAATTATTTAATTATAGTGGATAGGACAAAAATTAAATAAATAAGAATTTATTTAATTTTAGAAAGAAGAGGACTTAATTAGTGATGCAATTAAATATATAAAATTTATTTAATTAATCAAGCAAGAAATAAAAGTAGGAATGAATTAATTAAATAATTAAAATTATTTAATTAATAGAAGACATGACTTTAAAAAATAATTAAATAATTAAAAATTATTTAATTAGCAAAGACAAAAGGGGAAATGATAGAGAATTTAGAAATCGCAAGTCTAGGACAATTTTTAGTGTCTACACTTAGAATAGGTTAAATATTTTGATATCACAGGAGATATATAGAATGGCTTGATAAAGAAATCACACTATCCAACAAAATATGTTGTGTAACAAAACCTGAGGATGAGGATTCCCATAACATAGACAAAAGTTCAACAAGGGGAAAGAGAATTAGAATCTCCCATAGAGGCCAAGCAAAAATACTATAACCACTCAATTAGATTAAAAGAAGAAAACATTGGCAAGGAGGTCCTAAAATGGCTAAGATAGGAGACTATTGGGATGACAAACTAGTGGTGCAAGTTGCAGAAATGTTATCTGAATTTGAAAAACTCTTCCCTAGGAAGCTTATAGACTTGAAGGGCATAAAGGAGGAAGCAAGAGTTATGAAAATATAGTTGAAAGAATGAGCTAAACCAATAAGGAAAAGACCTATCAACTAAACCCTAATATGAAGAAGAACGTTAAAGTAGAACTAGACAAAATGCTAGAAGTTGGGATAATCAAACCCATCAAGGATGTAGAGTGGATTAGTCCCATGGTAATACAAAATAAGAAGAAAAGAGAAATAAGGATTTTTGTTGACTTTAGAGAACTGAACAAAGCTTACATCCATGACCCTTTTCCTAAACAATTCACAAAGAAATTTTGGATTCAATAGCAGGGAAAGAAATATGCTCCTTTACTAGTGGATTTTTGGGATATCACCAAGTAAGAATTAATGAAGAAGACCAACCTAAAACATCATTTGCAACAAAATGGGGATCCTACATGCATACAGTGATGCCATTTGGCTTAAAGAATGCACCTATAGTATTCAACAAGATCATGATAAATTCTTTCAAATAATTTATACATGACTTCCTAGAGGTATATTTAGATGATTGGACGGTTTATGGATTGGTCAAAGACCACATACAAGTACTCATGATGACACTTAATAGATGCAAAAGTATGCATATTTCCCTAAACTTGAAGAAGTGCATGTTTGTGGTACCATAGGTCACATTATTAGGACATATCATATGCAAGAAGGGGTTGATGGTAGACCCTATGAAGGTTCCACTAATCATGACACTACCACCACTAAAAACACCTTCAAAAGTAAAAAATTTTCTAGGATATACTCGATATCACTGCAAATTTATAAAAGGGTATCCAGAATAGTTGCATCAATGGGAGAACTACTCAAAAAGAAAATCTCGTAGAAGCATTGAATGGAATGAGAAATTCCAAAAAAAAATTGATACATTGAAGAAAAAAATTGCGGAAGCACCAATATTTATCTTCCCATATTGGAACACACCCTTCCACATACATGTAGATGCATCAGGGGTTTCCATAGAAGCAGTATTAGCTCAATCCAAGGGTAACAAATGTTAAGTTTTGAACCAGAAATGAGAGCAAACAAAAAAATTCAAAACATGAACAAATACACACAGTATTTATCTTGGGAAAACCCTTTGACTTGAGGGAGAAAAACCCAACCACAAAGGTATCTCTTTATATTAGAATGAAACAACAGTAGTTAGCTTACAACATGACCCACTAAATAATAACACCTCTCTTAGATGCGAACATACAAAAAACCTTTGATTTCTCGTAGATATCAATATGCTCTTTAAAGGATAATAACCTATTGTGCATAAATCAAACTTCTTATTGAATAGGTGACTTGATTTTCTAGGAAAAATAAGTTTTTTTTAAACAAGTCTACATCTCCTCCTATATATAGGAAAATAGCGATTACACATGCATGCACAAGAAGACACACTAGGTGGCATTTCATTTGCTTATTTCAAGGAGTTAAAAATACATTTCATACGTCTATTTAAAGGAGACAAACAAAGATTCTCTTGCATGTCAGTACAAAGATTCTATTGCATGTTAGTTAGACTTTTCATGTTGACTATTTTGAATATGACATTATGTGGGTTAGCCAACTGACATAATATCTATTCAAGGAAGATACTTTTTTTCTGCTAGAAGATACCTCTTGCCGCTACCAAAACATTAGCACTCCCTCTTAGCTAGGGAGGTATCTTTTCAGATATCCATGTCATGGAGTCTCTCAATATGATATTCACAATGGCTACATCCATTCATTGAAAAGAGCTCATCACGGAGTCACTCAATGTGATATCAACCATCATGGCTACTCCCATGTATGGAAAAGCATATGTGCACAAGTTCCCATCATAGAGTCACTCAACATGATGTTATCAGCTCATCATGATGTCCACCATGGGTTCTCCCAGAGGGTGGATAAACACAAGTGATGTTGTCATGGATTCACTCAACATGGCATCCACCATGGCTACTCCCAGAGGGTGGAAACAAGGGATTTCACCTCAAATTTATCTCATAGAGAAAGATGCATTAACAAGGGCTTGCACCTCAAATCTCTCTCACATAGAGAAATGCATTAACAAGGGCTTGCACCTCAAATATCTCTCACAAAGAGAAATTCATTAACAAGGGCTTGCACCTCAAATCTCTCTCGCAGAGAGAAATGTATTAACAAGGACTTGCACCTCAAATCTCTCTCATAAATAGAAATGCATTAACAAGGGCTTGCATGTCAAATTCCTCTGTCTTAGAGGAAAATGCATTAACACAAATCTTCATGATGATGTGAGTCCCTCTGAAGCTTCAAGTACTAGCATCAACCTTCTTACCTCCTCATCCAAGGTTGCTTCTGATGAATTGTCAGACTCCCTCTGAATGTAAATTCCTCCTCTTTGAAGAAACTGATCTCAAAGACAACCTGAATAGGTTCCCCCTCTTCGAGAGATGTCTTCAGCCACCAACTCAGTCCAATGGCTACAAGTTATGACTCCATTCTTGACCATTTCTCCAATCAGTAAGACTTCCTCACAGGATGCCTCAAGCTCTACTTCTCTAAGCAATCTCTCATCACCCTCTTGCTCCTTGATCTGTCCTTCTAACTTTTAGAAAGACATTACTAATAGTTTAAACTATCCTGAAGAAATATCAAAGCTAGAAGCATGCAAGATTCACTATCCCAATGATATAGCATGAATTAATAACTACATAAAAATTCATGAAAGGTACAAGCATAAAAAAATGCTTATCTCTTTATATTTAAACTTCCTCACAATCCATCAATTATTCTTTTAGAAAAAGAAACCTTCTAAATTTTCACTTGATTCTCTATGTGTAGAAGCATTTTCAACATTTGTAACAACAACTTGATGCTTAGGTCTTGATGGACAATCTCTAGAAAGGTGACCATACTTGTCAAATCTGAAACATTGAATTCTAGATAGATCCTTCTTCTTCTTAGGTTTAGGGGCAGAAACAAAATTCCTATCTCTGTACCTCTTGAAGTTTCCTTTCCTTCCTTCCCTTTTAGAAGTATAAGTAGCAAGGAAATTCTCTTCTTCATGGTGAGATATTTTCCCATTTCCTCTTGCCTCCAATCTGCATTCCTCTTGAATACAATCATCTCTCAAATGATTAAACTTGGGTAAATCATCTCTTCCACTAATTCCTTGAATGACCCAAGAGTGAGGAAGGCCATTCATGGCCAACATAACCAGGCCTTTGTCCTCAATAGAGTCTCCAATAGCATTTAGTTGATCCTTCAATTCTATAATCTTCATGAAGAAAGATACAAAAAATTCTCCTCTAGCCATTTCAATATGTAAGAGTTGATGTCTAACTGCTAGACCTCTGTTAGTGTTGTTGAATCCATACAAACTTTGAAGACTCTCAAACATCTCTTTAGTTGAATTCAGCTTCGATATAATAGGTACTAAATGATTTGAAATGTCCACCCTTGGTGTGATATCTAATTTTCTAATTTTCCACTAGATAGAAATGGGGGAGAGGGAGAGATAGCTCAATAGATAGAGGGGGGAAGAGGCGGGAGTGACATAGATAGTGGGAGATATAGAGATATAGAGAGCGACAGGGAGAGAGATATCAATCACCCTCCCTATATCTCTATCTATTCATCCTTATCTCTTTATCTCTCTACCCCTCTCTATCTCTTTGTCTCCCTTTCTATTTGTATGTTTGAAATTATCTCCCTCTCTCTCTATATTTTCTTCCCTATATTTATCTTTATCTCCTTAAGTGTGCAATGGGTACATTGAAGAGGTCTTAAAGGAGAATTATCATATCTTTAATCAAATTGCATGCTACCTTGAGGATAACTCCCCAAGGACACATGCCATCCTTGGATTTTTGACATGAAACAACCAATCAAAATTTAGTTTCTCTCTCTCATATTAATGTATATTACTATTATATTAAATATATATTATATTAATTATATTTTGTATTATATAAAAATATACTTATTATTAATTATTAATTATAATAATTTTATACGTATTTAATAATTTTGTTAAAGAATATAATATATAATTATAATAAGTTGAATAATTATATTATTTATTATGTAAAATATAGCTAATATATTCTTAACTATGTTGTAGAATATTAAAACCTAGCTAAATGGTGCCAAAATTTTGAATTTAATTAACATACTGTAAAACCTAACGAAACCAGGTTGTAGCTCGTCAAATTGGAGAAGTGAAAGATCAATGCTAGTGTTGAGGAAGAGTTTGGAGTAGTGAAAACAAGGTCAATGCCAATGCCGAGGAAGAGTTTGGAGTTAAAACAAGGTCAATACCAATGCCGACGAAGAGTTTGGAGGAGTGAAAACAAGGTCTATATCAGTGCAGAGGAAGAGTTTGGAGGAGTGAAAACAAGGTCAATACCAGCGTCGAGGAAGAGTTTGGAGTTAAAACAAGGTCAATACCAGCGCTGACGAAGAGTTTGGAGGAGTGAAAAAAAGGTCAATATCAATGCCGAGGAAGAGTTTGGAGGAGTCAAAACAAGGTCAATACCAGCGTTGAGGACGAGGTTGAGGGAACTCAAGGAAAATTGACGACCAAGGGGCAATGAGTACTATAAGTTTGGCACCCCCATTCTCTTTAACCTTCAATTTTCATGTCTAGTTTCTGAAGATCTTCTCATACATTGGCACCCCCATTCTCGTAAAATGGTATAAGATAAGACAGAAAGAATAAAATAGCTTAGTCTTTTACATTTTTATCCACCAGCCTTAGGTCTTGGAAAAACTCCCATAATCTACCCACATCTTGGTTGAGGTCTAGGATTTCATCATACATATCCTTCATTGCATGAGTCTGAAGCAATTGTAGACTTAGCCCAAGTATATGCTAGGCTAAGGTAGATCTAATAAATGGAAATAGAGGCATACAATTCTTCTTTAATACCTCCACCACAAACATATGCAAGGTGTTGGTTGTTTTTACAGTAAGCAGGTTGATCTTCTAATCTACCTATGGAATTTCCAATTCCAATAAAGGGAAGCTCTTAAGACTTGGACCAACTGACGAGGATTTGAAAGACCTCCTACACTTTGGGCTCTCCAAGACCTGGGAGGGTGATCCCTTAATGTGTTTACAACCTCTGCACCATCATCATAAACAACATTAAAAACAACAGATAATCTCATTTAATAGCTCAACATAATAGGATAGTACGAAATAGAATTGGTTGTTTATCAATAATATCAACTATTTGGAGCATGAGATAACTACAACAACATTTCACAGTACAAGATAGTCATTGATTTGCAATTTGTAGCAAGCTCTAGGTAAAGGAAAACAAATATTGAACCATACGAATAAGTACAACTTAGATCAATGCCATATATCCATTGGAGGAGTCAAATTTATAAACATCTAAGGGTTTATGACAGATTTAACACATAACATATAAGATTATTGATAACATTGCTTTACAATCTCATCAATATTTATTCTAACCCAATACTATTTATCAAATCCTTATACAAAACATATCCACCTACAATCCCATTCAAGCATTTTAATCAATTCCTTGAATTAAACCTAAAACAAGAATCATACACACCACAACAGTGAGATGAACGAAACAACCCTTGATCATTTTATTCAAAATTCAGATATGCTTGTACAATGCAGAGACATGAGTTTGAATTAATCATATCAATTCAAATGTTAGTACTGTCATAAAACATCAAATCCCCATGAATTCAAAACCTACTACAAAATGATGCAAAAACTAAATTGCATTTTCCCTAAAACCATCAGACTTTACAATTTGCTCTACAACTTCATCTAGACTCAACCAAAAATATCTAACTTGCTAACCCATACTTCTACCCTTGAAATCCTTCTTATAAAAAAAGAAGGAGCAAACAAGCATTAGGCCAAAAAGCATATGTGTCACCAGCCAATTGGACCACCTTGTGATATTCCAAAAATTTGTTACAATAACAATCTCCCCAGAGAATCTTCTTGTTCATCATGGCCGCTGAGAATGGTTGATGCAGCAACAAAAAACTCCAAGAATTTAGTGCCTAGACTATCAACAAAAAACTAAACTGGAATCTATATTAACTGCAACAGCTATTTTTTCAACCGTTAGTAGCCTACTCCTTTTCACTCTTCCTCAGTTAAATATACATTTACCCATTTCTGGTACTCTTCATCAGTTGGCCAATCAAAATTGATCACCTCATTCACCTTGACACTATAAGGTTTGTACTTAACTACCACCTGATTTGCTTCTCTTTCAAAAGACTCCAAGAATGAGTTGGTACTAATGATTTTGTCCACACAGCTAACCCACAAATCATAATCTAAGTTACCCTATTTTTGAGGGTTTTGTAGTCAAAACATGATATAAAGGGGCTCTTACACTTTTTGTGATTATTGTAGCTTGTGTAAGAGGCCCCATGGATACTGTTGTAATTGTAGGATGCATGAATAGTGCGTAGGATGAGAAATAAAGAAGGTATAGCTGTTGTCCTCAATAGTTTTGTGAAGAAAAGCATGTGAAATGAGAGGTTCAAGCCTAGGTTTCAACAAAACATGTATGGGAGATATGATTTTATGAATTTTTATCCATGTGTAGACCTAATGGGTTGTTTTGAACACTAAATATAAATGATACACACACACACACACACACACACACACACACACACACACACACACACATATATATATATATATATATATATATATATATGTATGTATATATGTATGTATGTATGTATGTATTTATGTATATGTATTTCTAAATGTAAATGTAAATCCAATTACTAGATGCTCTCCTAGAACAATAAATGCAACATATCATTAAAGAAATCTATATCTATGTATATAAATGTCTATTTCTAAATGCAAGTGTAAATGCAAAGAGCATATAGTTTTGTAGTGTTATAGATACAACATATCCATAAATTAATTTAATTGAAATTCTAAAGTCTTCAACACATATACTATGAAATCGATCAAACTATTAAACTACATGAAAAATAAATGAAAACAGTAAATGCATATGTATGTGTATTTGTAAATGTAAGTGTAAAATAAATAAGAATAATGAAAATTATAAAAGAATACAAGGAAAGGTCTCATCCCTTCTTGGTAGTGATAACCTCCTCCACACACAACCCTTAAAAATTATGAATAGAGGAATATAATCTTTGAAGAACTCAAAGTTGATTCTCTCCTACCGATGCAATTAGTCATTTTATCCTTACAAACATTTATAGTGATTACTAGAGGCACATAGACCAATTCTTCATAATAGAAGAATTTGATCATACTTTTCCAATGATGGCATTATGAGAAAACCTTAGGTTAAATGAATAATTCCTAGCTAAGTTCTTTAAATCATGTCCAACCATATAAGAGAAGACCGCTGCTATGTGTACCTGGATACCATGGAGAAAGGCTAGTATTTGGGCTTTTTCATCAATCATCCTAACTTAAAACATACCAAAAGTCTCCTAGAAATTAGACATAGGAAGATTTAATATGACTTAAAAAAAAAAAATTGCCAAAGTGTAAACTTATGATGACTTAACTAGGCCTAGTACACACTCCCTCCCCATTAACCACTTAGACATATGGAAATTAAATGTAAATTTGCTGATATTTTTAGTCATGTAGGTGCCCAATAAACCACTTGGTGGTGTTTCCCTTCAAGTTTATTTACTTGAATGAAGAGAAAAAGTCCTTTGATTACAATTAGAGAATACATTTGAGGCCTTGGTTGTGTAACTCGTGGACCATAGTCACATTTAACACTTGTTACAAATTTTGGGAGTTAAAACATTAAGTAGATTTGATTTGTGATGGACACATTTGGATGCTAGTAACAATAGATTGCAATCTATCAAAACTTGATTACCTTATAACCTGTGAAATTATAGCAATGAAATGATAGATTAATCATAATGTCACTTTGGGATCACATCACCATGAAAGAACTTCATCCAAATCCAAAAATTTTATGAGTGTAGGTACCACCAAATAGGTATTTGTCAGATCTGTCTTCATCAAGCGAGGGAAATTCAGGAAGAGAAGAGGAAAGCGAGAGATGTAGTATGTCTAAAAAAGGGAGATCAACTAGAGGTCAAAAGATTAGAATAAAATTCTGTAAATGCATGGAATTTTTTCTTGCTAAAGGGGGGTCATGTTCTTATGATGATGAGAGAATAGGAAACGTCGATGTGCCCTTGAGGTACAAACATCTACGGAAAAAATGGGTACCCAAGGAACTTCCTCCAATAAACACTAATTTTTGTGTCAACGAGAGGATATATCGCATAGCACCATCGTCATTACATGGTTTGGGCCTATTTTGCATGGATGGCATAAAGGTCTATTACAACAAAGTTACTGAATTGATGGAGTATGTTGGACCCTATTACAGTTACAAAGATTTGATGCAACTGGTTCGATAGACACAAAGTATGCATAGGTATGCACTGTCAGCAAATTATATACAACTAAAAGATAAGGATCAAAATAAAGGAGTGGCTATGTACATTGACAGAAGGCCAAAAGCATCAAGGAATATTGTAGGATTTATAAATAGTACACGACCTAGGTCAACAAATAAGCAACCCAATTGCATATTCGAGACGCGCGAGGGAAACTATGTATTCGTATGTGTGATAAAATCAATAACTATAGGGGAAGAGTTGCTAATCGATTACAATTTGAATCACTTAGTTACAAACATAGTTACTATGGGGGTGGTACAAACTATGTACCATTTTACCCAACCTCCAATTAATGACTCCAATATACCATTTTATTCTTATTTTTTTTTGTAAGTCTATTGGTTTCATTTCAGTAATGTTATTTTATATTTAATTTTTTTCACAAGCGGACATTGATCGTACGAAGAAGGCTTTGGCCTAGAGCACAGATCGTGATGTATCTTTAGGCGCTTCTACCTGACAAATTTACCTCATTGTAATTGTACAAATTAGATAGGAGCAAAATGTTTTATTATTATGTTTTTTTCATAAGTTTTTTGGGTTAATTTCGATAATGTTTTTAATATTCTTGTTGCAGTCGACTGTTCGAGGAAAGGTACCAATAGTAGAGGAGAGCATCCATAGTGAGGTGCAGTCAATATTTTGTGATGATGGCATCGCTTATTCAGCAAACCCTCTCGATACAATAAAGAAGATCCAAAAAAAATGCAATCAAGAAATGGTTAAGTTGATGTTCATAGTGCTTCAAACAGATGAGATAAGAGAGAGGGTTAAAATATTGACTAAGAGATTACAAAACTTGCAAGTAAGCTGTCATGAGGTCTTTAATTATAACATAAGTTCAGTCATGGTTTTATATTTTGTACTCTTTTATGTCATGAACTAAAATATGTGTTGTTTTTACAGGGGTTATTTTCCTCCTCATGATGCTCCTGGCCATGATCAGGGTTACAAGTGCTGCCTGAGGAGTAAGGGTTGGTACAAGTGTCCATCCTGATCTTCCTACACATACATCACATCATTTGACCCCATCATCTGTGCCTATATTGTCGTCTAAAATGTCAGAAACACATACCATGCAGGCATCCATTAATGCACCCTCTGACAGCGAACACATACCAGAACATGTGTCAGGACATGTACCTGGGGATGCAGAGGCCACTAGTACTGGTGATCAAAAGCAACATTTCCTAGATCTTCCCGTATTACTAGTATAGGAACATTTCTGGTCAGACTTATGGTGACTGAGGATTTCATTCCCATAAAGATAGAGAAGGTCCCAGGTACTTTAAAATGTTTTAATTATTATTATATACAATCCAATTGAAATTTACTTATTGATCGCTCTTTTTAGACTATTGATCCCATGATCATTTTGCAAGAAATGATGTTTTTTATAAATATCTAAGTGATATTACATTGGACCTCTTTGGGCCCACCATATGTACACAGTGGAATGCCCAAAATCAAGATTTAAAAGATGAGCTCATTAACTATTTAGTTGTGTTGTTCGGTGATAAAACATTCAACCGAACCAAGGTCCTTTAGAAATCTGGTACCTATCTAAAGTATGTGAGGGACCAATATAGGTCACATTTAGAGAAGAACAAAAAGTACGAGTGTCCCCCCATGATTCCAAAGAGGGAGTGGAAGGAATTGGTGTCGGATGGAAAGGAGAAGGCTGGAAAAAAAAAAGGAAAGACACCACCAGGCCAAGGAAAGGTATGTGATACTATCAAAAATGTAATTATATATTGATTACTCTTTCTTTTTACATAATCTAATGTATTTCAAACTTTTCATAGGCTGCCCAACACATTGAAGGAAACAAAGGCAAGACTAGAAAAACACAGGTAGTACAAACTTGGCTCTGGTGGTTATATGAAATTAGCTACATGAATTCTAAGTATCAATAAATGAAATATAGTATCAAAATAATAAATTGAAAACAATTTTTGTTTTATCACACCATAGAAGCAAAATTCATGATCTTATGAAAAAATGTAGGGCTCTGAATTCAACAGAGTTCCCATAGAAGATGACCTAAAGATTGTCTTCTAGCAAGGCTATGGAGCCATGGTTGAACACCTAAGAGTCTTGACTAAGCAAACACAACCTTCCACTACATCCAACACAAAGGTAAATAAACTCAATAAAGTTTATTTAAAATTGAATACTTGTACAATCTATTCAATATTAATTTCCACCATAAAGTAATTGCATGCCTATTTGTTTTAAACATTCAAGCAATAATAATACTACACATGACATTGGAATGTAGCTTGGTGAGGGTGGAGCACAATGTGTAGATGAAGGTCATAGTGTGCATCCTGGTACTTTAGAGCATGTAGAGCATGATCAACATGTTGAGCATGATCAAGCTAGATGATAGGGAGGGGGTTGGAGGAATCAATCACAGATTCCTGCTTTAGGTCTTGCTTGCAAGACCTCCTTGGTGTTTTTCTTCACCACCTTGACCTATAGGCCCCTTCACATGTTTAGGTACCCCTGGTTCTCCTGGCCAACCCCACTACCATCACTGTTCAACCAACCAAGTCAATCTTGGTGCAATGTCTCCAACTCTTCCTTAGCCCTTAATCTACTTTAAAGGCTAACCTAACCTCAACACTCAATTAGATCTTTGCAGGGGTGTAGAGGTGTTTCAAATAGCTTCATAACATCCTCCTAGGGTTCTTGAAGGTTCACCATACTCCAACTTCTCATCACATTCTTCAAACCCTCATTTAGGGTTGAAACCGGCTACTAGCCCTAGAGCCCCAATTAGGCCTCTTTCTCTGAGAAAATAGGCTTAATCTCAATTATTTCTAAAGAACACCCCAATATTTCCTTGGGGTTCCTGGTCCATTTTTCCACCTCTCAAATATTTTTTAGGTCTTAGTCCTTCACTGTCTGTACAACGCCTCCACTTGAAGATGGGCAAAAACTAGGGTTTTTAGGCCTTTTTCTAGCTGCTTCCAAACTATCAGATATTTCTCACACCAAATGGGTTGATGGAGCTTCCTCATGACCACCAGCTCTTGGAAATACTCATATCTACCTTCTCCAAAAGGAAATCTATCAAAACCTTATCACCCTTGCAAGTATGTGCTCTACACTCCTTGTCTTCCCTAGCCGGAATCCTCCTGGCTCACCTAGGGCAAGACTTTGCTAACAGTTCTTGTACACACACAAACCCTAAAACCTACCATATGTATACACATGGAGTCTAGTCACTATTCCCAAAGGTCCATACAATTTGTACGGTGGGAAAGTGAGCTAAATCTCCATTTTCTCCAAACTACCTAGTTCAGACCAGCAATAGAGTGGAATCAAACTTATTTACAAATAGTGCTTGAAAAATGAACAAGGAAGCCAATTAATGACACACAAAGTTTTTATCCTAACAACACTACATCCTACGTTCAAAATAGTAACAGATTTAATCCATTAAAGCTCTATTTTGAAGCAAAAATCAGAAAATAACTCTCAAAACATTGTTTCCCTTCAATTTCATGAAATTTCACCACGATGTTAATGCTTCTAACCCTGCTCTTAGATCGAGGCACATCTTAAATAGGTTTCAAAAGTAGTTAAGCTCCCTTTTTCAAACATGTAAGTTATTAAAATGGCAAAGTTGTAAAATGCACTGTGCTTTTCAACTTTTGCCAAATTTTTAGAAAACTAAGTAAAAATGAGTTTTGTTTTAAACTCATTCTCCCTCTCCACTCCTTAACCTACTAACCACTACTAAGCACAACATAATTTAAAACCTCTAACTCTATCTAAATGGTCAACATGACCTTCAACATTGCAAAACAAAACTTCATTCTAAACTTCCTAACTGATTAGTGTTTCCTAGGTGCTCCTGCACCATTCTCCCCCTCTTTGCACAAACACTAAGGAATGTGAGGAGGGATCAGTGACACAACAATGCTCTACTTCTTAAACTGAGCTTTGTCTACCCAAGTAGCCTTAGATTCTAGCTTGTCCTTCCACTTGATAAGATGCTCCATGTACACCTTATGCCTTGTAGATTTCTTCACTCTTGACTCCAAGATTCTTTCTGCCTGAAGCTTGTCTTGAGTTGGTAAGGCTATGTAGCTGACATCCTTGAAGATATCCCTACTGTTCTGATCCATGTCATTGACTATTCCCTTATATCTGATCAGATCAGCTACATTGAACACTAGAGAGATGCCTAGATCTATAGGTAATTCCACCTTGTAGGCATTCTTCCCATATTTGTCTAATACCTTGCATGCTCCCACTCTTTTCATCTGCAATTTGGTTGATGTACCCTTCTACAACTTGTATTTGTTGAGGTGAACCATGATATAGTCTCCCACTGCAAATAGCAAATCTTTTCTTGACAAATCTACCTTATCCTTCAACTTTTGTGTAGCCTCGGTGACTGTCTTCTTTACCTGCTCCTGAATCTCTTTCATTGTCTAAGTGAAGTCCTTGGCATGTCCACTCCTATGTTCCATAGCTCCAAGATCTCTGAGTTTACAAACACCTCTTGGGTGCATCCCATACGCTATTTCAATAGGACTCTTCCCTATAGTCCTGCTCATACTATCATTGTATGTATACTCAGCCTATGAGATAACCATGTCCCATGTTTTTCCATACTCTTTGGTTAGGCATCTAATAAGGTTACCTAACACCCTATTAACCACCTCTATTTTCCCATCGGTCTGAGGATGGTAAGCTGATCCAAAAGATAGGTTGGTACCTAATCTGCTCCATAGAGTCTTCCAAAAATGACTCATAAACTTCACATTCCTGTCTGATACAATGCTCAAAGGCAATCCATGGATCCTTACAATTTCCTTGAAGAAAAGATGAGCAATGTAACTAGCATCATGTGTGGTCTTGCAAGTGATAAAGTGACTCATCTTGCTGAATCTATCTACCACCACATAGACACTATCAAACCCTGTCTTGGTCTTAGGGAGTCCTACAACTAAATCCATGCTAACACACTCCCATGGTCTATTTGGAATGGGGAGAGGTTGATACAAACCTGCATTACTAGCTCCCCCTTTGGCTTTCATACAAACTACACACTGCTCCACATACCTTCTGACATCCCTTGGCAACTTGGGTCAATAATAGAACATTTGCACTAGTTCCATTGTCTTGTTGATACCAAAATGATCACTAAGACTACCATTGTGCTTCTCTTGAATAATATTCTCTCTCATAGAACCTTTTGGCACACACAACTGATTTCCCTTGAATAATAATCCACTTTTTAATGTATACTCTGAGTATTGACTATGAAAATAATTCTCAACGTCAGAACATACCTTATATGCCTCTAAGAAGTCTTCATCTTCACCATAGAGATCCTTGAAACTCTTTATTCCAATGCTCTTTAGCTGTATCTCTTGCACTGTCAACAATCTCCTGCTTAGTGCATCTGCCACCTTGTTCAACTGTCCCTTCTTGTGCTTGATGGTCAAAGTGAAAGCTTGAAGATACTCCATCCACTTCAAATGTCTATTGCTCAATTTCTCTTGAGTGTTGATGTAGCTAAGTGCTTGATTGTTAGTAAACACCACAAACTCTTTAGGTAGGAGATAATGCCTCCACTTCCTAAGTGACTGCACTAAAGCATACAGTTCTAGGTCATAGGTAGAGTACTTTGTCTTAGCTTCATTGATATTTTCACTAAAGAATGCTATAGGCATACCTTCTTGGCTTAGCACTCCTCCTACTACAACTCCACTAGCATCACATTCCATAGTAAACAGATTGTCAAAACTAGGTAATAAGAGAATAGGTTGAGTTGCCACTTCTTGTTTTAGTTTCTCAAAAACTTTCTCAACATCTTGAGTCCACTTAAACTTAGTTTTCAAACCACCTTTGATTGTGTCTAGGACTGGTGCACATATGCCACTAAAGTTCCTTATGAATTTTCTATAAAATTGGGCTAATCCATGAAAACTTCTTACCTTTGTCCCTGTGGTTGGTGTAGGCCAGTTTAGGATAGCTTCCACCTTGCTTGGATCCATTTTCAATGATCCTTGGGATACTGCAAACCCCAAATACACAAGCTCTTGTTTAAAGAAATCACATTTCTCTAGGTTGATGGCCAACTTCTCCTCTTGCAATCTTCTAAGAACCAACTCCACATGCTTTAGGTGTTCCTCTGTTGTCTTGCTGAATATGAGTATATCATCAAGATATACCACCACAAATATCCCTATAAAGTCTTTGAGCACTTCATTCATGAGCCTCATGAATGTGTTAGGGGCATTAGAGAGGCCAAATGGCATAACTCTCCACTCATACAACCCATCATTTGTCTTAAAATTTGTCTTCCACTCATCTCCATCCTTGATTCTGATCTGATGGTATCCGCTTTTGAGATCCAACTTGGTGAAGTACTGAGCTCCCCCAAGACAATCCATCAAGTTTTCAATTCTAGGAATAGGGAACCTATACCTGATTGTGATTCTATTTATTGCCCTAGAATCTGTGCATAATCTCCACTTACCACCTTTCTTAGTTGCTAAGACCACTGGTACTGCACATGAGCTAATGCTCTTCCTAATCAATCCTTGATCCAATAACTCCTGCACTTGTCTAGCTACCTCTAGGTTCTGATCTGGTGTAAGCTTGTAAGCTGCTTTGTTTGGCTATGAAGCCCCTGGTATGAAGTCAATTTAATGGGTGATGGTTCTTTGTGGAGGTAAGGTTGATGGTGTTCCATCACTCACTATGTCCTTATACTTCTCAAGCAACTTCTGGACTACTCCGTGTATGATTGTTTTCTCAATCTTGTCCTCTTCCTTGGGTTGCACCATGACTATATATCCTTCACCTCCTTGATGTAGGTTGTTAATGAACTCTTTGCCACTGCTTAATAAGACACTAGGGGTCTTTGAATATCCTTATTCTTCATCTGACAGTGACTACAACTTAAATGTCTTTCCATCCTTTTTGAATGAGATAGTATTGGATCTTCCATCATAGATGGCACCTCTATCATACTGCCATGGTCTTCCCAATAGAAGATGGAATGCATCCATGGGTAGTACGTCACAAATCAACTTGTCTTTGTACCCTCCAATGGAGAACTCCACCGTTGTTTGTTCATTGACAAGAACACTTTGTCCTTTGTTCAACCATGTCACCTTGTAGGGATTAGTGTGGGGTACCTTTTCCAACTTCAATTTCATCATTGCCTCCTTTGAGATTATGTTGTCAGTAGACCCTGAGTCCACTATAACCTTACACACCTTTCCAAGTATTTTGCACCTTACTCTAAATAAGGCTCTTCTCTGTTTTGGCTCTTCCTTGACCGATTGTCTGATCAAAACTCTACTAAACATCATATTCTTCCCCACTTCTGATTCAATGTGACTAACCTCTGGTGATTTGACACTCATGTTGTCCTCTTGTGCATATTCCACTCTCTTCTCAGTATTTGATGAAGATTCTTTCTCCAGGCACCTATAGGCTGGATGACCCACTTGACCATAGTTATAACATTTCATATTGGCAAAGTATGAACTACTTCTACCTGCTCCTCTTCCTCTATTTGAACCTCCTTGAGGTCCTCTACCTCTGTTATATCCTCCTCTAGAAGTTGTTTCACCTCCATGCTCTATGAGTTTAGACTCTCCTTGGTTTCTTTGTTCAATCCCTCTACCTTGGTATCCACCTCTATGTCCTCTTTGATCTCTGCCTTTACCTCTGCTCTTAGAAGTCTATTCTTGTTTCCTCTTACTCCTCTCTTCAATCTTTATATCCAATTGATAGCATTGGTGCACTATTTTGGGACTTAGAAGAGTCATCTCCTCTTGAATGTTCCACTTCAAACCATTAAGATACCTAGCTACCTTGAGACTTTCATCCTCTATCACATTAGACCTCATACAAATTTTTTGGAACTCCTCAGTATAAGTGTTCACATCCTAGTCTCTTTGCCTCAAACTTTTTCTCTTCTTATGTAACTGAATCTCATAATCATCTGGCATGTATGCTTCTCTCACTTTTGTAACCATACCCTTCCAAATTGAAATAGGCTTCTTGCCTTCCTTTTCCCTCTTTGTTTGAATTAATTTCCACCATGTCAAGGCAAATCCTCTCAATCTTGATTTGGCCACCTTTACCTTCTGTGCTTCAGTGATTCCATCACATTCAAAATGGTTTTCCATTCCCTCTATCCAGTCCATGACTACATCAGCCTCCATTTTCCCACTAAATAGTGGTATGCCTTCAAGTGCTTTTCCACTCAAAGCCTTCAATGCCTACAAGAAAGGCTCTTCTTTCAAAATAGGGTCAGGTTTAGGGGTCTTATCTCCTCTGCAACCTCTTCTTTCTTGGGTACCCTTCCTTCAAACTGCACATTACTTATTGCTTCCTCAAGTTGGAATATTCTTTCCTTCAATAGCCTATTGTCTTCCTCCTGTTCTTCGACCATCTTGGCCAATTCTGCATTTGTCACCATGATTGTAGAACCACTAGATTCAAGGTCTAACATACAAGATTCTTCCCAAATCTTTTGCTTGCTCTGATATCAATCTGATAGGGAGGGTTTGGAGGAATCAATCACAGATTCCTGCTCTAGGTCTTGCTTGTAAGACCTCCTTGGTGTTTTGCTTCACCACCTTGACCTATAGGCCCCTTCACATATTTAGGTACCCCTGGTTCTCCTTGCCAACCCCACTACCATCACCGTTCAACCAACCAAGTCAATCTTGGTGCAATGTCTCTAACTCTTCCTTAGCCCTTAATCTACCCTAAAGGCTAACCTAACTTCAACACTCAATTAGATCTTTGCAAGGGTGTAGAGGTGTCTTAAATAGCTTCATACCATCCTCCTAGGGTTCTTGAAGGTTCACCATACTCCACCTTCTCATCGCTTTCTTCAAACCCTCATTTAGGGTTGAAACGGGCTACTAGCCCTAGAGCCCCAATTAGGCCTCTTTCTCTGAGAAAATAGGCTTAATCTCAATTCTATCTAAACAACACCCCAATCTTTCCTTGGGGTTCTTGGTCCATTTTTCCACCTCTCAAATATTTTTGAGGTCTTAGTCCTTCACTGTCCGTACAACGCCTCTACTTGAAGATGGGCAAAAACTAGGGTTTTTAGGCCTTTTTTTGGCTGCTTCCAAACTGTTAGATATTTCTCACACCAAATGGGTTGATGGAGCTTCCTCATAACCACTAGGTCTTGGAAAGACTCACATCTTACTTCTCCAAAAGGAAATCTATCAAAACCTTATCACCCCTACAAGTTATGTGCTCTGCACTCCTTGTCTTCCCTAGCTGGACTCCTCCTGGCTCGCCTAGGGAAAGACTTTGCTAATAGTTCCTATACACACACAGACCCTAAAACCTACCATATGTACACACATTGAGTCTAGTCACTATTCCCAAAGGGCCGTACAATTTGTACAGTGCGAAAGTGAGCTAAATCTCCATTTTCTCTGAACTGCCTGGTTTAGACCAGCAATAGAGTGGAATCAAACTTATTTACAAACAGTGCTTGAAATGAGAACAACGAAGCTAATTAATGACACAAAAATTTTGTATCCTAACAACACTACATCCTACATTCAAAATAGTAACAGATTTAATCCATTAAAGCTCTATTTTGAAGCAAAAATCAGAAAATAACTCTCAAAACATTATTTTCCTTCAATTTCACAAAATTTCACCACAATGTCAATGCTTCTAACCCTTCTCTTAGGTCGAGGCACATCTTAAATAGGTTTCAAAAGTAGTTAAGCTCCCTTGGTAAAATATGTAAGTTATTAAAATGGAAAAGTTGTAAAATGTATTGTGTTTTTCAAGTTTTGCCAAAATTTTAGAAAACTAAGTAAAAATGAGTTTTGTTTTAAACTCATTCTCCCTCTCCACTCCTTAACCTACTGACCACTACTGAGCACAACCTACTTTCAAACCTTTAACTCTATTTAAATGGTCAACATTACCTTCATGATAACATTGCAAAACAAAACTTCATTCTAGACTTCCTAACTGATTGGTGTTTCCTAGGTGCTCCTGCACCACTAGAGAAGATCAGGAACATGATGTGGCCTCAATAGGTAAAGAGGACCACTCTAAATTTCTTTTTAAAATATTTAATTGCAATTGGTGTATTGATTAATGTAACCTTTCATGTTTCAACTTTAGAGCATGTAGAGAATGATCAACATGTTGAGCATGATCAAGCTAGAGAAGATCAGGAACATGATGTGGCCCCATCAGGTAAAGAGGACCACTCTCATGTTCTCTTAAACATATTTAATTTCAATTGTTGTATTAATTAATGTAACCTTTCGTATTTCAACTACAGATCAGGATTTAGAGGGTGTTCAACATGTTGAGCATGAGTCTATAACAAAAGTTCAGGAACATGATGTGGACCCATCAGATAAAGAGAACCACTCTAATGTTCTTTTAATTAATGAAATACTTGTAACAATAATAATAAAACATATCAGTTTAACATTTCTTTCTTATTGCAGTAGACCCCCCTTGTAGCAGTGTCCACGTCATGAGCAGATGACTAGGCGTACATTAAGATCACGAGCAGAGGGTAGAACAACTAAAGGGGGGACAGATATTGATTTATAAAATGATACTCCACTTCAACTTTATGTAGCTTTAAAAAAGAAACAAAAAATAAAGTTATTGTAATCATATCATGACAACCATATTTTTGATAATATGTAAAAACTAAAGAATGAATATTATATGTTAATGAATGAATGTTATATGCTATTAATGGATGAATGAATGTTATATGTTATTAATGGATGAATGAATTAATGCTATATGTTATTAATGGATGAATGAATGAATGTTATATGTTATTAATGGATGAATGAATGATTAATGTTATATGATTGGGTATGGGGAATTGAGAGTGATGTGAGGTGGGGGAGGGGCCAAATCAGCTTCCACCATCACATGGTTGGCCCTGTTAAGTAGAGAATATTAAACTATTCTCGAAACAAAGAGAAGCTCAATAAGGTAATGCACTTTTCAATATAAGAAATGCATCATTTGAAGCATCAAACCAATATGCAAAGATGAAAGAAAGTGCTAACTTTTCACTATGGTGGCAAAAAAATGATTTTTTATACCCTAAATTAGTAATCAGTCTCCGTGATGGTACATTTCAACGAATATTTTTTTAAAAAACAATTGCATTATTTCATTCCAATTTCAACGGAAACCACTGATGAATCATCGAAAAGGTCCGACAAAGTTGCTATAGCTGTGACGAAGGCTTCATCGTAACTCCTTGCTAATTTTGTCACAATTTCAATGAAATTTTGGTGTTGTTTCGATGCTCCTCCTTTTCCATTTCATTGAAATAGTGAGGAACTTCTGGTGTTGTTTCGACGCTACTCCTTGCCCATTTCGTTGAAATGGCGATGAACTTCTGGTGTTGTTTGACGCTACTCCTTGCTCATTTTGTCAAAATGGCAACACACTTCTAGTGTAAGTCATCGGTGGATACACAAATTTTTCATTGATATTCTGATGAACATCCAGGCCATTATATGATGCCGATGACTGACGAATCTGTGCCGTTATTTCGACATTTAATTTGTCGTCGGCCTTGTGACGAATAAACAATGACAAAAATATTTTTTTCATTTCCTCGCTTTTCTGACAAAGATTTGTCAAACGACCGACAAACATCTATCAGAAAATGGTGTCAAATTTAGTAGTGTAAACTTGCAAGAGCACCACGTGGGAGTATTCTCAAGGCAACTTAATCCCGTTTTGTTGCGCATGTAAGAATTGAAGATAAAAACCTATTTATGCATCATATCTCTCCTATCTTGGGTGGCTAGAATAATAGAGGTGTCTTGAGCATATCTTGTGGTGGAGAAATGATTATATGAGGTTGTGGCATCCATTCTTGAAAGTTCCAGTCTGTTGCATTCATTCCCAGAAGTTGTTGCAGCTTATTGTAATGCCCAAACTTTTTTGTTATTGACAACTAGACAAGCATCAATTGCATTTGTAAAATTTGCTATGAGATTTTAATTTATCAAGTAATTTATAATCTGATTTGCGACTGATAAAAGGTATTTGCAAATTAGTAACATCAGATGAGAATATGTTGATCCTTAATTGAGCATTCTTTCTTGGAAAATTGGTTTATATACTTGCATTGCTATTATTTTTCTTGCCTAGAAATCCAATTGGAAAGATCAAATAAATTACATATTAATTTCTAAAACTAGTCATAGATATCATTTGCATAGAAAATTAGTGGTTTGGCAGTGTTAGAACTAGCATGGATTCTTTACATAGGTATGCACATTACTTGGTCATTTCTCTACGAAGTCTAGTCCAAAATGTTCTAGTGACCCTTACTAACAGAGACAAAATATTATCAGTGTTATCGAGGGAAGTGTCCCCGGGTCTAAATCCCCCCCTCCCATCCCAGGGACAAGGGATGGTTAGGGGATGACAGTAGTGTACTATGTTTTTTTATTTTTGTTTTCATATCGTAATTGAAAAAAAACTATATGGCAGCAATGTAGGCTTTGGGCATTTTTTTATACGTTTATAACTTGTATATTATTGTTTAATATCACATGCATATTCACAATGAAGTCTGAATTTTGAATGCATATTGAGTATTGACAATGAATTCTTAGTAAAAATGTTATATGCTAGGTTTCTATAATGTATATATGCATGCTTTATCCATGTTTTCATATTATGAATATTTAAAGTTTCCCTATATATTTTACAATTTTCTATATTTTATATAGTCATCCCCCCACTATCCCCAAATTTTTCCTAAAAACTCATAAACTTGGGGACTTTTCCCGCCATCCCCTGTTGTCCCTATCTTGAAAACTTGGGGTAACACTGCATATTATATAAGACAAATATATTGGCACCAATAAACACAGTCTAGTTGATATGAAACAAAATGCAAGAAATGAAAACAATGGGCATAATTTCAACTAGATGCAATGGGGCCCATTGCCTCTCAAGGGGAAAGGAATAATCAAAAACAAGTTGGGGTATCTAATTAAATAAGATATTTTAATTTTTTTTTCATCCAATTGTAATGACCTTTCAATTTTATGCTACTCATTTCAACTTCCAATGAGGACATGAATGAGGACCTTTTAGTTTCTTTGAAAATATATTAATGGGCTCAACTTAAAGCCAATAGACAGAGTTGCAAGAACACATCTCTTCGAATGAGTTTTTCAAGTTGTGGCATACACCTTGTTTGATGAGTTTTCCAAATTGTGTTAACTCTCCTAAATAGAATCACATACACATTCATCTCTCACACGAGTTTCCCAACTTGTATGGACTTTAGGCATACATGTCTCCCACAATTTTTCCCTAATTATATGGGCCCACAAGAATACAACTCTCCCACTAGTTTTCCCAAATTGTATAGAATTTTTTTATATATTTTGAATGAAAGAAGGCTTCACATATTTTTTATTGTGTTTTTCACAATGCAACCAACACCTCGCTATGCAAAATAATTTAGATCAATATCCCTCAAAGATGCTTAATTGCTAACATGGCTAATATGGGCCTTTCTTAAATTTCTATAGCAAGCCCATGTGTCATCAACTTTATCTCAAATGAACGACAAGCAATGATTTGAAATATTACTAATCAAATCAATAAGACTTTTCTTCCCCTTCTTTGATTCAATCTCTACTTGAGCTTCTTTTTCACGTATACAATTCTCAACATGAATGTATCCTCTACTAGGATATATCTCCTAAATTGACTAGAAGAGTTACAGATTTTGATGCAATGCTTTGAGGAGGAATCAATGATTTTACCCTATTATATTCCTATAGCAGCTTAATGTAATCACTATAATTTATCAAAGTTTTCCTGTAATTTATTTGTTACTACCTCACTAGACAATGTTGTGCTCACTGCCAAGGATGTTGCTTGTAGGGAAATTGTGTCACTCAATCTTCTTGTGATCAAATTTCCCATCAGCTCATTTATGTCTCAGCTACCTAAGGTTTATTGTTCTCAAGAGATATTGCCCATATAGCTAAGGTTTCAAATTTAGTACTAATTCCTAACCCAAAGTATTTCTCCTTAGCTTGATCCTCGAATGTGAAACATCTTCATCATTATCCTACCTTCTTATAGATCCAAGGCTATGACAGATGCTATGTCCCATCCTAGTAGGAGTGAACACTCACTTTCTTTGATTAATCCCCTCCCCTCCTCTCGAGTGATTTTGTTGACATCAAAATCTATTCCTTCAAGACATTCTAAGTTACCTCCTTGATTTCATCATCTCCAATTTGCCTCCTTTCTTTATTCATTCTTTGCAAAAGGCCTATGATTTCTTCTTTGGAAATAGAGTTTTGAATTCACTAGATTTGACGAATTCATCATTTGATAAGAATTATTTACTTGCTAAAGCTCTTACATCGTGCACAACTTTACCCCCTTCCTCCAAATCTAGCAATGTCCTTTTTGGAATTGAATAATCAATTCAATCCTTTGAGTAGAAGCAATAACTTGTTTCAATCTCCTAAATATCAACTTGATTTTCCCCTACTTCATTTGCAATTGAATAATCAACCAAAGGCAACTCTTTCTTGTTGCATTAATTATGTTTGCAGAATTTCATCTCTTTTTTTTGCAACATCCACCACTAGTGGTTGGAAAATTGGAAATTCCACTTCCTACCCTTCTTATTGTTGTTCCTCCACAATAAGGTTCCAAATAGCATGCCCTACAATGAGTCTTAGAGACAAAAATCCTAAAATATCCACATTCTGAATGCAGGAACCGATCAGCCCAATTATGATCATGTCCTTTCTCAAGCTATTTATCCTTAGGTCTCAAGAAATTCATAATAGTATCAGATAACCTCATCCTTCGATGACTGAACAACCCTTATATTACATGTACAAAATATCTCTTGAACAAGATATAATTTGATGATTGGAAATGTGAATCCCATATATGATTTTTTCCTTGAATGAGTATGGGATTTCCTTTAGGGGTTCGGAATTTTAATTGCAAGGCTTTATCCCAAATATTTCCTCCATTATGCAACAAAATATGGCACAACATCGTATACCACTTGAAATAAGGGATCTTATTGTTTATCTTAAAAGACACTAATTCCTTGTGAATTCCCTCAACAAAAAAGGATGCAAAGTCAAAATCCCTATTGATATGCCAATGTTGATTATCAACTACCAACATCAGCAAATAAATTGGTATCTGAGGTTTGAAATCAATTCCTAGCACCTAGCACAAAGCATCATATCTCATTCTGAAATATTTTTCAAATATATCTTCATTGAAAGGCTCTGATTTTCTCTCTAGAAATGGTGTTCTACCAAAACCTTTCTTCTTATGATGTGACAACCATCTAACCTTATGACTAGATGTGTCTCATTTGTATTCCTTGTAAAATTCACCAAAACTAATCTCAATGTTTTCCATGGGATTGAGGTTAAGAATTTCTCTAATCCACTCCTTGTTCATTGTTAATAGTGGTGTACCCTCGTAATTATACAATGTTCTAGTGTTGGCATTGTATTTTTTACATATAGCATGAATCAATTCAACGCTCACAAATATGTTAGGGGCCAGTAATTTCCTCAAATTATAACTCTAGATGTTTGAAACAGGGCTATACATTGTGCTATGATAATAACAGAATTGAAACAATTCCTACCACTAGACTGGGAATAATAGCATCCCTAATTGACTCAACTCAATCATAAATCCTTTGAGAGAGAATTCATGTGCCTTGTGCATGCTTTGACCTTTTGACAAAACTGGGAAGTTGACTCAAGAGACCCTACTCTAAACCTCTCTTTTCCCTACCATCTTGAGACATGCTTTGACTCATTTTGCAATATTGTTGTCTTACTTGCAATGGTAATATCTTAGGCTATGGAGAAACATTTGATGACAACCCAAGAAAGTAGTAAATACCCTTAAAATTAAAAACCGTAGTGATGGAAAACTCTTATCAGCACAAAGAGAGATTTTAAAACATACTCGTTTTATCAACGTTATAATGTCTTCAAATTGAAACCAATAGAAGAGAGCCAATTGAAAATTTTACGCCTTTCACAATTTGCTCAATTATCCTATTCACAAACTAAAAGTAAAGTCTCAAAGCCTCCAATATAACCTTAAAACTCAATGTTATTTTCCATCTTTCACATTGAATTTTCATACGAGCCAAAGTATGCATGGTGCACCACGAGTTGTTTATTGCTTTGAATGTTTGACTATAAATCATTCATGAAGAGTCAAATCAACAAGTGCAAGTCACAGCCTTCAACACAAGTAATTTAAAATGCCTTTTTGTCAAGTCGCATAGCAATTGAGGCATGCACTATAATTCTAGAATGACACCTATCTCAATCACTTGCAATTAATGCCAACTTTTCTAGCTGAAACCTTTTATCCAATGAGGTAAACCCATGTCACCAAAATCAGTTATCATTGGAGACATGTGTCAACATTTCACATCATTGCAACCCTAAAGGCAATTGCAAGAAATGAAACCATGCTAAGAAAATTTCATGTGTTGCAATCAAGAGTAACCACGTGGTTCAAATCTACCATTAGAATAAAGAATAATATTGCCTCCAAGCTCAATGCAATAGTGAAAAGTAATCTCAGCCATGAAACCATATTGCAAAGAATGTCAGAAAATAAGAGTTACATAATTCATGCTCGTAAGGCCACAAAAAAATTGAATATTCAGCACCAAAGAAAGCATGTCAACCAACCAGAGGTTATATTCACTTGGTGGGTCTACTCTACCTTTAACATGGGTCCCGAGGACATGTGTTAATAGAGCACAAGAGTACAACCTTGAGCATATAGGCCTTGAGAAAAGCTACACTATGAGAACCTTCCTGCGATGCAATTAAAACTCAACATGTAACCAAGTGAGAACCACAAAATCCTTAAAGTGCACATGTTCTAACACTAACAACTTAATAAAAAAGGTGAACAATACAACCAATAAGCTAGATGGAGGGGTTGGTCAAACAACAAAGTTGCAAACATCCATTACATGCCTTAAGAAATCTATCTCAAATTTAACAAGTCACTAACGGATCAAAAGCTAAGAGCGCAAAATTTTAAAAACAAAATCCATGGTATTTTAACATTTTGGATAAACCCTAAACAACATGAGCACCAAATACCTAAATTTTGACAAGACCTAAAACGACCCACAAGTCATCTAGAGGTAGCACACACCTTTAATAAGAGTCTACAACCAACTGACATGACCCACAACAAGATGCATAGGAAGCAATTATACTTCAATTGTAAAGGACCCAAGGAATTGACACATCAGTTCTTGGGAAAGGGCCATGTGCATTTGATTGAAGCATACTATGATGACAAGGGCAAGCGTTAGCTATAATGGTATAGAGTAGTTGGAAATGTTCTCATTGATGTCAAATGTGGACAAAAAGGAAATCATTGTCAAAGTATACTATGTATCCAAGGAACAAGATATGAACAATATTGATATTGCATCTACCAAAGACAACAAAATAAGAAAGCCCATGGAGATAAGTCTAAAGACAAAGACAAATTAGAGGATAGAAAATTGGGGGAAGTCCAAAATAGATAAAGCAACCCAAGACAAAGATAGCCGTCCAGATTTCCTAATTGAGTTAAGTCGCTAGAGAAATGGTTAAGCATCTTTTGAGACCTGGAGACTTATCACACAGAAAAGGCATTTTTGTTGTGTTGCAATAGATTGGAGTCGGGTAGTTGTGTATATTTGAAGGTGACTCATTTAAAGGTTGAATGAGCTTTACTTTCATCACATTTTAAGTCTCAATGAATCAGTGGCGCTGGCTCATGTTAAATGCTAGATGAATTTATTGATAGAAATGTGAGTCGAGACTTTGTATCGAATTGGAACTATCTACAAACTATTCTGTTTAAGATAACTTTGTTGCTCCGGATCTTGGTTTGAACATGGTTTACTAATTTGCTATGAATTATGGCAGGCTAAGGTGAACCAATTGCCTTAGGTGGAAATTACCAATGGAATGTCAAGAGACGTCACAGGTGTTTGGCCAAGAAAATTAAAAATAAGCATACATGATTTCATTAAAGATTTTCAACATAGTGATTTATAAGGAGACGTCAAGAAAAAAAGAGACATTATTGATTCTCAGATATACGAAAGAGAAGAGGGGGAAGAAAGAGAGTATCAAGTGCATGTAGACCACCTTCTTCTTCGAGCACTTTTTGAAGGCAACAAGGATCATCTAAAAACTACCCATGCAACAACATTTATCTTTAGTGGAGAATATTTGCTCCTTCATGAGGCAGTTTGTACTTGCATTTTGTTATGGGATAAAGTTGTCAAATGTAAATCTGACACTTGTCAAAAGGCCTAAGACTTGTTTTCTCCCTTATTTCTATAAAAGTGGATTCAGGGCCTTTTTCTATGAATCTTAGAGAATTTTTGTACACAAAGAAATTTTGTAATAGAGTTAGTACTTTTTTTTTCTAGATTTTCTGAGAATTTATGTGATATATCTGCAAATGTTGTATGATAGTGCTAGTATCAATATTTGAATAAACTACCAAGTTCAAAGCTAAATTGTCTCCTGATTTGTAATCTTCATCTCATTTATGAATAAAATCTGATAAAGGATCATTTTTTTCATCTTCATAATCTTTCTTGTGTATCAATGTCTCTATTATAGATTTTACTCAAGTAGTGAATTACTATGCTTTAAAAGAAATGTTGAATGCTTTGAATGTTTGTAGGGAGTTATAAGTAGAATTGGTTTTAAACTTTGTAGGGTAGCAAAGTAATGCATTTTTGCAAGCTTGATTGAAGCTAGGTCAAGCATTGTTGTGCAAGTTTCTAGTTATATTCTTCTTGACTTTGTTGCCTAGGTTTTAAGGCACTAGTCTTTAGATCTTGTCTGCATGTAGCTCCATGGTCACTCAAATCTAAAATGAATTTCTCTTTCTGAAATAATTTATTGCATAAATTTATTTATCATGTTCTCAAAGCAATGAATGCATAAAATCTTAAGGATCTATCTCATCTTTTTGTTTTGTCTATAATTCTTGAATAAATTAATGAGAACATATCTACTTAAGACAATATTCTTTATAATTGTGGATGTTCTATATCCACTTGATCACCATAAGAAATATCTATATGAATATTATATAGGATTACCCTCCTAGGTTCTGTAGAGCCTGAAGTGTAGAGGAGATAATTTCAAAATCCATCTCCTATTTGTTGGCGAACCCCTTAAGACAATCAACCATCAAAATTAGTTATTCTTTAGATTTTCATAAGATACAAATTAAATCACCAACAGATTGGCGACTCTAGTGGGGACTAACTTGTTGTTTCAAAGATCCCCCAAGAATTTTTGGTTATATTTGCATATTTGTGTGAAGTGCCTTTTCTATTGTGTTAAGTCTTGTTGTTGCTTCCGCTCTTGTAATTTTCTCTAAGAGATTTGGAAACTTAATTTTGTTAATTGGGTGGTGACTCTGAAAGTCTCCTTGTTGGTGGAAGTGATAAAGAATATTAAGAAAATTATGGAAGGAGTAAGGTCTCTACATAAAAATCACCTTGAGAATAAGTTGGAGAAAAAATTTCCTTTGTCAAGACAACCCTAGAAGAAAAAAGATACAAGTTTGCTCCTCCTCTTGGTACTAGGCATTCTCGTGAAGATCTTAGTGATAATCTTGCAAATATGTTTGAATTTGGGATGCCTATCAAATGAAGAACATGTGGTGCTTAGAGCTGTGTTAAATGATAACTCAATTAAATATTGATAGACTGGCCAAACAACAAAAGCAAAGATAAAAGACCTTGCCAAGAGAATTTGATGCTAGGTAGGCTGCCCCAAGTTTGAATCCTAAGGAAAATAACCCTAATTCCTAGGAATATGTTTTATTTGGTAGCCCTATTTATATAGAGCTCAAAAATTTCTCTTATATAAGCCCAAAATTGTCTCAAGTTGCTACAAATATTGTTGAAGATATCCCTGAAGCTGCAAGATCTTAAGATACACTTTTGTCTGAGATTGAATTATTGCAAGAAGTCATTGAATTACAAGAATAAATGAATAGATTAAAAGAATATAAAATCAAAAAATAAAAGGAAGAAGAATAAAAAATTAGGCATTCCATGAATATGAGACCAATTGAAAATGAAGATTGAGCAAATGAAACTATCTTTCCAAGTAGATACTTCTTCAAGACCTGCAAAACCAAATCCCACAATTGGTAGCAACACTTTGAATATCCCTTTAGGAAATACCCATACTAACACATGGAATAGTTCCATTGTTGCTAGTACAGTGGCAATACCTTCTAATATAAATTTTGCATCCCAAGGTTTGGATAAAGGAAAGAAGCACCTAAATGTTAACATCACAAAGGGCATAAGTTTTCATGAGAATACATCATCTCAAAAGGATTATGTATTTGGAGTATCTGATCAAAAGGACCTAGAATTACAAAACAAAGTGAAACATTTGAAAACAAAGTTAGAAAGAAAGGGAAAAATAGTAATTAAGGAAGAACTGCAAAGAAGGATTGATTTCTTGAAATCATCCTATGGATCTAGAAGTTCAACTTCTAATCGAAATTCTCAAAACCCACATGTGACTTCTGTCTAAAATAGTTCAACAATTGGCATTCAAACCTCAACTCATATAGGTCAAAGTGTGTTGTAGTCCAACCCACAAGTAGATCAAAATGTTGTTGGTCAACAACATAATGCACAAGGAAATCCACAAGTAGATCATGTTGCATGACATGTTCTTGCAAGAAGGCCTTTGCATCTAGAAAGGTACAAACAATTGGATTTCATTAGTATCCCTCGATACCCTAGCCAAATCCTCAATGATATAAGAAATGTGTTGTTCAATTTTTTTGGAAATAATGTTATCTCAGGGGAATATCACTTGAAATATTTTTTGAATATGATTGATGACTTTGAGGCTGAAGATGAAGATGTGGTTATGAAACTATTTATGTAATATTTGACAAAATATGCTAGGGATTGGTATAAGAGTCTTACTAAAGCTATTATTGGATCTTGGGATGAATTTAAGAGGGTGTTCAAAGAACAATTTTGTGAAAAACTGACCCAAGATTTATAATTAATGAGTTCACCAGTATTACTAAAGGATAGAATGAGTTGGTCTCAATTTTCAATACAAGGTTTATTAAAATCACATGAACAAAATTCCACATGACATGAGGCCATTTGAACCAATTTTTCTTGTCCTATATTACAATTCTTATGATCCCAAGATAGGATATCAACTAAGGATAAAGATCCTCACACCTTGAGAGATTCTTTTCAGATTGCACTGCACATTGAGAACAACAAAAAAGCATCTAGGAAGGTCAGTAAAAGAGATGATGCCAAGATTTTACAAAATCCTAAGGGACATTTAGCTAATATAGTATTTTTTGAGGATAGATTAGACAAGGCTACGAGTGCATTGAAAGATCTGAGCTATAAAGTAACAAAGAATGAGAAAGGTTTGTTCAATGATAAACAAAAATTTCCAAGGCAAGAAAGGATGCATAAATTGTTTGATCACCTTTACAACATGAACTAGAATAATTTGGTAAACCAATGCAAAATACTTCACGGACATTGCAAAATAAAGAGACTCTTGATCCTCTTAGGAAGATTATGATAACTTTATTGATGACAATCCTTGGTGTTCAATATGCCAATTACCCCACTCACCATATCAGTGCATGGTAGATAGTCTATAGAGGAACAACAAGAACCTTGTGATAATTGTTATACTACTTATAATGAAGATTAAGAGGTAAACATGTTTTCCCACAAATTATCCTTTACCCTTGATGATTATTCCTCTAATGAGGGATGTGTAGAATTTGATGTTAATGATAGGAGATGCAATTCAAATGCATACCATCAACAAATTTTTTTTGATAATGAAGAAGATGAAGAGATGAATGTTTACAATGTTGAAACATCAAAGTTGGATGTTGAACTAAGAAGACCTTCACCAAAAGAAATCAGATTTTAATTGTTGCAACAATTTTTCAAATTAAGAGCACCTACAACTTGAGAGACAAGGTGGTAAATAATGACCAAGGTAAAGTTGGAAAAATCTTCATTAAGGAACAAAGTAATGATAAAGGAGATCATTCATCTTCCAAGAAAAAAGAACCTAAGGTTAGAGATGTTGGTGTGTCAAGTAAAGGAAAGAAATTTGATAAACCTATGAGTCAAATTGTTTGTCCCATTGTTCAAGTAAAAAACCAAAAGGTGAAGATTGGGCAAGATAAGAAGAGTGTTAAGGATGTTCAAGGATATAAGTTAGATGATAGATAGGAAAAGAAGATCAGTGAAAAAATCATTACAACTTGTGACATCCCAAAGTACAATTCTATCATGATCTAGATATTATCACAAGTCAAGGTTTATGTTCCCTTGTTAGAAATGATGAGGATACATGAACATAAAGAGAATTCAGTTGCCCTTATCAATGGTACAACTACAACCTTTGATGAGAAAAAGGTGATTATCCAACTTGAAAAGGGTAAGGGAAAGTCAAAAGAATCAAAACTTGAAGGATTGAGTAATGAGATACCTTAGGTATTTTTGGGTGCCACTCTAACTTCTTGTCCCAACCAAGTGAACCCCTTCTATGTAACCCTCTTAATGAATGACAATTCGGTCAAAAACTACATGATTGATTTTGGAGCTTCAACCAATGTTATGCATGTGGTTATTATGCAAGAATTGGGGTTGCAAATACATAAAGTATTTGGGAAATTATTTGTTATGGACTAAAGAGAATTCACAATTATTGGCATCATAAAGGATACACTTTTTAGGTTAGTTGCATATCCTAAAAAATATTACACCATGAATGTAATAGTGGTGGATATCCCAGCTTAGTATGGAATTCTCCTCTCAAGAAAGTGGTCAACACTAGTTGGGGGAAGTATGCAACTAGTTTTTTCATATGCCATAATCTCCATCAATGGTGGGGAAGTAAAATTGGATAGAGAAAAGAGATATTCCTTCTTGTATAGGAGTGGATTTGTACCCCTCTTTCAAATTCCCCTTTTACACAATCCACCTTAGAAAAATAAAATTTAACCAAGTAATTCCACATCTTCATTCCATATCCCATCCACTTGGCGCTTGTTTTTAGTGTCAATGGGGAGATTTCTATCGGGGATGACACACAGTGTGCGGATGTCTGTGTGGTGCACTATTGTCCTAAAAAGATTCCTACCTTTGGAATTTGTAGAGGCATTATGTTCTCCATTGGTGACGAAACGTAATGCCCCTATGCCTTCCTGTCAACCTTTGAACGACTCCTTCCATCCTAAATATTCTTCAAATGGCTATCTTTCTCATTCAATCGATCCTCTTAACAATTCTTGGTCTTCTATACATGTAAATTCACTTTCACTCAATACTCTTTCATCTTCAAACTACTTGTTGCACTATTGGCATCAAAAGTCCAACATCACATCATCCTACACATCTACCATAGAGGCTACAACTTGGTGTCTTATGAGACTACTTTCAGTGTTATTGTGGCTATGTCGACTTTACCATTGATGTGAGCTTGCATTCCTCTCTAATTGGCCTTGACTGCCTTTGGTTGAGGGTGGTAACGATTTTGTATCACTTTATTGTTGGATTTGAGTAGCATAGTGTCTCTCGTAGTATTTGGTTCTATCCTTATTTCTTTATCATATTTCTATCTCTCTATCTATCTGGTTGTCCATAGAGGTGGAAACACCAAAGCGAGGCTTTGATTGAGGCAAACCCCTACACAACCCCAACATTTTTCCTCTCTTAATTGTGTGTAGGTATAGTTTATGTGGAGCTTGCTGGTGAACTGGACCCTTCATGAGTTCATTTCCACAACCTTTGTTTTTATCACTTATGTATTGTCATTCTAGTTATTTTTCTCATTTTGTCTGTTATCATTTTATTCAGAACTTTAAACTTCATTTGCTAAGTTGTTAGCAGATTCCTGGTACTTTTACTATACCTTTTCAATTTCTATCCATACAAATGCCAGTGCCCCTGTGAGATGCTAGCACGATGCACTATCATCTCTGACTTGCAATTCTATCCTCTGGGAGAGAGTTATCTGAGGTATAGTTTGGGTCTAGAAGCCTGCTCTTTTAGCCCCTCAAAACTCTCAGGTTAGTAGAGTGACAGAAGAACTTGAGAGTGCTCTTCATTCTCTACCCTCAACCTAAAACACTTATCCAACTTGAGGTAGACTAGGGTATCCTTCTGCTCTCATCTCTCTATGGCCTAGAGCCTTGGTGTGGTTGGTCCCCCTCCTCTACATTTTGGTTTCGTTTAGTAGTGCTAAGAGACCCTTTCCTCATATCCTAGCAGTGTTGTAAGTGTGAGTGTTGTGAGGTTCCTAGCCTTGCAACCCAACCTTTGACCCCTAGTGGCGTAGCTGGACGATTCCATAAGCATCACAGAATGAAACCTTGAGTGGGTCACTGTCTAAACTATGAAACCTTTAGGCGCTTGTTAGGTCTCAAAAGTGCAGGTTTTTAAACCATAAGAGGGTGCCAAACTCTTAATACACCTTTGGCCCACAAATGAGGTAAAAATTGTTGATTACCTCCTACTCTTCAGGCTCTGCAAGACCTAGGTGGGTATACTTGAACAATAAGTCAGATTTAAAGTTGGATGTCATTCCTAGATTGAACAATCTACTCACTATGGCATGTGAGGATGGAGTAGATGTAGAGCTTTGATGGCTAATTCCTATTGAAAGTATTTAAAAATTCAATATTGTGAATTGTATTTTGTATGTAATATCCTAAGTATGACCAGTGCCTACTCCTATTGGGTGAACATAGTGGATGAGTGGATGGTGATTATGGATATAGATTTGCAAAATAATTAAACCTATTATTCAACTTAACTCAAATTACTAGGCACTTGAGATGTTTGCACCTTGTGCAAATGTGGAAGTTAGTTTATTATAATGTTCTTCTTTAATAATCCCAACGATATCCCCTCAAGTTACTGTGAAATCATGAAAGGACTTTTAATTCTTAAGTTAATAGAAACCAATCAAAAAATCTTCTTTAAAAGGATATTAATCTTGAGCAAGAACCAATTAAAGTAAACTTTTCTGAAAGGATTTTAATTCACATCAACTAGAAACAAAGGAAAGCATCCACATAGTAACAACAAATGTGTCCTGATAACTCTTGTAGACTTAAATAACTTGAAAAGATCACTTTGGAGACAATAGAGTAATAGATAAGCATAAAAAGTGACATAGTAATTGAATACTGAAAAATGGATTACGAATTATAAGTAGTCTTCTCCATTGTATTACTTCAAAATATAAGCATTTGTAACATAAATCTCTTAATATGATATGGATGGGGGATTATGCAATCTATCTTCTTACTAATGCCTACTCTAATGGAATATGATATGATGATCATTATTCCAAATTTAGGCCCTAGTTTCCCTATTTGTATGGGAAGAAACAAGCTTTAGGCCCGTTCACAAAAAGTTACATCACTTCATAACTAAAACATAATTACCATAAACATAAAAACATTGATATTTTGTGGTGGATGCACTATAGTTCGTTAATCTCCAACAAGCATCGGTGATCACCAAAGGCTTGTTCAAGGCTCATACACCATGGTCATGTATCCAAAACCATCAAACTCCAGTCCCTGTTAATCCTCTTTCACTTGGCCCATGCTATGAATAAGTTAACCTTCGACAAGTGCTTAATGTACCCACTTTTAGCATGAATGACTGTATTATGTATAATATCTTTCATTGCATACTCCAATTTGAAAATTCTTCCAAGCTGCTCATGTTTTTTCTTAACCACCTCATTTTTATCATTGATTGCATAAAGAATAATTGGAAAATAGTGGGCTATCTCATCCTTCCATGTATCCTGATCTTTCAATTTCATTTCTTCAAAGAAGTTGGGCAGGGCCATACTCAGTGGCTAACTAAAGTCACTTAACTCCTATGTCAAAATGTTATGGAAGTATTTATGTTCTTTTTGTCAATTAGATTTGCACCCTGTTGAATGCAATATTCAACAATCTACTGAAACATGGAAACCTTCTTCAGATGTGGGTGATCTGAATAAAGAAGGAATCTCCAAAGTGAGTTGGTTCTCTGAATGATAAATCCTATTCTAAATAATCTCTGAGGAAAGGGATAGAAAGATGACTGAAACTAAAACCTATGACTAACAAATGATTTTAAAAACCTAGTAATGACTTAATGATGATTATGATTTCTTCCTCACAAGCAGCTTTTAGAAAACACAATATCTCACAGCCTCTCATGAACAATTGATACATAAATAATTTGCATGAAAACTTGACTTGAAGTACAACATGCAACCTGTATTTGAACTTTCTACATTAAGAATTACAATCTAAGGACATAACAAGGACTCTGTAAAAAAAATCACAAGATAAAATCAAACTAAAACTGCAAGTAAACACATAATCGAGAAGTAGGAATGTTGTCTTTATTCAACTAAAGAAGAATGTCATAATCTGAAACTGAGTACAAAAAGTTCACAAACTCAAAATTGTGTATGAGCAGGAATTGCCATCTGAACTCCACTAAGAAAGAGAGCCAAAAAAATTAAGTCTTTTTAAGACATGACTCTCCAAGAAACCCTAATCCGAGCTCACAAAGAAGCTCAAGGAAAAAAGCTTCAAACTATCTCAAAAACTGCATAAAAGCAGAAAAAAGCATACTGCTTTCATGATCAAACTATCAAGCCTCTAAAAATGTGCTGAATCTACTTTAAAAGCCCAAAAAACACCTTATCTCTCCAAGATAAGACTCAAATCCGACCAAGAGAAGAAGTTAATATGAATCTGCTAAAAATAGCAAGAAATCATAATACAATTTATAAAATATTGCTTTACGATTCTGCTTTACAGGATTGCAAATCTTACAATTTGTCTATTTTTTGCAATCTAAAGATTATAAAATCTTTTGCAAAAAAAGAAAAACATTCTTATCTCTCCATTACAATGCTTTGATTTTCTCAAAAAATCACAAAAATATCAATATAGTAATTATTCTCTCATCAATATCTCCAATTGATTTCTCTAAAATCAATTAAAATTAAAAACCCTAAGTGGACAATTGATTTTCCTTTGAGAAAACAAAAACCTAAGTGATAACAATATCCACTTCTAGGTCATAAAGCGTCCACTATGCATACCAAATCTTCAATTTTTCTAAGGCACAAGACACAAGCCCTAAAGACCTAAAGTATCGACCAACCTAAGTGTTTCCTTTTGCACACAGAATTTACTTTTAACTAAATTGTAAACAACTAGTATCCCAACTCTGTTTTGACTTCATGCAAAAATTTCAATTAAATTCTTGTAGTTCTGAAGACTGCATCTTACTTGATTACCTCAGTGCACTTCGAGTGCATGATTAACACTTCAGAGAGACCTTCTGGAATGAGCATTTCTCACCTTGAAACCCCTAATGTTGTATTTATATTACAAGTCGAACTGAAATTGGTTATTCATTCATTACTTGAATGCATTGTCAGTTATTTCACATGATTGGGCTTCAACCTGGCACTCTTCATGCATTTTTATTTTCCTCTTAATAAACTGTTATGTAAATCTGCTTTCTCTTAAGATGAAAATTGAAACAAAACTCCTCATTAAGGCATAATGTATGCCTATTCACTATCCTTGGCTATGAAAAGAACACTGATGAACTGAACCTTGCATGCCATATATGATCATGATGAAAAAATAACACAAAATGTGAAGTATGCAGCAATGTTTGACATAATGGTACTCAATTGAATTAATTGAGCAAGTTAAACTCAATGTTCACCTGTAGCTTTCAGAAAAATATCTACCTGATTGTTATGAATGCATAGTTGGTTTAGTAGCTCAACAAATAACTATGCTTAACTCTTTCAGTTGTATATCACTTCTTTTGATGAATATATGATGATGTAATATTTAAATCAGCCCACTTGTAATGAATAAGGGCAGCATGTCGAGCTCTACCCTTGTGGGAGCCCATTTTTCTCCACATGCTTCGTCTTTGAATAATGATCAGCTTCATGACTTTACCTATACCTGCACAAGGAAACAAATAATGTTAGCATAAAAAAGCAGAGAATGATGATCATGTTGATGTTTCTCCTTTAGCTCATTTCTTCTGTACTCATTTGATTGTTTCAGCATATGATTAATAGTAGGATGCACTATTGTTGGTGACTCATATAGGTTTCTTCATAATTAGAGCCACTGACATCCCCCTCTTTTCTCTTACAGTTCAATGGAACTCGAGAACACAAAGGTGCACCATTCATCATCGACCATTAGCTAAAACAAGCAATGATGATTATGTCGCTTACCTATGTGATTTTTCTTTTGCATCTTCTGTAGTGTAGCGTACTATTAATGGTGCATTTTGAAAGTCACATCCACAGCTTGTGTGGATATTTGATTTCATCTTTATTCTTTTCAATTGAAAAGAAAATGCATTTCAATGCAATCTTGTAATATCATTCTGATTCTTGCAATCAAATGAAACTATGTAAATATGAATCTTTATATCAAATAATGAAAGCATCTAGAATGCTCTGTTATTTATATGCTCAACTCTGTACTTCATTTAATTTTGGAACATTGCATAGCACTTTGAAATTCTGATTTTTCCTTTAAAAGCACCACTTTCACTTAATGAATAATGATAAAAATACAAAACAACACTAAAACATAATCTATAATTTCACCTTAAGACAAAACAATGTTTAGCCAGCTCCACCAATCGAGCTGTGGTGAAAAATTGGTAACAATTCTTTCATGAGCTCTTGAAATTCTTGTAGCACAATAGTATTATCTTCCTTCTTTGCTATGATGTGAGACTCCACTTCCTTCATTCTATCATTCAATATGTTATGTTCCAATAGTATTGCATGTGTTTTGTCATGAATATGCTAGACCTATTCAACATGCTTATACATATCTTCAAATCTCATGCAAACTATCTCTGATGCCATTTCGAAGATGGTGGTCTTGAGCTTTCCTTTTAATGCTTCTTGTTCTTTCTGAACTTTTTCATTTCTGCATTTCTAATAGGTGGTCTCTAACATTTCCTCTAGCACCTTTCTTTCATGCTCAAATAGTGGAGATTAATTCATATGTTGGTTTGTTGTGGTGTAATTTCAGGATATTAAGCATGAATAAGTATAAATACAAGGTTCCTCCACTCATTTTTATAACAAGTATTCAAATATTCATTCCTAAAGCAAGTTTATGCATTCAAGAGCAATTTATCAAGTATTTGGAGCCATCATCAAGATTCAAGATCATGTCAAGGGTTTAGTGTACAAATCATCTAATCACATCCTTAGTCATGTTCTCAATCTTTCTACAAGCCTCAATCCAATCATCATCATCATCGTCATCATAATTGGGATGTATCCTTCCCTATCCTTTAGAGTTGTTTTGGGATGTATTCTTCCCTCATCAGCAACAATTTCATCATCATCATTAGGATGTATCATTCCCTATCCTTTGGTGTTTTTTTGGGATGTATCCCTCCCTCATCCACAACACTTTCATCACCATCATCGGGATGTATCCTTCCCTATCCTCATGTTGATTTGGGATATCTCTTCCCTCATTGACAATACTCCATCCATCATCCACGCATTTTGGCTTGTAGCTTAACTGGGGAAAAATCACATCTGTCCTTGTATCCATTTGTGCTTCTCAATCTCATATCGCTTATCATCCTCTCTTATCCATCACTTTGCATCATCTTCCTCATATACTCTCGGATCATCTCATCCATTTCAAGAGCACACCTATGTTCTCTTGAACCCGCATGTCCTCTCGAGGGGGCATCCTCCATCCCTAATCTTCATCTTCACCCACATCATCTTTCTTCCTAGTCACTCTTTTGAATGACTGGGGCATCTTTTCCAATCTAACCATCTTCTTCTTGGTCTTATATTCTAATCTTCTTTGAAATGATGCTACTTCGTAACACCATCTCAAAGAGGGGAAAAATTTAGACACCTAAATTTGGACACTTATATTTGTCCAAATTTGTCCCTTTTCATCTAAATATCCCCTTACTTGCATTAATTAAGTAATATTACTATTATTTAATTAATACCCTTAATTCTTCTAAATCCCTAAGGTATTTAGTTAATAATTAAATACCTTACCCCTTTACTCCTCTTTTCCGCAAATGAATTAAATAAATAATACATTTATTTAATTCCTCACATGTCACATCCTCCATCACTTTATATTAATCCTAATCCACCTCCCGATCCCATCATTAGTGATGTGCACATGTCTAATCCATGATTAGTATGTGTCACAACCTCCAACTTTTGCAAATTGGCTTCTAACTTCATTAGCCACTAAATTCCTTCTAATTATTGATTAGCTAGTCTAATCAGCATCTTGGTTAACTCTCTCATCTCCCAAGGAATATTAAATTCATTTTATTATCCCCATGTCATTCCAAATGGAATTTTAAATTCCATTTTATCCCTCCTAGGAATCTCCTCTTCCCCATGTGATCATTGAAAGGTCACATCAGTCACATGGGTTAAGAAACTTCTATTATAAGAACCTTGTCTTATCCAAGGTACTTCTCAACTCCCTTTTTTAGAACCTTGTCTTATCCTTAAGATATCTCCAATCATGTGAATTTAAAATTCACTTTTATTCCTCCAAGGAATCTCCTCTTCCCAATGTGATCATTGAGAGGTCACATCAGTCATATCCCAAAGTACTTGTCCTTCTTCCACATCATTTGTACCCTTTCCATCTCACCATGTCCTTTGGACACTTCATCCTCCACATGGCAAGATGTGAGGGCTTGTGAGTCCTCAACTCACCATAGCTCTCCATCTTGACCATGGTGGCTCAATCTTGACGGTTGAATTCTTTAAAGAATTCAATTTCTTCTATAAATAACCCCCCTTCTCATTCATTCATGGACATTAGACATTTTATCACACTTATGTTCTCAAGCCATTCAAGCATTCATCAAGCTCTAACACTTGCTCATTTTTTTGCATTTGCATACTTAGCTCTCAACCTCCATTGTAGAATCCTTAATCTTTTATTGCACTTATCTCATACTCACATCCTTCATTGCACTCAACTTGCATCCACTTTTCATCACATTTCCATCAAAGGAGCACACACTCAAGTTTCAATCAAGGGCCAACCAAGGGATCAACACAAATAAAAGGTATATTTGCTTGCTTTTATCTTTTCTTTTGTTTGTGTTCAACGTAGCCCAATCTTGAGGTGGTCTAGTGTTCTTTACTTTGCATTTCTTAGTTAGTTTTTCATATTAGGAGGTAATAACACTTGCACACAAGAAGATTTAATAAATCAATTAAAATGATTTATTGTGCAAGTTGCAAAAGCTAGAGGATTTGATAGATTGAGATTAAGATTAATCATGATTTGATTAGTTTAAAGAGAGATTAGTTGATATGACAATTTGATTTATATTTTTGGATTGATTTAAATCAAAGTTTAGAGGAATATGAATTTTGAGAATTAAATAAAGTTGGATTTATTTAATTAAAGATAATGATGTTAGATTTAAATCAAATAAGGATTAATTTATTTAATTTAAAGGGAATGACTTTAGAGGTTAATTAAATAAAATTGATTTATTTAATTACAAAGAAGAATATGATTTAATCAAATAGAATGATATATTTAATTAAGAGGAGAATATTTGATTAATTTGATTTATCTAATCAAAAGGGGAAATATGATTTAATTAAATAAAGATTGATTTATTTAATTAAAAGAGGAAATATGATGAATTTTAATCAAATAAAGATTGTATAAGAGTGAATTTTCACCCCATGTGCAAATCCTTTTTTTCCCTTTATCTACCTTAGAAAACCAAGTTTGGAGGCTTAATTCCACCTAAGCCCACTGCTCGAATCACACTTGGCTCTTGTTTTGAGCATTGATGGAAGCATTTCAATTGTGGATGCAAGAGCAACGTGCTTATGTCCTTGATATATTCCCATGTCTGGAGCCTGTAGAGGTGTTACACTTCCCATTGGAAGTTAAGTTGTAATGCCCCCTTTAGCTGACCGACCTGAATATGGTCATTTTCTTCATCTCCCCTTTAAATTCACCCCTTCCATATGCATTTGGGAGGTTCTAAGAACTTCACTTCATTCACAAGCTCTAAGCAACTTCTTCACCATCTCTTCAATCTTCAAGCACTTTACACTTCATAGCACCAACATCAACACTCCACCACTTTAGTAGAGCAAGTGTGGAACAAAACGCCATTGCAACAGAGGCTTGAGTTCCTCTCATTTTCTCCCCCATTAGCCTTGAGCACTCTTGGTGGAGGTGGTAAGCTTTCAATCCTCTCCTCTATTACTTGGTTGAGAAGCATAACAATATTTTGTAGTGCTTTAGTGTTCTTGACTTCATCTCTACTTTTCTTTCTATCTATCTAGTTGTTCGTGGAGGTGGGAATACCAAAACGGAGTCTGACTGAGGTAGACCCCTATACAGCAACCCAACAATTTCTCTCTCTCTCTCTCTCTTGTGTGTAGGTATTGAATACATTCACAAACTAGAAGCTTCATCATTCACACGGTTGTAAGCATTTCCTTGCCCTTCTACTTTACTTTATTCCATTTCGATCGCTTTCTACTACTTTATCGCATTCTATCAGTTCTCAGTAATCTATTTGCTAGCAGTCATTTAGGCATTTTATATGATAAACTTGGTCTTTGGTCTGTACGAGACACCAACGTGCCAGACTGCAATCTATATTATGCGCTAATGTCCTCTGGCCAAGAGCTTTCCAGTCTATCCAGAAAATATTTGGGACCTTCTCTTTCATATTCTAAAACTCTCATCATTGTTCCATTGAGGTATTTTAGGGAAATTTTCCCCGTGAGGCTCTTTGAATGAAGAGAACTCGTGAGTAGTGAATCCCCCTATTCTAAATTTTGCTGAGCCCAATGTGAAGAACAATGTTCTTTGAAAAACTAGGAATCTATTTACCCCTACTTGGTGGGATCATAACTTTTGACTCAGTTCTCGGAATTCAGAACCGTTTGCACCCTTAGAAAGGTTTCCTATAGAACTAGTTCAATCCCTAAAATATGTGCAGTTAAATATTAGGGACCGACATAAGTTCTGGCCTCAAATTCTGCTCTGAAGACCTCCAAAAATGTGAATTACTAGAACATAGGAAATACCAAAAAAATCATAATGAATTTAATATCTTCTTTTATTAGTTCAATATCTAGTTTTGTTCAAAATGTTAATGATATTCCATTCCATGCATGTGATGGTGACTTGGCTTTTCCTATGTCACTCGGTATCTTTGATCCTTCTCATGAAAGTCCTCTTGTTTTAGAGGATATCTTATCGCAAGAAGATGAAATCGTTGATACCTTTCTTAATATTACTCTACCTTATATTCATTCCAATGCACTCTCTTTTAGAGATGACGCATTGATGAATGATGAATCTTTTCCTTCCAATGCACTCTCTTCTACAAATGTTGCATTTGTCAATGATGAATCTCATCTTGGTTCTGATGCACTCTCCTCTAGATATGATGCATTAGTGAGCAATAAACCTCCTTCCACATCTGATTCTCCCTAGATCGATGTTGAGAATGTTTCTTCAGATAATTATTCCATATTTGATCCTATTTGGGCTGATGTTGAGAATATGTATTCAAATAATTCCACTAGTTGTGATGATTTTGTAAATGTAATCTATGTCTCTGTTGCCCCTCAAAGGCCCCTCAAAGGCCTAAGAGACTGATCATTTACGTGACTCCAACTAGTCCTAAAAATATTTTCTCTATTGATGGTATTCCATTTGATATCAATCCTCGTGAGCTTTCTATGGCTCCCTCTTATAGAATGGTAGCCCATAATTATGAGAACAGTATGAATAAACAACCAAGCTTTCCTCAAGCACATAAACCTACAACTAAAGCACCTAGTGATTACAATCTTGTCAAGCAACTTCAAGTTACTCCAACTAAGATCTCACTGTGGGACTTGCTTTAGTCTACTCCAGTTTACCAAGGTATGCATCAAGAAGCCTTGCAAAAGATCCTCTTGCCTTCTTCCACTACGCCGACGGATGTTAATGCGTTAATGGTGTATATTCATGCGGATTCATCGAATATTATGTTCTATCTACATGAACTCTCACCTCCGTAAGTACATAAGCAAGTAGATCCCCTAATGATTATAGTTAACATTAATAACATTGGCATTAGATGATCCAAAGGATTTTTTGTCAAAATTTGAAATTCTCCATTTTCTCTAGTTTTGGTATCATTAGAAAGTGCTCAGGATCTTGACTCCAATGCAACTCAAACAAAGTCAATCGGAGTCCTGGAGCTCAAGATATATATGGTCAAACCTCTGGTCAACTCTCAGAACCAAGCTAGAAAAAAAAGGTAAAAAAATAAAGTAATCAAAACCAGTCAAAGTCAACACCATTGTGAAGTGCTCATCATCACAATTTTGGCGGAGTTCGTTTCATGGAAAACGGAGTCTGTATGGTGAAGTAATGGAAGGTCAAAGATTGGGTCAACCCGATGATGTCAGCGCCCAATTAGCCCTTGACACATGGCATCACCTCCTCCCTCCAAGTGGCAAAAATTATTTTGGAAAAAATAATTAAAAAACAAATTTAAAATAAAATATAATAAAATTTATATTTAATAAAAATATCTAAGATGGGCCCCACCCATCCATGGGGTGGCCCACATTAAGTGGGGCGCCACCCATGGTATGGGGGGAAACCCACTTTTGAAGGGGAATGCATCCCCCTCTTTTAGGGGAGAGGATAAAAGGAGGGGAGTGTGGTGGGACCACCACCCCCCTATAAAATACCTAAAATATCCTCTTTAAGGGGGATTTGATATTTAGTTATTTTTTTAAAACAAACTTGCCTAACTCAAAATGTAGCCCTATACATAGGGATAAAATAACATCAAAAATACCCTATGGAGAAATAAAATCTCCTAAATAAAAGGAGAATCTCATTTGTAAAGCCCTAGATAAATATAAAGGGTAAATAAAAATAATATTGGATATATTATTCTTCAGGGAGATGTGAAAAGGGGGATATTTATGAAAATTTGCACTATGTAAGGGAGATTGGGTAGTTAATTGGTTTTACACCAATTTTGGTAATTTTGGGCTATAAAAGGAGGTGAGAAAGGTGAGAGAGGTCAAGTGATTTTGGAAGAATTTTGCAAGTGTGAGAGATTGTTTTCCTTGGAGGAATTTTTGTATTTTCGTGCTTTTGGAGAAGCTTGTTTCCATGCACTTTGCAAGTGCATTTGTAAATTTCTTTGTAAACCAAGGGGAGGTTTTGCCAATGAATGTAACTAAATTTTTACAGGAATAATTGGATCAGTCCACTCAATTGGAGAGTGGCCCAAAGATGTAGTAGTTCTAAATGACAAACTTCGTTATCAATATTTGTTTACACTCTCTTTATCTCTCATTCTGATATTTCTTTAATTACTTTGTAATTTAGTTATTTAAATTTCGTTTGTGTGTTTAATTATAATTAAGCACTTTTGGTTTGTAATTGTTAATGTAACCATTCGAAGAAAATGTCATAGATCCTTAAATCAAATCAAATTGGTATTAGAGTTATGTTTTGACTAGTATTGCAAATTTGAATGCTTACACGCTCAAAGCTTCAACAAGGAAAAGGAAAACATGAAGAATACAATATTGAGATCGGAAAATGAAGGACTTCACCAACAATGGATGAAACCGGAGTTGGGAAATGCACCGAGCAAGAGCTTGATGATTGGTCTTTCCAGCGAGTCTTCCTCGAAATGAAGGCTATGGTGGAAGAGTTGTATGTGGAAAAGAAGAAGCGCGAAAAGGGAGATTAGTCAAAGCAAGAAAAGAAGGAAGATTGAAAGGACAAAGGAGGAAAAGATCCAAAAGCTCCATATCCTCCATCTTCCCCTTCTTCTCCATCTTCCCCTTCTTCTTCTTCCTCTTCTACTACTGTTAATCCTTTCAAAAGCAAGTCTAAGCCTATTATTAAGCTTGATGTAAAATTTGAGTTGCCTAAGTATTGTGGTGAGTTAAATGCCGAAAAGTTAGATGATTGGATCCAACAGGTAGAAGTCTATTGTAGGATTCAAGGCCTAACAGAAGATGCTTCTATGATCCAACTAGCCACTCTTAGGTTGGGAGGTACAACTCTCACCTAGTGGGAGAGTAGGACTCAGGAGGAAATTGCTCGCCATGGTAAGGTCAATATGACTTGGATGGAATTCATTGCTGCCCTTAAAAAATAGTTTTATCCTTTAGGTTATATGCAACAATTAATAATGAATTGGAAACCCTTTAGGCAGGGTAAGAGTCAGTCTATCCAAGATTACACTCATGAGTTTAGAAAATGGGCTATTGCTTTAAATGTTCCATTGTATAATCAGGATACATTACTCAAGTACATAGGTGGTTTGCATTCTTGCCTAAGACATACTATTCTAATGTTGAGTCCTAATAATTTGGATAAAGTGTTAGTCCAAGCCACTCATTTAGAGTCAAGGGGTAAGAACACTTTCAGTGATAATTTCTCAAAGAAACCATCTAAGTCTAAGGGGAAACCTAAGGGTAAAGATAAAGGAAAAGGAAAAAAGATAGCCACAATAAAGAAAGAGGGTGAAAAACCCACTTGTTCTCATTGTAAGAAAGGACGCAAATATTCTAAGTGTTGGAAACTACATCCAAAACTTAGGCCAAAGAGGTACGGTGGAAAAAAGGGAAGCGGAAGACAGCTGTTGTAACACAACAGGATCTTGGATCTGATTCCGGGGATGAGACAAAGATAACTGCCACTGGAATTCAAGGTAAAAACAAAGATATATCTCTTGCATATAAATCAAGTATTTCTACAAGTACAAGTAAGCCACCTAAAGTAGATAAGTAGAGGAATGAAATTTTTCATATTCTTGTGATAACTAAACACACTAAGGTTCATACTTTATTTGACACAGGTTCACAAGTTAATCTCATATCTGAAGAAGTTGTTAAAAAGATAAATCTGACTACAATTCCTCATCTAAAGCCATACCCTTTGGGATGGGTTTGTAATGCTGCACAGTTACAAGTCACTAAACAATGCAAGTGTTGTCACCTAGAAATTGCACCCTATGCACAGTGATGGAAACTGAGCTTTCTAGAGACACATGGGATCATTTCAAGGCTGTGGGTCACTTGAATTTGAAATGAACCTTCGGAGAAGGCCGGCTTCCTTTGAGTGTCACCTAAACTATCAATTCTATAAGGGTAAAAGGAGGAGTACATACAAATGAAACTAAACTATGGTGATACACCGCATGATAAGAAATCTTGAAATGAAACAAGAAGAAAATACATTGGGAAAATTAATTGCAACCATTTCACATACTCAACACAACTTCTTTAAGACTTATGCATCATTCTTAACAGGCTCAACCTACATACACATCTTAGGAAGGAGAGATAAATGTCACAGCCTTAAGGTATGAGTGTAGACTTGTAAACACAGTTAAAGACATGCATAATCAAAAGAAAAAACACAAAAATGAGAGTAGTACAAACATAAACACTAGCTTCCAAGGTAAGCCCTCTGTCATATTCCAGATTCCAGTTGAGTTACAAAACATACATTAGTTGAGAAAGGATTGATAAAAATCACTAACTCTTTTAGTGTATAATCCGAACACTTTTCAAAAAGGAAAAAAATTCCATATCTACAAAAGTGTGTCGGTCCCCTTAGGGTTTACAAAAATATGAGTTCTCCGAAAAAACTATCCTAAGATCTTTTGATTGAATTAAATGTTGTGTTCCTGCGTGTCCTTGTTGTCTATGTTGGTGAAGAGTTATTGCTTGGAGAAGCTCTTAGATCTTTTGTAGCTACTGCATTCATTTATGATCCTCGTGTCCACCTTTGAACCTCCCTGTCGAGTGCTTTGAATGCCTCAGAGCCAATCCATGTCGATTTCACTTGGTTGATCTTCCTGGCACCTGGTTCTACTGCCAATGATTCACTCGTATCTTTCTCTAATTAGCTGGGCACATTCCACATGGATTCCCTGACAGTCAAAAGTCCATTAAGTCAGAATCGCATCTCGGCGAGACACTGGAAGTGTCTCACCGATGCGATTATGCCCCTCTGAAGCTATCGACGTAACATGACACTATCGATGAGAGATCCTATCGAGTTTGCAAAGTCATACTGATATCTCTAAAACCATCGGCAAGACACATTTCTTTCACTGAGACATTGTGATGAACTCCCCATTCTATCGGTGAGACTTATTGGGTCGATGAGATATCATGTCAGGCTGCTTTCCTTAACCCCACTAAATTCACTTCGGCAAGACCATACTGGGTTGACAAGACTTCATAGCAAAGCCTTTAGACTCTTGGCGAGCTCCAATTCCACTTTGGCCAGAACTTGCTCGGTTGGTGAGACCTTCCACCGACCTCCTCTTCATTCTCCAAATTCACTTCAACATGTCATCAGGCTCTTCATTCTTCAGCGAGACATCATCAGGTCAGGGAGAGATCATAGTGAAGGCACAATCTTTTTCCGAGGTCACTTGATTCTGTCACATAGACATTCCTGGGTCACTGAGACTTCTTAGCGAGCTCAGATTGCCATGCCGATGCCGCTTTACTTCATTGAGACTTCCCACGATCGATGAGATTCTTGATGAATTCAAAAATACTAAACCGAGGGCACAATCCCTTCAACAAGAAATAATGCCTTTGGCAAGAAATTTCACCGAAAGAAATTTCATTTGGGCCAGACCTTGTCTCCTCGGCATGACGTCGCACCGAATTCGCTTACTCTTCGGTGAGCTCCTTCATGTCGGCGCGACATCCTTACTTCGGCAAGACCTTATGTCAATGTCCTCTCTTTTGCCGAGGTCTTTTTGTTGTTGGTGAGACTCCTGCCGAAGGAAAAACTTTTGTCGAGGCCCCCTTTATCTTTCGACGAGACCATCTCCATTCGCCGAGACATTACGGTGATTCCTCCATTCTTTGACAAAACTATCATCTCCTGTTGAAGCCTCTTCATCTATCAGCAAGACTCCTGAGTGTTGATGAGAGATCTTACCGAAAGCAAAACGCTACCCCGAGACTCACCATTCCATCAGCGAGACATAATGCCCTCGCCAAGACATCATGGCGAAACCACTTTCTTTGGCCGATACTACGAGCAAGTTGAGAAGACTTATAGCGATGTCCATTAGTCATACCAATACCCACTTCTGTAGCTGAGACTACACCATGTTGGAAAGACATTACCCCGACGGCTGGAGCTACACCGATATCAAATATGTCGAGGAGACCTTCTGTATTCGGCGAGACATTACGGCGAAGGAACCAACCTTTTTCGAGAGCCCATCCTTCTTGTTAGGGAGACATGATGATATTGGTAAGACCATTTTCCAAGGGCACAACCTCTTATGAATGCATCATCCCCTCAGCAAAAACACTTGTTATCGGGGAGACTCCTGCCGAGCTTCTTCACTGTCACTGAAACATCGGCCTGTCGGCCAGACATTCGCCTGGGATGATTTTATTTCCCTGATGTGACCATTTCCTCCAGATGATACCTTCATTCAGTGAGAGCCCCTTTTAGTCGGTGAGACAATCTGAAGGTCTTGGTGACTCTCTCCTTAAAGGATCTCGTGCCGAGCTTGAACAAGGCAGGCTCCCAAACTGAGTTCCCTGTGACCTATCATCAGATGCATGATTTTTCCCCCTTGTTGTGAATGCTCCATTTGGCCTTCTCGAACATCTGTCACATGATCCACTCTGCCTAATTGAGCCCATAGGTGAAAATTGGGCAACATTTCTGGTGACCTTTGCTGGATGTTTTCCTGCTGAACATAAAAACCAGTAGCCTAGGTCTATCCATTGGGTACGGAGTCATTAGGAAGCTTAGAAAATGAATAAAAAATCAGCCTTGCACATGGCTACAACTCACTTGAGACCCATAGAACACAACAGGTTGCCAAAAAATGACAAAATAGGAGAAATTGAAAGAAAATATTTACTGTGTTGGAACAACACTTATGGAAAACATAAAACCTAACCTAATATGTACAATAGAGGAATTCGTCAAACTTGAAAACAAGGCTTGAGGTGTATCCCATTGACTGGGATAGGAAGTACTTCACCTTCTGTCGTGGCCAATTGATAAGCATTGTGTTCTTTGCATTGTTTAATAATAAATGGACCTATCCACATGTTGTCAAACTTGGTGTGATGGCCTGGCCTGCTTTTCATAACATCCCATTTCAGCACGACATCTCCCACCTTGAAATTTTTTTTTGTTGCTTTCTTGTCAAATGTCTTCTTTGTTTGGAGCTAATGATACTCCAAATCTTTCATCGCTCTGTCTCTTGATTCTTTGAGCTCCATGAGCTCTACATATCTCATGGACATTAAGTCATGTTCCTCAAACATCTCACACTGATGTATAATGTCAAGCGCTGGAAACTCCACAGACAAAGGCAATCTTGCCTCTTTGCCATAGACTAACATGTATGGTGAATTACCAATAGACCTCTTAGGAGTCACTCTGTCTGCGCAAAGTGCATATTTTAATTTGATGTGTCAGATCCTTTGATTATCCTCCATTGTTCTTTTGATAATCCTAATGAGATTCTTATTTGTGCTTTCAGTTAAGCCATTACCCTGAGGGTAATAATTTGAGGATGTGTTCAAATGAATGCCATGTTTAACAACCCAATTAGTTAGTCTTAATCCCACAAATGCAAGAGAATTATCAAATATGATAGAGTCAGGAACTCCAAATCTAGTGACTATATCCTCATAAAAGCTCAAAACTAAAGACTCCTTTGCTTCTTTCAAAGCTATCGCTTATGTCCACCGTGTGAAATAGTCTATGGCAGTGAGCACCCACTTGTGACCAGTACTGGAAGGTGGATTTATTGGCCCAATGAAATCAATGCCCCATCTCATGAAGGGTTTCTCTACTTAAATTGGATGCAGAGGCATAGCAAGCAGCTTTTCCTTCCCTAAAAATAGAACACATTTGACACACTTTCTTGACCAGGCATGTGCATCCTTAAATAAGCTAGGCCAATAGTAACCAACTCTCATGGTGTTCCAAGCAGTTGTCCTTGGAGAAAAATGACCCCCTGCAGCTCCATCATGAAATTCATGAAGTACCTTTTCAATCTGATCACTGTGAATACATATTAATAGAACACCATTTAGATCTTTTTTGAAAAGAACATTGTTTACCAGTACATATGGTATGGACTGCAGTCTAAAATATCTTCTTTTAGCTCTGTTCAATCCTAATGGGAATTCACCAGTTTGTAAAAATTGGGCCATATCTTGAACCCAATTAGTTGCCCCCATAGGCACATCCTCTTGAGCATCCTGAAACTCATTTGTATTAGCAAACACACCATCCTTTTCTAATTCATTTTCCCTGATTGACCTTATAGCAAGTTGTTCACATAGACCCTTACCTCTAACTAGTTTGGTAATCTTGATATATACATCATACTCCATGACCTTAGTAATCCACCCTGCCCTTTTTTCATTCAGATCTTTATTCAACAGAAACTCCTTCACACTTGAGTGCGCAACCAAAATATGAATCTTATTGCTTGAAATTAGAGGCCTAAACTTCTTCAGGCTTCTGATCACAGAGAGAACATGCTTCTCAATGAATGTATACCTCTCTTCGTAATCAGCAAGTATTTGACTAAAGAAGGCTATGGGTTGTTCTAGGTTGTCACTATTTTTTTGTACCAGCATAGCAGAGATTTAGCCACTGCTACCAAAAGCATACAAGAAGAAGTCTTTAGAGAAATCTAGATTTACCAATGTCAGAGCAGATGCTAAAGCCTCCTTAATTTCTTCAAAACTACACCTTGCCTCCTTCGTCCAACTGAAAACTGAATTCTTTTTTAGCATAGCAGTCAAAGGCTGTAATAAATTTGCAACATCAGGAATAAATCTTCTCAAAAAGTTAATTCTCCCTAAAAATCTTTGCAATTCCTTCTTATGATTAGGCAATTGTAGCTCCAATATAGCCTTAACTCTTTCATAATCAAAGGTAACTCCATATTTTGATACTATATGGCCTAGAAGTTTTCCTTCATGGACTGCAAAAATACTTTGTGTAGGATTGAGGGATATCCCATACTCTCTACATTTCTCAAAAACTTGCTTGAGATGTGAAAAATGTTCGTCTGCATTTTTTGAATACACAGTGATGTCATCTAAATAAACTAGCAGACATCTCTGAATTAAATTCTGAAACGCCATATCCATGGCGCGCTGAAAGGTAGCACCAGCATTTGATAAACCAAAAGGAATTATCTTGTAAGCCATAGTGCCCCATTTTGTTGTAAATGTTGTTTTATACTGGTCCTCCTCTTTGACCAGAATCTGGTTATAACTAGAATACCCATCAAGAAGAGAAAATATTTCTGAACCAGACATAGCTTGGAGAATTTGTTCCATAGAAGGTAAGGGATAATGATCCTTCAGAGATGCTTTATTAAGATCCCTAAAATCTACACATAATCTTATCTCATCACTCTTTTTTCTAACCAGAACAAGATTAGAAACCCAGGATGTGTGTTTAATTGGAAACACAATACCCCCCTCTACAAACTTGGTCAGCTCTTTGATCATCAAAGGTTCAAGCTTAGGGTTCAATGGTCTCTATTTTTGTCTAACAGGCTTGACACCAAGTTCTAACTCAATTGTATGTTGTGCAATATGAGGATCAAACCCTCTTAAATCAAAATATTGCCAATCAAAAACATCATGATACTCTTGGCATAAAATAATGAAAGCTCTTTTATCCTTAGCTGAAATTTTTTTTCCCAATTTGAGAAGCTTACCTTTAAAGATTTCAACTTCCTCATAATGATCTTATTTGACTTGAAGGCCAATTTTTCTCTTTTTAAGCTGATCGTCAGAGTTGAATATGGATTCTAGGGTAACCAACCCTTTGCGAAGTTTATTTGTCTTCAGCTGTATCACTTTACCCTCATACTGTTGCTTGATCTTTTCTTGGTTCACTATAGAAAATTGATCTTCTTGGACCAGAAAGGTCAATATCTTCTCATCACTTTCGAATACCTGCCAGTGAATGTTGTTATCAGGAATTGATGGCCTGATTACAACCTTCACATATTGTTGTACTTTGTCTCTTCTGATATCATCTGGAATATCAAACTATGCCCCAATGGCTGCAAGCCTATCGGCATGCTTGTTCTGGTTCCTTGGAATAGACACTAAGTTAAAGGCATCAAAATCCTCAAGCATGTTCCACACCCTATTTCTATAAGACTTTAGTGTGTCATTTTTAGCAACATTGAGGCCCCTTATTTGATTGACAATTAATTCACTATCCCCATGAACCTTCAAACTGGTTATTCCTCTTTTCCTTGCCCACTCAAGACCTTGAACGAGGCCCTCATACTCGGCAGTATTATTAGAGCACGCAAAAGCAAAGAGAAAAGCAGAGTAATACCTATCACCTTGCAGAGATACACGCATTGCACCTCCCCCTACTCCATTCTTGCTCCTGGAACCGTCAAAGAACATTTCCCAAAGTCCACCTTGTGGTTGCAGCAACTGATTTGCATCCTTCTCTAGATTTGGAATCTTCGCGTCAGGCTCAAGAATGGCATAGTTACCCATATTAGCATCTTGAATGAGGTCTTCAGGACTATCCAACACATTTCCAACTACCCATTCATGTAGAAGCACATCAGGAACAACTTCTACTTGAAGTTCTTGAGCAGCAGCCAGCTCACTGTCAGTGAAAATGACACAATTTGTGTCTACAGTAACAGGGGCCGCATTGATGGAACTTGGGTTATATGGCTCAATGTGATCCTTGGCCAATCTTTCAAATTTAATGGTAACCTTGGTTCCATATCTTGTTCTAAATAGTATATGTGACCAATCAGCTAACACATAACTACCTATCTTGGCTGTAAAGTCTCTTGATAAACACAAGGAAAAGAAAGGTGGAAGGTCTATGACGCATATGTCTTGGGGAACTGAAAAGTTAGGGAAAGCATGAAGGGTAAGACTCAAATCTTTAATGATGTGCAATGTATTAACTAAAGTACCATCCAATTGGATTACTCCCTTCTCTAAAGGATGATACTTTAGTCCAAGCTTGTTAGCAATCTACTTTGGCATCACTGAGCTACTAGCTCCACTGTCTACCATACAGTTATGAACCAACTTGTTTCCTATGATTACTAATACATAAAAAGGAGGTGGTTTAACTCCTTTTCCAATCTATATGCTAGGTTGATGCTCATTTCCCTGAGGATTATTTGTTAACACAGCTCTAACCTGACCTATTGGGGACTCGGATTTATCAAACATTTTCAAACTTGACAAGGCTGACTGTAACATATCCTTTTGACCTAGGATGGATAATGAGTCCCACAGACATTGTAACATTCATTTTCTTCATACTATCAAGGATATTATAAGGTATAGTTGGGTTTACTTTAGAATGTACCTTTATGCCAAAATGATCAGCTTGCAAGTGTGGTTGCTCCTTGTCTGGAAGTTGCTGATTTCTTTGCCAAACAGGATTCATCCGAGATGTAGATGGTTCTGTAGTTGTTGCCTTTCCTTTGTCAACCGCTTGACCAAGCTCAAAAGCTCTTTTCTTTGCCCTAGTGTTAGCTGCAACTGGAGAACTATCTTCATTCAATCCACATAATTCTTCACCTTGCCAATTAAGTAGGGTAGCATCATTGATAAACTGATCTTGGTGTTGTGGAGTTGGATCATTAAGTGCATGTCGTTGTGAATTCGAGGTATTATGTACCATCAGTGCCTGATTAATAAGTCCATTTGAAAAAGTGGCTTGATTATGAGGTTGGTTACAAGGGTAACACCACTCATAGTCTACTGCTAAGTTGTTTTGATAGGAACCAGCTCCTTGATCGCACTAACAAGGGCTGAAGCATAGGCCTGAAAAGGTCTTGTGTTCATGTTCTATCTTGGGCCCTGATAATTACCTTGGTAAGCTTGCCTATTACCTTGATATGCTTGTTGTTGACCTGAACTCTGCTATTGATAAGGAATGCTATATGATTGTTGCTTGTCCAAGCTGACAAGTTTATTCCCAAAAGTCTGTAATAAACTTTTGATCTCTTGTAACTCATTTGGAGAACTTGATACAATACCTTCTTGTGTTGTAGCAGCTAGAACAGATGGAAAAGATGCAAAAGGTGGTATCTGCAAAGGGATATTTGTATGAATCTCTGGGAATATTGGCATTGGTGGCCTGGGAGCAAGTTTACCAGCTTGTATTAAGTTGTTTTCAGCTTTGATGGCTATTTCAAAGGCGTTTGGTAGAGAAACCCCTCCCATTGACTGTATCATAACAACTATGTCGTTGTTAAGAGCCCTCAAGAAGTACAAAAATGCATAGTCTGGAGGTGGTCTCACCGTCGTAGGGATTCTATCCTAGGTCCTTTCAAACTTGAAGCTGAAGTTGTTCATCTACTCTTGAGGGGCTCTCTTAATTGCGGTTAATTGTTCTAAAAGAGACAAGTTATCAGACCTGTCTTGAAATTGTTTATGCAACTTGTCTCCAAATTCATCCCAAGTTGCAATTGATCCGACTGCTAAACCCCTATACCATTGCATAGCTCTTCCTTTCAGTGAAGCAACTAGTAATCTTACTGCAACATCCTCTTGAGTTATGTGATGGACTCCGCATAACGAAGCCACATCTCTCATATGTTTAATCGAAGTGGTTTGGTCTTCCCTTGTGAAAGTTGGTAGACTCTTCAGGACTGCCATTGGGATGTCATTGTGTTGTGCCAAATTTAAAGGAATCCCTCCATTGAAAGCAACAAATGGTTGATTCCTTGGAGCAACCATTGGAGGTAATTGAGGTGGATTTACTGGTACAACAAAATGAGGTCCTACAGATGGAGGGGTAGACTGAGTTATTCTATAAAAAATAATTGTTGTTTCTCTCCTCTTTGTTGCTCTTCCTTGTCTTCTCGGTGGTGACAGCTGCAAATATTCAAAAGAACCTGAGCTGCTCCTTGTCTGAACTCTTCTCATAAACTATAGAAGGCACTGATTTCTGGAGTTATTCCTCTTTGTGGAGTCGCCAAGTATGCCAAATGACTTCTATAAAGTCTGGGAGTAGCTGGTTGCATACTAAACCAACAATTCGATCTCATTTTTGTCCCACCAGGCGTGCCAGAAACTATTGTCACCTAGAAATTGCACCCTATGCATAGTGATGGAAATTGAGCTTTCTAGAGACACATGGGATCATTTCAAGGTTGTGGGTCACCTGAATTTGAAATGAACCTCTGGAGAAGGCTAGCTTCCTTTGAGTATCACCTAAATTATCAATTCTATAAGGGTAAAAGGAGAAGGAGTACATACAAATGAAACTAAACTATGGTGATACACCGCATGATAAGACATCTTGAAATGAAACAAGAAGAAAATACACTGGGAAACTTAATTGCAACCATTTCACATACTCAACACAACTTCTTTAAGACTTATGCATCATTCCTAACAGGCTCAACCTACATACACATCTTAGGAAGGAGAGATAAACATCACAGCCTTAAGGTATGAGTGTAGACTTGTAAACATAGTTAAAGACATGCATAATCAAAAGAAAAAATACAGAAAGGATATTAGTACAAACATGAACACTAGCTTCGAAGGTAAACCCTGTGTCGTATTCCAGATTCTAGTTGAGTTACAAAACATACATTAGTTGAGAAAGGATTGATAAAAATCACTAACTCTTTTAGTGTATAATCCAAACCCTTTTCAAAAAGGCAAAAAATGCCATATGTACAAAAGTGTGTCGGCCCCCTTAGGGTTTACAAAAATATCAATCCTCTGAAAAAACTATCCTAAGATCTTTTGATTGAATTAAATGTTGTGTTCCTGCATGTCCTTGTTGTCTATGTTGGTGAAGAGTTATTTCCTGGAGAAGCTCTTAGATCTTTTGTAGCTACTGCATTCATTTATGATCCTTGTGTCCACCTTTGAACCTCCCTGTCGAGTGCTTTGAATGCCTCAGAGCCGATCCACGTCGATTTCACTCAGTTGATCTTCCTGGCACTTGGTTCTACTGCCAACGATTCACTCGTATCTTTCTCTGATTGGCAGGGCACATTCCACATGATTCCCCGACATTCAAAAGTCCATTCAGTCATAATCGCATCTTTGCGAGACACTGGAAGTGTCTCACCGATGCGATTATGCCCCTCTGAAGCTATCGGCATAACATGACACTATCGATGAGAGCTCCTATCGAGTTTGCAAAGTCATACTGATATCACTAAAACCATCGGCAAGACACATTTCTTTCGCTGAGACATTATGACGAACTCCCCATTCTATCGGTGAGACTTATTGGGTCAATGAGATATCATGTCAGGCTGCTTTCCTTAACCCTGCTAAATTCACTTCGGCAAGACCATACTGGGTCAACAAGACTTCATAGCGAAGCCCTCAGCCTCTTGGCGAACTCCAATTCCACTTCAGCCAGAGTTTGCTCAATTGGTGACACCTTCCACCAACCTCCTCTTTATTCTATGAATTCATTTCAACATATCGTCAGGCTCTTCATTCTTCGGTGAGACATCATCAGGTTAGGGAGAGATCATAGCGAAGGAACAATCTTTTGCCGAGCTCACTTGATTTCATCACCAAGAAATTCCCGAGTCGCCGAGACTTCTTAGTGAGCTTAGATTGCCACGTCGATGCTGTTTTAATTCGTTGAGACTTCCCCTGATCGACGAGATCCTTGACGAATTCAAAAATACTAAACTAAGGGCAAAATCCCTTCGGCAAGACATAATGCCTTCGGCGAGACATTTCACTGAAAGACATTTTAATTCAGCTAGACCTTGTCTCCTCGACATGACATCGCATGAAATTTGCTTACTCTTTGGCGAGCTCCTTCATGTCGGCGATACATCCTTACTTAAGTAAGACCTTATGCCGATGTCCTCTCTTTCACCAAGGTCTTTTTGTTGTCGATGAGACTCTAGCCAAAGGAAAAACACTTGTTGAGGCCCCCTTTATCTTTCAGAGAGACCATCTCCATTCACCGAGACATTACAGCGATTCCTCCATCCTTCACCGAAACCATCATCTCCTACTAAAGCCTTTTCATCTTTCGGCAAGACTCCTGAGTGTCAGTGAGAGATCTTACCGAAATCAAAACACTACCTTGAGACTCACCATTCCATCGGCGAGACATAATTCCTTCGCCAAGACATCATGGCGAAACCACTTTCTTTGGCTGAGACCACAAGCAAGTCAGGAATACTTATAGCGATGTCCATTAGTCATACCGATACCCGCTTCCGTCGTTGAGACTACACCATGTCAGCAAGACATTACCCTGACAGCTGGAGCTACACCGATATCAAATATGTCGGGGAGACCTTTTGCATTCGGTGAGAAATTATGGCGAAGGAACCAACCTTTGCTGAGAGCCCATCCTTCTTGTCGGGGAGACATGATGATATTGGTAAGACCATTTTCCGAGGGCACAACCTCTTCCGAATGCATCATCCCCTTAGAAAAAACACTTGTTATCGGGGAGACTCCTATCGAGGTTCTTCACTGTCGCCGAAACATCGGCCTGTCAGCCAGACATTTGCCTGAGATCATTTTATTTCCCTGACGTGACCATTTCCTCCTGATGATACCTTCATTCAGCAAGAGCCCCTTTTAGTCGGTGAGACAATTTGAAGGTCTTGGTGACTCTCTCCTTAGAGGATCTGATACCGAACTTGAACAAGGCAGGCTCCCAAACTGAGTTCCTTGTGACCTATCATCAGATGCATGATTTTTCCCCCTTGTTGCGAATGCTCCATTTGGCCTTCTCGAACATCTGTCACATGATCCACTCTGCCTAATTGAGCCCATAGGTTTAAATTGGGCAACAGTAAGCTTAGTTTTGCAATCACTACAAAATTTAAAGATGAGGTTGTGGCAGATGTTGTGCCTTTAGATATTTGTGGACTTGTGTTAGGAAGTCCATATTTGTAATACTGTAAAGCTATCTTCTCTAGGGAGGAAAAAAAGTATCACCTATTTAAGGATGGGATTGAATATATTCTATGTGCACACAGAGTCAAAACTGGTCTTGCATTAATTAATGTTGGTCAGATGAAAATATTAGTGAACTCCACTAAAAACTTTGTGTTAATTCTTGTTAAGGAAAAAGAAGATGAAACATCTGAGGTGTTTAAAGGAAGTGATCCTAAACATAAGGCTGAATTGGTCAAAGTTTTTTCTGCTTATGATGACTTGTTTCAGGAACCAAAAGGATTGCCTCCTAAAAGAGATATTCAACATGAAATTCAATTGCAGCAGGATGCGCCACTACCTAATATTGGCATGTATTGTTTGTCTTTCATGCAAAATGAAGAAATATAAAAGAAATTTTAGGAGCTTGTCAACGGAGGAGTGATTCGTCCAAGTACATCACCTTGTGGTTCTTTGATCATTTTGGTTCCAAAGAAAAATGGAACATGGAGGATGTGCGTCGACTTCAGGGCACTTAACAAAATCACCATCAAAAATAGGTATCCACTTCCTAGAATTGATGACTTGCTTGATTAGCTTAAGCATGCAATTTATTTCTCTAAATTGGATTTGTGAAGTGGTTATCATCAGATTAGAATTGGAGAGGATGATATTTGGAAGACTACTTTCAAGACAAAACATGGACTTTATGAATGGATGGTTATGCCCTTCGAGCTTACCAATGCACCCACTACATTCATGCGAGTCATGAATGATATCTTCCATCCTTACATTGATGATTTTGTTATTGTATATCTTGATGATATCCTAGTTTTTAGCAAGTCTTGGGAAGACCATGTAAGTCATGTTTAATTTTTTTTTTATGTACGAAGAAAATAAAAACTCTATGTAAAGATGTCTAAATGCAAGTTTGCAAAGACATCTCTTGTGTACTTAGGTTATATCGTAGGGAATAGTCAATTGAAAGTTGACCCTGCGAAGGTTGAGGCAATTGTAAACTAGCCTAAACCAAGTACTGTAACCGAAGTCTAGATTTTTTTGGGTGTTGTCCAGTACTGGAGGAAGTTTATTGCAAACTTCTCCTTCATTGAATCACCATTGAATGCATTAACAAGTACAAAGATAACTTTTCAGTGGGGAGGACCACAATAAAAGGCCTTTGACACACTAAAGGAAAAGTTAAGTACCACACCAATCCTGGCTCTACTAGATTTGTACCAAACATTTGAGATTGAAACAGATGTGAGTGGATTCGCAGTATTGACACAAGGAGGTAAGTCGATCTGTTACCACTCTGAAACTTTTTTTGGCGCAGTAAGTAATTATCCAACTTACAATAAAGAAATTTACGCTTTAGTACAGAGTGTTAAAAAATGGAAACATTATATAATGGGCAAGGAAACAGTAATCTATAATGATCATCAACCATTGCAATATCTGCATTCACAAACTAAGTTGCAGCAAAGTAGGCATTTCAGATGGATGGGATTTTTACAGTAGTTTCACTTAGTCATTAAGTAAAGAAAGGAGCCCATAACAAAGTAGCAGATATGCTTTCTAGACCTCTAGTTTCTAATGCTTTGATAATCCTTAAAAATAGTTCTATGATGCATGCAAGTTTTGAAGAACAATATGCTACTGATGAAATTTTTAAGCATATCTATGCAACTCTAATCCAAGGAAAACAAGTAGAAGAAAAGGATTACTATGTGAATGATAAACTCTTGTATCACTTAGGAAAATTATGCATTCGAAAGAATTAACAAGCACATGTAATCAGAGAGGAACACACATTGCTAATTGCAGGACATTTTGGGGTTAGTAAAACTTTGGCACAGCTACATAAATATTGCTACTGGCCTCTAATGCAATAAATTGTAACAAAATATATTAAGGGATGTGTGATGTGTGAAACTAACAAACCAAGTAATAGGAAATTGGGGTTGTGATGCAGAGGGTCAGGGACTTTGAAAGAAACACAAAGATTTCAAGGATTAAAGGTTGCAATCTCAAGCTATCTCCCAGGCACCTTAATGGAGACAAGGCTTAATGATGCACTAATCACTTGCATGCTCTCTTTATGGACCCAAACCCTTGGAACACCCTTAAGAGACTTAAGAAAACTTGTTTTGAATGATTTCAAAGCCCAACCCTCTGACTTAGACACAAACCAATTTTTCACCTTAACTAGGCTACTAGCCCAACTAGGCCTCTAGCAAAGGATTTTTGACTTTTCACTCAAACTTTCCAAAGGAACCTCCAAAATAATGATTGAAATAGATGTGGTTTGTGATTATACATAACATACTAGATTCTTGATGGCACTTGTTTTGGAGCACACCAATCAAAAATCTGTTGTTTCCTCCAATTTAGGCCTAATTAGCCCACTTTTTCAAAGCAACCCCCCTTTAAACTCAACCCCTGAACATGATAATTTCAACAGTCCCTTAAAATGACTCAAAACCAAGGATTCCATGTTTTTAGGCCTCTATGACACCTCTAGCATGCTCAAACACAAAACCCTCCTTAACTTGCCTCAAAAAGTAGGGCTTCTTGAAAACTAACCTTCCAATCACTTCCAGAACTTTCTCATTCACTCTACACCATTAGGAAAACATATTTAGTCTATCCCAACTCAAAAACATGCCCCTCCTTAAGGAAGATCTTCTGCTGCTATACCCTAGCCTCCAACTTCAAGCACTTTGCATTGTGAAATCTTGGTGTCCACCTCAATATTCTTCTTCCCTGCACATTCATTTATTAAATATGTATGTTACATGTTAGGAATGATCCATTTCATAGGTCACAGTAGCATTCTACCTTGAAATGGATCAATCATCCATGAAAACCACCAAAACTAGTGAAAATTCTATGTTATTCTTGAGGACAGTCAGCAATATGTTACAATAACTGATTCCTAACATCTATCAGACCATTCAAGAGGTTAATTGAAATTAAATATAGGTTCTTAAACCATCCAATTGATTAGAAATTCAAAAGGAATCAATAGATCATCAAAAAGACTCAAGAAAATGCAAGAAAACTGTGTTTTTTCACTATTTCCTATAGCAGTTCGTACAGTCACTTCTCCAAACGCCCAACCTCCATAAAAATGATAATTTTGGGGTTATAGAACCATTCCCCAACTGATCCAACAGTTTGGGATTGATTAAGTTGCATAAAAGTGATTAAAACTCACAAAACTCATTTACCCGCCCAAATTGGAATTCAAAAATTTGAATTTTCCAACTCTTATTTTATTGATTCCTACAACCTAAAAACTATTGAATCTCTAACATCCAACCTTATTTGACATAATTAAAGCACTATATTCCTGTCTAACCTCCTAGAATATGATTGTTCCATTTACATTGAAATTTGGTCCTAGGATCCTTGTTAGGACCCTAGGACTTTTGACCTCTTTAATGTGTTCACCCATTCCAAAGGCCATTATAGGCTCCAAGATATCATAATTGATGCTTTGAGGTGATTGATAGGTCTTCAAGACCCCTGCATTCTCCTGTCTCCTGAAGAGTTCCTTGAAGAGCTTGGGTGCTCCTGCACCAGGTTGTACACACCTTTATCTATACCGTCTTGACCATGGGAAAGTGCATCTATGCATTTTTTTAGGGGGTTACCTATGTCTAGGAAAGGGAATGACTATTTGTATGTAGTAGTTGATCGGTTCAGCAAGATGTGTATTCTTATACCATGTAAAAAGAAAATTACTGTTGAATTGACAGCTCATATGTAATGTCCTCGTTTTAGCTGACATTGTTTGTTAAGGAGTGAGCCTATCAATTTGACCCTCGTAGGCTGACAGTTTTGATTAGAGGGTTTTCCATGGTAGTTATCCATTGTTTTGAGACATCACTCCATCAGTTGATTCACGTTAGGGCCTTTGCAAAGACTTACAAAGTGATATTTAGAATCTTACTATTTATAGTAAGTCAGGCAGACAAGGGTTACTATTTCTGGTAGGGCACCTAGTTCAGTTGGTCATCTCAGTTTCAACCTAGTTTGATAGTTTGATGAGCAAACGGTGAATAAGGGAGCATTTAATAATAATTAAATAATTATTATTATGACTTTATATTATAAAGTCACTTTAAGTGAAATATTAATTAATGGTGAATTATAAAGTATTTAATACTTTATAATAGTGGAGTAATATTAATATTAAATGAGTATTTATTACTCAATTAAAAAGGATGCCATTTATTAATGAAATTTCCTAAGTTCAAAAGAGGCGAATTTTATATTATTAAATGCATTTAAATTTCTTTTTTCAAGGGGGTCAAATTTTTGAGAGAGGTAATTATTTCTCAAAGACATAATAGAACTCATTATTGATTGATTATTCAAATTTTGTCCTTTCTCTTTGAGAACATTCAGAGTTGGAGAAACAAGGGTTTTTGCAATCAAGTTTTGGAGAACATCAACTCTTCAGAATCCGACATACTGAGGTTGTGAAATATCAGATGAAGCTTTTCCATCAGAGTGGCTTTATTCAAAAGTCACAACAGAGCATATTTGTGAGATTTCAGATTGGGGTTTCAGTCTTCAGTTGGATCGATTTCTTCCAGAAAGAGATTCTCCTTCAGTGGCGATTTACAATGTTCATCTGGCACCCTTTTCAAGGTTGTATGGATTTGTACTTGTTGGTTATTGGGTCGTACCTTTTTTTTGCAAGGCCGTACTTCATCTACAGGAAAAAATGCCTTACCTTTATGCACTCTGACTTCACCATAGTAGACGCCTTGGTCTCTGGAGTAGTCTACACTCACATTGAGGCTAGAGAAGTCAAAATCTAAGGCTGGTTGTACCATTCTTCTTCATTCAGGTGGCTGCAAATAAGCCAGGTTTTTAAAATAAAAGTGTTGCCTTTTTTACTTGCATGTATGTATTTCTTCATTGTACCCATCCAGAAAATTAATAGAAGCATTTGCCATCAGCCTAGGAATGCTTTTGTTTCGCCATCTGTAGTTTTGAATTTTATATTTATTTTAGAGTATTTTATGCAAAATCGCATCATTTCAATATATTGCAAAAACCACAAAAAATACAAGAAAACACCAAAACAAACAAAAACTTGCATTTACATCAGTAGTTGGGGTTGAGAGACACCAGGTCTCTTACAGTGGTATCAGAGCATAGTTTTCTTGCCATCCTATGCTTTTTCAGATAAATTGTGCTTTTTTTATGCTTTTTCATGAGTAGAGACATTATATTTTATTCCAAGGGTAGCAGAATAGGCAAAGTAGAGGATTGGATAGGTCCACCTATTCCAGAAGGTGATACAGTATCAAGGGTTCTAGGTATACACAGATCCAGTTCTAGCAGCAGTCAAAATAGTGTCACTACATTGATGGTAGATTGAGAGGTTCTGACAGAGACTCATAGGGATCTAGGGAAAGAGCATGTCGAAGGTGATATTTTTGATGACGAGTTCAGAAAAAGGCATGATAACATGATGGACATGATGTCTCAGCTTATGGGAACAATGAGACAACATTCACCACAACAGCATGTCTTCCAGCTAGGGAAATCTAGCATGACTACAGGTGCGGAGCAACCATAGGTGTTAGTACCCCAGGTGCGGAGCAACCATAGGTGTTAGTACCCCAACAGGCATCTTTCAATGTTCCTGAGTGTAGACCTGGAAAACCTACTTTCCTTGCCAGAGAGGTCCTTTCAGTTCAGCAGGCAGAGCAACCGGTCCCACTGCTGGAGTTTCAGACGCCCCAGGGTATGTCAGTGGCTCCTGAGATCAGGCAGTCTTTGTCTTTTCACGAGTTTATGGATGTGCATAGACCTAGAGGTGGAGGTAGATTTGAGCAAAGAGCTCCCCAGTACCAGCAACCACCACCACAGGTGAACCGAGATCTTCAGTATGCAGTGAGTAAGATCATCTTGCCCTATTTTGATGGCTCAGATAAAATCTTAGCAAGGTCTTGGGTTCAGAAGTTAGACAATTATTTATCTCTGAGACCCATATAGGAGGATGAGGCCATTAAGTTTTCTACACTGCATCTTGATGGGTTGGCACATGACTGGTGGCATCATGGCATGTATACACTAGGTCATCACACGGTTACCACTTATCAGGAGTTCATGAGCATTCTCATAGAGCATTTTGACAAAAAGGATCCAGAACTTTACTTCAGGGAGCTAGCTCAGCATAGGTAGACAAGTAATTCAGATACCTACATCAGTGAATGGTGAAAGGTATTTTAGAAAGGAGACTTTTTATCTTGTTTATTGAGGGGCTATATGAGCCTATGAGAGTTTGGGTTAAAGCATTTGATCCCCCTACTCTTCAGGAAGCGATGCGGAAGGCAGGGAGTATGGAGCTTGTTGCTCCAGAGAAGCAATTTCAGCCTAAAACAAACACCTTGCCTGTTGAGGAGAGTCATACACCAGTTGCAGAACAAAAAAAGAAAACAACAGCAAGAATTGATGATGCAACTCATGATGAATTGAGAAGGAAACAACAATGTTACTAGTGCAAGGAACCCTATAGCAAGGAGCATGATTGTCCTTTGAGACCAAAGGGCAGAGCCAACCACGCTAATTGGTTTTACTATGAAGATGTTGAGTTTGAGGATTCAGACTAGCAGGTTGTTTTAGAACATGCGGAGGCCAGGAATGCCTCTATGGAGTTTGGGCTTGATGCCAACTTGTCCCCATTGGTATTATCTGCTAGTGCACAGGATGATTCATTCAGGTGCAGGGGATTAGTGGATGGACAGCAATGTATTGCTATTCTTGACACCGGAGCCACACATAATTTTATTGATGAGAGCTTTGTCAGCAGATGCAGACTCCAGACAGAGGACCTCACTGGATTTAGAGTTCAGGTGGTGGATGGATATACCCTCACTTGCACTCGACGAATTTGTAATCTCACCCTCATGCTGAATTATTATGAGTTGCAGGCAGACTTTTATGTGGTCAACCTGGGTGGGATGGATTTAGTGTTGGGTATGAGATGGCTTCAGGACATTAGTTTGTTCACCCTCAACTTTCCTAAAATGGAGATGTGATTTGAGATACAGGGCAAGAAATATGTGTTGAGGGGGATTACAAATGGGAGCCTACACTCTATCTCTCTCATTAGTGGGAAGAGTGAGAAGGTAGAGAAGGATTTTGCGCAGATTGGGTATGGTTTTGGATCCTACTCTCTTGACCCTAGTCTAGAGATGAGTGATGATAGTGTTTGGGATCCTACTTGTGCACTAGGATTTCAGACTCAGCTTTCAGAGGAGTTTCACAGTGTGTACATGGTGTAGAGTGCATATGGTTTCATGTTTGACCCACATGTATACGATTTGTTTCAGGTGCATAGTTTTGGTATGCACATGCTTGATATGTTGGATGACAGTATATCTCATGCAGTTTTAGGGTGTAAGTGTTGCTTGTAGTTTGACTTGCTCCTTCCTGAGTTTCTTCATCCTATGACCGGCAACGCTGATGTTGATAGGGGATGGCATTCTATTTCAGCTAGCTAGTTGTGGGAGTTATAGGAGTCAATTGTGGATATCAGGGACATTAACTGACACTACCCTTGGGATTCAGGTGGTGTGGTGCATTTTTATTTGTAGAGATTGATTGGGGACAAGCAATTTTAGGGAGGGCAAACTGTAATGTCCCCATTTTAGCTGATGTTGTTTGTTGAGGAGTGAGCCTATCAATTTGACCCTTGTAGGCTGACAATTTTGATTAGAGGGTTGTCCATGGTAGTTATCTAGAGTTTAGAGACATCACTCCATCAATTGATTCAGGTTTGGACCTTTGCAGAGACTTACAAAGTGATATTCAAACACTTACTATTTATAGTAAGTCAGGCATACAGGGGTTACTATTTCTAGAAGGGCACCTGGTTCAGTTGGTCATCTTAGTTTTGACCTAGTTTGATAGTCTGATGAGCAAATGGTAAATAAGGGAGCATTTAATAATAATTAAATAATTACTATTATGACTATATTATAAAGTCACTTTAAGTGAAATATTAAAATATTAATTAATGGTGAATTATAAAGTATTTAATACTTTATAATAGTGGAGTAATATTAATATTAAATGAGTATTTATTACTCATTTAAAAAGGATGCTATTTATTAATGAAATTTCCTAAGTTCAAAAGAGGCAAATTTTATATTATTAAATGCATTTAAATTTCTTTTTTGAAGGGGGTTGAATTTTTGAGAGAGGTATTTATTTCTCAAAGATACAATAGAGCTCATTATTGATTGATTATTCAAAATTTGTCTTTTCTCTTTGAGAACATTTGGAGTTGGAGAAACAAGGTTTTCTGCAATTAGGTTTTGGAGAACATCAACTCTTCAGAATCAGACATACTGAGGCTATGAAAGATTAGTTGAGGCTTGTCCATCAAAGTGGCTTTATTCAGAAGTCACAACAGAGCATATTTGTGAGATTTCAAATTGGGGTTTCAGTCTTCAGTTGGATCAATTTCTTCCAGAAAGAGATTCTCCTTCAGTGGTGATTTAGAGTGTTCATCTGTCACCCTTTTCAAGGTCGTACCTTTTTGCTGCAAAGCCGTACTTCATCTACAGGAAAAAACACCTTTCCTTTTTGCACTCTGACTTCACCATAGTGGACACCTTGGTCTCTAGAGTAGTCTACACTCACTTCAAGGCTGGAGAAGTCAAAATCTAAGGCTGGACGTACCATTCTTCTTCGTTCAGGTGGCTACAAATAAGCCATGTTTTTGAAATAAAAGTGTTACCTTTTTACTTGCATGTATGTATTTTTTCATTGTACTCATCCAGAAAATTAATAGAAGCATTCACCATCAGCCTAGGAGTGTTTTTGCTTTTCCATTTGTAGTTTTGAATTTTATATTTATTTTAGAGTATTTTTATGCAAAATTGCATCATTTCAATATATTGCAAAAACCACAAAAATTACAAGAAAACACCAAAACAAACAAAAACTTGCATTTACGTCAGTAGCTGGGGTTGAGAGACACGAGGTCTCTTACATCATATGTATTTTCAGATTGTATGGGTTCACTTTGGGTTACCCACTTCCATTGTATCTGATCAAGATTCTTGATTCCTTGGAGATATTTGGTCAGTCTTATGGGGACTTATGGATACTAAAATAAAGAAGAGTACATCCTTCCATCCGTAGATCGATGGACTAATAGAGGTATTCAACAAGATAGTCATGCATCTACTCAAAGGATATTGCAGCAAGCATCCTAAGTTGTGGGATGGCAGTCTTCATTATGTGCAACATGCCTACAACCATGCATCCCATTCTTCTACAAAGAGGTCTCCTTTTGAGACTTGCTTCGGTTATTTTCCAAAGACACCAATGGACTTCACTTTTGGAAAAAATGATGTTGAAGATGGATACCTTGATGCAGAAAGGGCTTTAAAGTTCATCTAGAAGGTCCAAGCAATTCATCAGGCCGTAGAAGCACAATTGGAAAAGAGTCAAGAAAAGTACAAGGCTCGTCATGATAAACATTGCAGCGATCATCATTTCCAAGTTGGAGACAGAGTTTGATTACACATAAGCAAGGAAACAATGCAAGGTGAAGGAAGGAAGCTCAAGCTGATCAGATATGGTCCATTCAAAATTCAAGAAAATATTGGCACAAATGCCTTCCACCTTAATCTTCCTCCATACATGCAGATTTACTTAGTAGTCAACGTTGAGAACTTGAAGTTGTACAAACCTCTATTAATTTCTTTGTAAACCAAGGGGAGTTTCTGCCAACGAATGTAGTCGAATTTCTGCAGGAATAATTGGATCAGTCCACTCAATTGGAGAGGGGCCTGGAGATGTAGTCATTCTAAACTAAAAAATTCATTATCAATCTTTGTTTGCACTCTCTTTATCTCTCATTATGTTCTTTCTTTAATTACTTTGTAATTTTGTTATTTAAATTTTGTTTCTATGTTTAATTATAATTAAGCACTTTTGGTTTGTAATTGTTAATATAAGGATTTAAAGCAAACGCCATGGATCCTAAAATCATATCATTAGACGTAATCTCATTGACATTGGTTCGATAATCAATGTGTGTAGTATTGATCTATTACCTGTTAAAATAAATATTCAAACAACTCCCTTCGGGTTCTTTTGTAAATTTTTGTGCACCGGCCTGTGTGTCACCAAGTTTCTTCGGCTTTCCGTCAAGTTTTGATCTTCCCCTTTGCGCATCCTCACTTCACAGCTTCGGGTGGTGGCTTCCTTTTCGGGTCCCGAAAGGCTGCATTGGGTGTCCACGTGTCTCGCTGGCGGAGGATTATATTTCTTTTTTTCTTGAGCTCTCTTCGGGTTGCGAAAGCCATTCTGCGGGGGCCATCACTTCAAAGATTGTCAGAGGTACCCACGTCTTGCAACGTGGCGACGTATCATAAGATTTTCATGCAGGGATGAAATAAGCAGCTGCAGGTTGTGAAATGCTTCTGTAGTCCTTCTTTTATTTTGGCGAGCCCTACCTTCTGCCAGGTGGCGGCCATTCGCAACCTTTTCAACGTAGCAAGGAGGTGAACACCGCGGGCTGCGAAACGCTGCCACACGTCTTTCGCACTCTGTTTATGTAGCTTTCTCTCCATATCGGGAAGGACCTCGGCCCCTTGAACACGTGTTTCTTCTTCGCAATCTCTCGGCAGCAGTAAGAGGAATTCTCATTCGGGCAGCGACGGGCTGCCACATGCCTTACACTGATCGTCGAAGCAAGTGATAGGCTGGTTGAGGGAAACTATGCTATTGGGTGCTGCTCTTCATGAATTCTAAAGTGGTTGATGACACTTGTAGCCTCGGGCTTGGCTGGGATCACTACCATCATTGGAAAGGGTGCGCCTGCAACTGGATGATTAGATGTTGTGTTCTAACTCATTGCCATTATAACGGCATTAAGGAATCTTTTGATTCTGGCATCATTACAGGGGATTGGGAAATCTTTTCTGTTACGACTCTCTAAAGCGGTGGGAATTGTCTCCCCGGCTATATATACTCTCTCAGCAATGAGAAAGAGGAGAAGAATTTAAGAAAAAGGATACTAGTTTTAGCAAGAGACACCAGGCCTCTCTTATATGTTTTATTTGCAAGAAACTTTCAGACTGTGCCAACTGTTCGGCTTTTCTATTTTTCATGTATTGATTAAATTGTAAATTGTGTTTTTTATTGTCTTAAGCATTTCATTTGACAAGAATTCTATATATTGAATACAAGCTTGCTTATCTAAATCATGTCTAAATGACTCTTCTTAGTAGTAAGGGTGTATGCGATACTATTTTATGTCAATAAATGAATTGTTTATGCTATAGCTTTAAGTCTCCGATGCTTTGGAATGTGACAACACCATTCAGGCCCTTATTATCGTGCCCATTAGCAGATTTTGGCGCATCACCTTAGATTAGACTTTCCTTCATTGTATCCATTTCCTTTTCCCTTTTCCAAAACCCATTATAGAAGTCAGCTTTTTTAAAAATTCGGAGGTTACTCAGTTTGGCGCACAGGGGTCCCCCTTGAACTGAGTTTCCCATAAGGCACTGTTACCTCATCAATTTTTGGCGTCAACAGTTTATCCTTTTTTTGGCACACCCGGTGGGACCTGAACTAATAAAATTGCCTTATAGAGGGGTGTATGAGCCATCGACCTGTAACTAGATCCCAGACTACAAATAACCTAGGTTTACTAATACCTCTGCTAGGGATAGTCGAGGCCGCAAATCAGTTAGTAACTTTTCCATTCCCACTGCCCTTTCCTCTCACCATGTTGTCGGCCGCGAACAGAAACTATGTAGCATGGGATGCTGGAAGTCCCCTGGTAGCTCCAGTAGCGCCCACTGTTTGGGGCATTATCCCAGTTTCGGCCCTGAAAGCTCTTTCCAAATTTGTCGGAGACAACACAAAAATGCCAGCAGAACATTTGCAAGATGTAGCAGATGTATGTCCGGTACACGGTATTACAGTGCAGAATGTAGCCTTGAGGCTCCTTGCTGTGTCCTTCGAAGGCAACGCTCTGGATTATGACCAGACGCTGACTCCGAATTCAATTCGCACTTGGGATGACCTCGGAGATCCATTCTATGAAAGGTTCTCAAATGACGGAGATCGTTCTTCATTATATTATCAGCTATCCATCATAAGACGAGCACCCCAGGAGGTTCTGATGGATTTCAATGCTCGATTTCACTCAAATTGGCAGAGGATTCCTGTGACTATCCGCCCGACTCTAGAACTGGCATTGATATTTTATCTAAAGTCTATTAATTCCAACATTTTTCTGATGATTAAGTCTTTGGGAGGAGCCACTCTACCAAATGCTTATGCAACCGCTATCAAAGCTGAGAATCATTTGATAGATTGGGGAAAGTTGCCTCCTCGACCTATTATCCCAATATTTCCTTAAATATCAAACCCAGCACAAGAGGTTGCATCAACTAGTGTGGCAACAACTCCCCAGTCGATGTACTCCTATGCGGTCATTCCTGAAAGCTTGGCTTCTACATCGGGTTCTTCCAAGGATGAAATAGGCAACCTCAAAGAGATGTTGCGAACTATGGAAAATGACATAACAACTCTCAAGTGAAACCAAGCAACTCCTCCATGGCCCGCATATCAAAGCTATTAAGGTGGGCAGTCTACTTATCAGCAAAATCAATATCAGAGTGCGCCTCACACTAATCCACTAGCGCCGACTACCAACCAAATGGTCCTAGTGCCTACACTGCTCACAAGTGCGTCGCCAAGCTCAAGTAGAGAATTAACCGTGGGACAAAACAATCTTATTGATGACATCAATCCATGGTGTTTTCCCTGCAATGATGCACATATGCCCCGAAATTGTCTGCGTGGCAACTTACAACAGAAGGTAGCAGAGCAACGTAGTTGAGGTACTACAACAGAAAATGAAGAATACCTATGTACCTTGGCAATGGAGAATGTGGTCCTTACCACGCAAATGCAAGGAATGTCTTTAGAGCAAGAGTCTGATATTGCTCCTGATCATGCACTCTTCTCCTGGATGGAAGATGAGGAAAAGGTGTTTGCCAATGACACATCCGTAGCTGAAATGTCGCAGGTGCAATCTGACTATAACACACGCTCAAAGAGGAAATTCACCAGTGAGCCTGATGTTTCACTTTCGGACAGCCCGCAATGCAAAGGCGTGTCTGATCAAGTTCTCGGCGCTTCGACCATCTCTTCGCCTTCTCAACCATGGAAGGAGATTATTATAAAAAAAAGCAAAGGAGCATAAATCTCCAAGCTCGTCACCTTTTAATGTGGTGGAGCAATTAAAGAAATCATCCGCTAATGTGTCTTTATGGGACATTCTAGCTATCTCGAAACAGGAAACTATGCTACAGAAGGCGCTTCAACAAGATATCAACTCAGCACCAACAAAGCCATCTGCCAATACAGAGGTGGTTTGTCAAATGCCAATAGCTAAGGTTCTTGCAGACAAAGTGAAGGAATCCCATGCGGAAGGCGGAGGTAGGCCAAAACCTATACCCTTCTTCTTGACCCTCATTGTAGGGGAAAAGCTATTACACAACGCTATGATTGACTCTGGCGCTAGTACAATGGTTATGCCAAAACTGATAGCCGAAGCCTTGGGACTGAGCTACGAACCTATGAAGAAAGGGGTGATGCAGCTGGATGGAAATAAAGTTGATACTGTGGGTGTCATCAAAGCGCTTCCGTTAACTCTATTTTCCTGCCCAAGTATCATGGTCCCGCAAGATACAGTGATCATAGATGTTCCTCCTATGTTCGGTCTCTGTCTATCCCGAGAATTTACTTCAAAGGTGGGCAGATATTTGTCCTTAGATTGGTCACATCTAATACTTAGGACCAAGCATGGTGAAAAAATGAAGATAGAATCAGAGGCTCTACATTCTGAGCATGTGGCGGATGAGGCCCTGATCAATTTTGAGGCCGCACATACCTCTATCACAAATCAGGACATGTATAGTGTCGAACTGCTAGAAGAAGAGAAGGTGAGTGGAGACCGAAATGATAAGGAAGATGCTCTGTTAAGCGAACACATAAATAATGATCCTTTCGGGAATTATCATGCTACTGGATTGGGCACATATGTCATTTATGATGAAGACCAAGTTCTTCCGAAGGTTGCCAAAGAATCTGACGATAACCAAGCAAATGAGCTGTGGACATTGTATTTTGATGGAGCAAGAAGCAAAGTTGGAGCTGGAGCAGGGGTATGTCTAATATCCCCACATAATGAAAAGTTGTTGAGGTCTTTCCATTTCCAATTCACCTATTCAAACAACGAGGCTGAATATGAAGGGTTAGTCCAAGGCCTAAGCCTAGCGGAATGAATGGGTATTAAGCAATTGATTGTGTTTGGAGATTCTGAACTAATAGTTAATCAGGTCCAATCAATTTCTGCAGTGAAGAATGTCCAAATGAGGTCCTATCGGCATCGAATCTGGGACCTGATTGAAGGTTTTGAAGCTTTCAACATCCTGATAGTTCCCCGAGTGCAGAATGGCGATGCAGATCGCATGGCGATGATTGGTGCTCATTTTGATCCTATCTCTGACTTGCTTTAGAACAAATATTCAGTGCGAGTGCTTGTTCGACCAGCGATTCCCAACAATGATCAGAGTTGGAAAGTCTTTGAGAGCGATGAGCACATCGCCTCATTTATTCAGAACTCAGGGGAATTTGCTGATCAACTTCATCCAAAGATCGTCGAGGCCTACGAAGGACAAATTATGCAGCTGAAGTCAAATAAACTTCCGAAAGGATTAGTTACTCTCGAGAATTTCTTCGATTGTAGCGACGCCCGAAATGATAAGCAAAAGTTCATGGCAGACAAAAGTGATTATGAAAATCTTTGGGTCTCCAATGACAGGAATCTTCAGGTCAGAAAAGATGTCCCACAACGAGATAGAGAAAGGCTTACCAGTTTCTACGAAAAATATGGAATAGTGGCCTGGTCCTACGATAATCTGGAGGGTTACGATCCTGGCATCATTCAGCACACTATTGAACTAACAAAAGGTGCAAAACCAGTCTGACAGAAGTAGAGGCCAGTCAACCCTAAAGTTGAGGCCCTAATGGCACAAGAGCTAACAAAGCTCATTGATTCACGTATTGTCTTCCCAATTAAACATAGTACTTGGGTATCAAACCTGGTATCAGTCAGAAAGAAGAATGGCGATATCCGCTTATGCGTGGATTTCTGAGACCTCAATAAAACATCTCTGAAAGATCACTATCCATTGCCTTCTATGGAGTTGATCCTCCAGACTATCGCAGGATCAGAAATGTTCTCTCTGCTTGATGGCTTCTCTGGCTATAACTAGATTTGAGTTAAAGAAGAAGATCAACACAAGACTACGTTCACCACCAAGTGGGGAACATTTGCATATGCTAAAATGCCTTTTGGTTTATCCAATGCAGGGGCAACTTTCTAGTGAGCTATGGACATCGCATTCAACGAACTGATCAATAAGTTTATTCTAATCTATTTGGATGACCTTACTGTGTTCTCTAAATCTAAAGATGATCATTTTGATCATTTGGAATTAGTTTTTCAAAAGTGCCAGGAGTTTGGGGTTTCCCTAAATCTAAAGAAGTGTGTATTCGGAGTACCACAGGGTAAGTTGTTAGGGCATGTTGTGTCTAAAGAAGGTATTTCAATTAACCCTGAATGAGTAAAGACTATTAAGGAGCTTCCCCTTCCAGTAAATAAGAAAGGTGTCCAGTCTTTTCTCGGCAAAGTAAATTTTGTAAGCAAATTTATTTCTGATTTCGCGGGAATGATTAGGCTAATCCCCCTAATGCTAAAAAAGGATCCAGCTTTCAAGTGGACAACAGAAGCTCGGGAGGCTTTTGAAAAGGTCAAGGAAGCGATCTCCACAACCACGGTGCTGATTAATCCAGACCAATGCAAATATTTTATAATGTATTCCTTCAGTAGCAAGTCCAGTATCGCTACTGGTCTGACTCAAAAGGATAGTGAAGGGAAGGGAGAGCATCTAGTGGCGTTCTATTCCCGAACGCTAAAGGAATATGAGGTGAATTATAACTTCGTCGAAAGACAGGCTTTTGCAATAGTAAAGGGACTTAAAAAATTCTGCCATCTAATTTCCCACAACAAAGTTCTGGTATATGTCGCACATTCTAGTTTGTGTGAATACATCATGGAAGGAGAGATCACAGAAAAAAGGGCTAATTGGATTACCAAGATCGTGGAGTATGACATCGAGGTCAGGCCTACCAAGACTGTTAAGGGCAGAGGATTGTGTGAGTATATGGCACAGAATGAGGAGATACCTGCCAAGAAGGAACAGCCAGAGCTCGTCATGATAAATGGATTGGGATTGGAAGACGATTCGCTGACAGATAGAATGAACTTCATGCAAACCGGAAGGTATCCGCCAGGCCTCTCGTCCCAAAAAAGAAGGTACTACCGGCTACAGAATTGCGGATATACGCTGATAGAAGGAGTTCTTTTCAAAAGAAATTTCAATGGTGTGCTCCTGCGATGCGTTACTTCAGGGGAGGCGCAGAGGATCCTTGACGCATTTCACAATAGTGACGAAGGTGGACATTTCTCTGCCAAAACTACCACCATCAAGGTCCTGCGAGCTGGATATTACTGGCCTACACTTTTCAGTGATTCCTACTCTCTGGTAAGGGCTTGTAAAAAATGTAAGTTCTTCTCTGACAGGAGGAAGAATTCAGCGATGCCCCTCAAACCTATCGTGGCGGATGAACCATTTGCACAATGGGGTCTGGACTTCATTGGAATGATCAACCCAATTTCTAGTGCTGGACATAAGTGGATTTTAACAGCTACAGACTACTTCACAAGGTGGGCGGAAGCTGTTCCCCTTAAGGGGGCAACAGAGACAGAGATTGTAGACTTCCTCGAAGCACTGGTGACAAGGTTCGGCCCTCCGAAGACAATCATCTCGGACAATGCCAGAGCATTTCTAGGTACAAAGGTATGTCACTTTACATTAAAAAATGGCATATTCCTTAAAACATCATTAAACTATTATCCACAGGGAAATGGCCTAGCCGAGTCGACAAACAAAAGCTTAATCTGACTCCTTAAAAAGATTGGCTCAGAACACCAGAGGGAATGGCATAAAAATATCTGAAAAGCACTCTGGGCCAACCGCATAACTCTTAAGCAAGTCCTTAAGACTTCACCCTATGAGCTAGTATATGGGAAGGAGGCGTTGTTACCTATCTCTATGGAGATCCCGACAATACAGTTATTAAAGTCTCTTGAGATAGAACAAAATGAATCCATGGAGGTTCGGCTCGCCGAACTGTTGGAAGTACAAGAAAAAAGGGAGAATTCCCTAAAAGCAATGACAAACCATCAACAGGTGGTCAAACGATGGTTTGACAAGAAGGCCTCCGACCAGGGTCTAAAAAGTGGAGACTCAGTGCTAAAATATGACAGCAGGGCTGTAAAGCCAGGTCAGCATAGTAAATTTGATAGCCTATGGGAGGGACCCTTCAAAATCATTCGGTGCATGCAACACAACGCTTTTGAGCTGGAAAATATGGAACAAAAGCCGTTAGGAATCCCGGTTAATGGGATTCATCTTAAGTTGTTCTATTAGGCATTAAGCTCTACCTTGTACAGTTGTAAATAACACTTTTTATTTCCTTTACTATTTTTGGCATGTTCTTTTTCTAGAATCTGTTGTCTTCCTACGTATTTGCTCATTATTGTTGGCGAGTAAAACACCAGAGTTGCATTATACAAAATACACTCATGCATGGAGAAATAGCATGCAAAACTTGCAAACCCAGAAAATTTTAAACACAGAAGCAAAAGTGCATAGATTTTCCTTAAAAATGAGAAGTATATATTTATATATATGTTCTTTAGTTACAAAATGGCTGGGATGCCAATTTCCAAAATATACAAGTATCAAGGCATATATTATATATAATAGCCTTTTATCAGGCTCATCTAAAATAGGAAAGTTACGAAGTGAGCAAGCAGGCAAAGGGGTTATCTATCCAAAAGAATGACTGGCAGCAACCGACACATTCATTGCAACGTCCGCTTCTTCTTCGTCCACGAGCTCGTCGGCGGCACTGGTAGCATCATTTGGCATGACCGCCAGTGGTAGTGGGAACACCAGGTTCCTGAAGTTAGTGTACCAGTCTACGTCATAGAAAGGTATCACGTTGTAGCTCTGAAACAGGAAGTGTAGGGCCTGAGTAACCCTCTGCTGGTGCTGGTCACGGGTCTACAGGGGGAATCCGCTGAGGAATGGTAGGCAAATGACGACAGCTTCTTCTTCGATAAAGTGACGCATGTTGCTAGCTGTTGGCAGGCCTATCCCATATGCAGCATGTGCAACAACCTCACCGAGCCCATTTAAGTATTTCTTCAGAAAGATTTCTTTAACCAGCTTAAGGATAAGTGGTCGGGGAACACAAATGTCCAGCGTGGACGCTACAAAGTGTGAGCATACGTCGGTATTCACCCTATACTTATCCTCATATTCTACGCAATCCTTGCCTAGGACCCACTTAATGGCTACCAGAACCAGCGAATACTTGTTCTTCGTCATCCTTTTCAGCCTTCTAGTGGAAATCTCACCTAAGAATGTCGTATGTGATTTAAACGAGGTTAGGCGAATTGGGGTATCCATTCTCCTGACATTGTCCCTAAGTCTTCTAAGATAATGTTGAATTTGCTCACCACCTAACCTATGAAAGGACTTGCTTAGCAATCTGCTACTAACCTATCACTTCTCAAATGCTAAGTTTGTTTTGCTCACTATCGACTGGCCTATTTATAGAAGAATTGACAAGACACATGCCAATCCGCCTCTAAAAAATGTGATATTATGCTAGCTACCATCTCGAAAGCTGAGTCTGTGTTTGTTCACATTTTGGGCCGGTACATGCATGATAGCATGGCTCAAGGCATGCTTAATTAAATAGAATTGATTAATTAGTCTTAAAAAGGTGGCGCTTGTTGGTGAAGAGACGTATGGCCGTAGACTATTGTGTCACCTCTCAAGCGCATCCCAGAGCCCAAGGTGATACTCATATCTTTTCAGGTGGTGATCATTTGCTTGGCGTAATCATTCCGGCCAAGATATTAATTGCCAGTACATGCTAATGCAAGGTTAGAAGGCCAGTTGCAAGCTCAATTTCCAAGTAGATCAAGGCGTATCACCCAATCGCCCAAATGTGATGATGAAATCCGGCCGCCATAGAATAGCAATCAGTTCATCTTGCACGAGTTGCCAGATTAATGGTACATGTCGAATTAAATGCAAAAGGCTTGTTTTTGCCTACCACCTTGGAAAAAGTTGTTATTATTACATGAAAAAGCTTAATATTTTAAATTCTTTTTACAAACGCAAGGGAAGTGCAAAGTGTTTTTTGTCTCTCTATCTAGAGCAAGCATATTTGCAAGTCAGAAACTTACAAATTCTGCAGAGAAAGAAAAATGTCAGAATCTTCAGCTCAGCCGATGCGGGAGGAGATTAGCCAGGAACTGTTCACGGCTATTCATTCTTCGGCTGAGGTATACGTATATGAGGATGTAGCATATGCCACGCCTGGTATACCCGTGAAGACAAGAAGAGCCCACATGGAGGAGTTGGATAGACCCAAGGAATAGAGTAACCAGAAGAAGGTTAAAGAAAAATGGGATAATATCTATGACCCAAAGCTTGCAAGGAACCCTAAATCCCTCAGAGAGGTAGCTTGTGCAAGGTTATCAGCAGCAAAGGCAGACCAATCCATGGCAAGTAGAGTCTGGTATAGCGGTCTCCCACAATATATGGTCTCATTGGTGCACTATTGCCCTGAGGTGGTCGACGTGACTTTTCAACGCTATAATCCAAATACCCACTGCATTGAAGGTCGCAATTTAAGGGTTCATATCAGCCCAGAAGCTATTTGGCACATGTTATGTATCCTGGATCTAAGCAGAAGGAAGGAGACTATCTAGCCTTTTCGCCCAAGTAAGGGGGAGAAAATATGGAAGAAAATGAAAACCAGCTCCGATTTCTTGTTAGAGGAGACTAATAAGAAAGGTATCACTTCTACTAAGGCACCAAGTATCCCTTTAGCGTGTGGTTCATTCCACGATGATCTCCAGGATGCCATGTCCATGCTGGCATTTGTTTGCGGCTGAGACTTTGATGAGAAGATCGAGGCGTTTCAGCTGAGCCCTGCAATACAGTTTCGCAAACAGCATGAACTCTTCTAGTATGATTTTGCTAAGTTCATAGTTGAAGAAATGATACATCAAATAGAGAATTATCAGGCAGAGAAGTTTAAATTTCTTTCCTACCTGGTCCACATGTTCCTACATCAGAATCCAGATTTCTTCGCCCGATTTATTCCGCTATCAATTTTTTATGAGCAGAATAAAAGAAAGCCGGTGTCTACATGGACACCTTTCCTTTCTGCAACATATGACTATTATGCATTCACGAACTATTTTATAGCCCCAGTTTTGAATGATTTGATCAAAGAAGGTGATATCGTCTGGCTCACCCAGGAGCAGACTGGATTTATTTAAGGCTACACCCCTGCTTGTGACTGGTTCTTGGGCAAGGATTTCACAATCCTTCGAATGCGGGGGTTTATTGGCAAACCTTTCCTACTCTCGGCTTACGTCACTGATAGAGTGCTCACGCTAGAAGTTTTCTGACAAATGTGCGTCATTGATTTCATGTTCTATAGCAGCGGAAGTGTCAAGAGGAAGGGATTCTTCACTTGTCCGAAGAGTTTCAAATCGGTAACTCTAGTTAAAAAACAATTGCATAAGCTGTTAGAGGAGAAGCTGGCACATCTAGGGTTGGTAATAATAAATGATAAGTGTGAGTACAACCCTTTCAATGACCTGCTAGAGCCACATATGAAAGTTACCCATGTTCCCCGACCATATTGGGAGAAGCGGCTTAATCCGCGGACTGATAGAGAGGAAGATTTTGTTGAATTAGTGCAAATCCCTACGCCGGATACGAGGGGCCCATGGTACAAGTTCTACTTTCTAGTGGCTACGGCCAAGGACAATCTTCGGATGGAGCGTAGCATGTATAACAAGTTGAAAAGGGGTGAAGAATGGAGTGATGAAAAAATAAGAGCTTTCTGGAAATATCGCCAGGAAACAGCATAATTGGATGCTCCTTATAATCAATTGAAGGACGACCAGGAATTTGATAGATGGTGGAATGAAGGCCACCCCAGCCTGATCTCTAGTGTTGACAGGAGCGAGGAAGGAAAGGGATCCGAGGAGCATGAAGAAGAAGCAGCGGTATCATCCTCTTTAGTGCAAGGGGGCGACATCTTCAAACATGCCGCCTATGTGGCCACTAATGTACGCTTTAATATATCAAGAGGCTCACATATACACACTTGGGCCGCTAAACCGGTCAGGCTAACACCTCAGTAGAAGGATTCGACTGCCGAAGTTAGTGAGTGTCTGCCTGCAAAAAGGCAGCGCATGGAAAGTGTTATCGGAGGAGTTTCGCATGAATCCACCGGAGGAGAAGTGCCCGCTGCTAGCCAAATGCCAGAGTTTGCAGGCGAGTCACAAACGATCCTGGAGCCACCACCAACCAGTCAGCAGGTACATTTCACTCTTTCTTCTCTCACATCTCATTCCTTTGTATCCGCCCCTACTCCATTAGCGACTCCTATCATAAGTTCGAGCCTTCCACCTTCTGCTTCTAGTCCAGCTTATTCGGTTGGATTTGCCCAGTATTCGTAAGCCCAACCGTTTATAATTACTCCTCTGAGTATACTTATATGTACTGTTACTACTCAGACTTTCCTCGCCTCACTTTCAGAAAATGTTCCCCTTATCGGCCCCCATTCTTTTTCTACTATGCTTACTAATCATTTTTCATTGTCGCAAGCCGATACCCAGTCAGCAACTATCCTTCCCTGGCCAATGAGCCTTACGATTGAATCTCTGATTCAGCCACTACAAATGCCTAGCCCTGCTGATAATTCTTAGGCCAAGCTATGGAACATGCCACACTTTTCTCCGCAAACTGTTACTCTCCAGAAGAAGAAAATGTGTGCGCCTATGAAAATTACCTATCCATATGCCCTGCCTTCTGGTGTTTCTTTCGCAGGTGGGCTAGTATCATCACCAGCCGAATTCATAGCACAGATAGATTATGGAAAAGAAGCGCGCGCAAATAGAATGAGGCGACACAAGGCAAAGGATGACAATGCTCCCGCCGAGCCGAGAGTACAAGCTTCGTATGATAAGGCCTGGCAAGAATTAAAATTCACAACCATGTACCCAAGGATAAGCAAGCCTCAGGGAGAAATGCAACCCAAAGATTATGAGATCTATGCTGTCGGACTTGACATGAAGATAGCCCAGCCACAAGATAAGGTCAAAATTATGGAGGAGACGCAATGGGTGGTCACTTTCGACTTCCTCAAAACTGGTCGCCAGTTAAAGAAGAAGGATGAGCAGCTTAGGGCAGCCAAGGAAAGGGTGAGCTTTCTAGAGACAAAGGAGAAATCCTTAGAAGCAGATATCGTCTGAATGACTGAAAGAGCACTGACAGCATAAAATGAGAGAAACAGGCTTCGGCACAAAATTGCGAAAATCCAGGTTGCTGACCCAGGCTTATTAAAAGAATTGCAAAGCCAGAACCAGGTGGCCTGACAGAGCCTACATTCAAAAGAGGAAGAGCTTAAACGCGTCTGCCTTGAGTATAGCCAGGGGATAGCACAAAAGGGTGAGGAGTTGGAGCGCTTACAAGAGCAGTATCAGCAAAAGGTACAAGAGAAAGAGGCCGAATTCAAAAACCTGAAGGCTAAGCTAGAAGAGGAGCTCTAAGAGACAAAGGCTTCTTTAGAGGAGCAATTGACTAACCACTCCCGAGCTAAACAAAATTGGAATAAAGAAATGAGTAGCTATGTGGAGTAGTTAGCGTCTGAGAAAAAGAAGAAAGCAGAATTAGCCAAGGCCCTCATTTCAAGGGACGCGGAGATTTATTTGCTTAAAGCCTCTCTGTTACTTGCCCCTGCCCAACCTGATGTCATTCCTCTGGTTAGACAATTGTACATTTCTCACTGGGAGAAAATCAAGACCTTCTACCTAACATTGCAGCCTACCCTCCAATTTATCGCCAAGGCATCAAAGCTAAATCAAGAGACCAACGACACAATGGAGCAGTTCCCACGTTTCATCCTGGAGAAGGTTCCTGAGGCAAGGGACTTGTTTAATAAGCTATACTCAGTCTCGGATGAAATCCTTGACGGGGCAGGTATCGAAGATTGGGACATTGCTGCTGAAACAACAAATAAATTCATTCATTTTCACTCCACCTTTCGGCGCACTAAGGCAGCGGCAGCTTTTCTAGGAAAGGCACTGGATGGCATTCGGGGAAGTTTCTCCGAACTAGGCAAGCTGGGGCTACCGTCCCTGTTCCTTGAGGATGGTTCCATTGTGACAACCACACAGATCACGGAGGTTATTGAGCAGAACAAAAATGAGCCGGAGGCATTCAGGGAGTTTGGCAGTTCCCCAACGGTAGCCGACATTGAGGCGATCATACATCCACTCTCCCAGCTACTTTTCCATATCCAAGCAAGCGCCGGCCTACTTGAGGTGCTGCCTCACAAGGAAACTATTGATCTCTACGGGGCATAAAAAAATTTGCGCAGCATGGCTAAGTCGTCCGAAAGTGAATGGTCGCCCTTGCAGGCTGCTCTTTCCAAACTCTAACTCCATTCGCCCTATGGATAAAACTCTGGTCTGCAGAACCAGAGAATTTTTTGGGTTCTGCGTTCTTTGTCCGAACCGCCCCTGATAGTCGCCAAAAGCTATTAAAATAAATATTCAAACAGCTCCCTTCGGGTTTTTTTGTAAATGTTCGTGCGTCGGCCTGTGCGTCGCCGAGTTTATTTGGCTTTCCATCAAGTTTTGATCTTCCCCTTTGCGCATCCTCACTTCGTAGCTTCAAGTAGCGGCTTTCTTTTCGGGTCCCGAAAGGCTGTGCTGGGTGTCCACGTGTCTCGCTGGCGGAGGATTATATTTCTTTTTGCCTTGAGGTCTCTTCGGGTTGCGAAAGCCATTCTGTGGGGGCCATCACTTCAAAGATTGTCAGAGGTACCCACGTCTTGCAACGTGGTGGCGTATCGCAAGCTTTTCATGCAGGGATGAAATAAGCAGTTGCGGGCTACGAAATGCTTCCGCAGGCCTTCTTTTATTTTGGTGGGCCCTACCTTCTGCTAGGTGGCAGCCATTCGCAGCCTTTTCAATGCAGCAAGGAGGTGAACACTACGGGCTATGAAACGCTGCCACGCATCTTTCGCACTCGGTTTATGTAGCTTTCTCTCCATATCGGGAAGGACCTCGACCCCCTAAACACGTGTTGCTTCTTCGCAATCTCTCGGCAGCAGTAAGAGGAATTCTCATTCGGGCAGCGGCGGGCTGCCACGTGCCTTACACTGATCGTCGAAGCAGGCAATAGGCTGGCTAAGGGAAACTATGATATTAGGTACTGCTCTTCATGAATTCTAAAGCGGTGGATGACACTTGTAGCATCGGGCTTGGCTGGGATCACTACCATCATTGCAAAGGGTGCACCTGCAACTGGATGACCAGATGTTGTGTTCTAACTCATTACCATTATAACAGCATTGAGGAATGTTTTGATTCTGGCATCATTACAGGGGATTGGAAAATCTTTTCTGTTACAGCTCTCCAAAGCGGTGGGAATTGTCTCCCCAGCTATATATACTCTCTCACCAATGAGAAAGAGGAGAAGAATTTAAGAAAAAGGATACTAGTTTTAGCAAGAGACACCAGGCCTCTCTTATATGTTTTATTTGCAAGAAACTTTCAAACTGTGCCAACTGTTCGGCCTTTCTGTTTTTCATGTATTGATCAAACTGTAAACTATGCTTTTTATTGTCTTAAGCATTTCATTTGACAAGACTTCTATATATTGAATACAAGCTTGCTTATCTAAATCATGTCTAAATGACTCTTCTTAGTAGTAAGGGTGTATGCGATACTATTTTATGTCAATAAATGAATTGTTTATGCTATAGCTTTAAGTCTCCGACGCTTTGGAACGTAACAACACCATTCAGGCCCTTAAATCCATGATTTATCGTGCCCATCAACAGATTTTGGCGCATCACCTTAGATTAGACTTTCCTTCATTGTATCCATTTCCTTTTCCCTTTTCCAAAACCCATTATAGAAGAAGTCAGCTTCTTTAAAAATCTGGAGGTTACTCAGTTTGGCGCAAAGGGGTCCCCCTTGAACTGAGTTTCCCATAAGGCAGTGTTACCTCATCAATTTTTGGCGTCAACATTAACTAAGATTAATATTCACTCATCTTCTATTAATGCTTCTTCTATTGACATTCATGGATTCGATAATGTTGGTCGACAAGGTCTAGGTACAATAGTATTACCTTTGTAGCTTGGACTCATTACCATACCTACCCTTGTATATGTTATGGCAAAGAAGTTACCTTATAACCTTCTTCTTAGTAGGTCATGGATTCACAATATGGGTGCAGTCTCGTCTACCTTGCATAAATCTATTAAGTTCATTTGCAATAATATAGTAGTCACAATCAAGGATGACCCTGATGCTATGCACTTATGTGAGATGGAAGCTACTGTTCAAGCTTCATTCGTGCCTAATCTCATCCCTTCAATGTATTCCAATGTGTTGATGTTTACTCCAGTAGTACCTACAACAAAGGATACTCTTGAGATAAATGTCCCTAAAGAAGATCCTTCTAAAGTAAAAAATCTCGAGTCTTCTCTTTCTACTTCTCAAAAGAATGCATGTCTTGTTGATGATTGGGGTTCCTTAGACTTTACACATTCCTTCATCTAGGAATATAAAGTTGACCTGATCCACTTAGACCTTCTGATGATATCATCCACACCTGCTATCAAATATGACTACTCTTTTGTATTGTGGGGTAAGTTAAATGCAAATTGTAATATTCTTGGTGTTGATCCTCCTTCTGAGGAAGATGATCACACTTCTATTAAGGAGGTTAATGTTGGTAGTCCTGTCAGGAAAGATCATGGCGATATCATAGAGGAGTATGATCCTCTTTTCAAGAATAATACCCTCCATGTAGATCCTTCATTGTCTGCTACCTTCGTATCTTCTTCTTGTGAGCAGTCAAGTATTTCTCCACAAGAGAAAGGTGTGCTTCTTGCTCCTCATCCTCTATCTAAGAAAGAGCGTATTTTTTTTCGGCTTCTAAAATCTCGCTTGATTACTCTTCCTTCTCCTATACGCAAGAAAATCCATAAACATGATGAAGCAAAACATTTTTTATATGCATACCATTGAGTTCTTGATCATTCCACCAACGAGTCTAAGGCCTTGAAAGAAAAAATACAACTTCATGATTAAGGTGTCATCAAACTCCTATTTGATTGACGCACCTACCTTTACTTTGCAAAACAAGTGATAATGAGGTTTACCTCTATCCTATATCTTACACGGTTCTCCTCCCTTATATGTTGGGGGCAGTGATAACTTATTCCAGAAACATGTGTGTGTCCTTCTATGGACCCCCTCTTTTCCCTATATGTTTCAAATGAAGTGTCCCTTGAGTGGACCCCTTTTCTCTTTCAAAGGGTTCTTGAGGGACCTCTTTAAAATCTTTTCTCTCAAATGAACTCAATGGAGTTAGCCCGGGGGCAGCCCGACTAGACCTATTTCATGTCTTTGAGTCTAGCTTCAAGGTAGCCTGACTAGACCTCACTTTTCAAACAATGCATCCCTTGAGTGGACCCTCTTCTTTTGAAGGGTTCCCAAGGGACCCCTTTGAAAGCCTTCCAATTTGTTGACGGTCTATGTGACTATCCACTTACTTTCCCATGTGGCCACTTTCACTTTGCAGGTACACCTATGAAGCCGCTTTTCGACTCTGTGGATTCCCCTTTCTTTGGTTTCCTCCATGTGAGAGATGTTGTAGAATACCTCCCTATAGGTCTAAGAACTTGTAGGGTGCTTCCTTTGGGCTTCCTCCATGTGAGAGATCTATGGGGATGCTTCCTTGTAGGTCTACAAGTCTGTAACGTGCTTTCTGGGTATCCTTCATGTGAGAGATCTTAGAGAACACCTTCCTTGTGGCTCTATGAGGCGCTTACACTTTTATTTGGTGATAAAGGTTCTCCTCCTAAAGCAAGGTTTTCTTTTATCACCTATTTGGTCATACAGGTTCTCCTCGAGCGGGGTTTTCTTTTATCACCTCTTTGTGATATGGTTCTTCCTCCTCGAGCAGGGATTTCTTTTATCACCTCTTCATGATACAAGTTTTCCTCGTTGAGTGGGGTTTTCTTTTATCACTCCTATTTGGTGGTACAGGTTCTACTCCTGAGTGGGTTTTTTTTTTCACCATGCACTTTGTTCATATTTTTTTTCTCTCTTGTATATACCAAATCAAAGATCTGCATCTTCTTCATCATGAGTATGTGCTCTTTCTTCAGCTTCATAGTTCTCTGAAACTATGAAGTCCTCCTTTGACCCTGTACTCTTAGGTTCTCTAGATCATGATCTGCTTCATCGATGGTTTAGGTATACATTTCTAACCTTACCACTTCTCTAATCTACTTTACCAAAGAACTCATTAGTATTCATGCTCACTAAAGTGGGGGAAAAATGTATAAGCGTGAATTTGCACCCTGTGTGAAAATCCTCTTTTTTCCTTTATCCACCTTAGAAAACCAAGTTCGGAGGCTTAATTACACCTAAGCTTGTTTCTTGCATAACATTTGGTGCATGTTTTGAGTGTCAGTGGAGTCATTTCTATCAGGGACGCTCGCACGATGCATAGACATCCATGTGGCATACTTGTATCCTTGACAGATTCCTATGTCTGGAGCCTACTGAGGCATTACACTTCCCATTGGGAGTCAAGTTGTAACGCTCCCTTTGATCGACCGACCTGAATATGGCCATTTTCTTCATCTCCCCTTCAAATTCACCCCTTCCATATGCATTTGGGAGGTTCCAAGAACTTCTTCACTTCATTCACAAGCTCTGAGTAGCTTCTTAACCATCTCTTCAATCTTCAAGCACTTTGCACTTCGCAATAGCAACATCAACACTCAACCACTTCAGTAGAACAAGTGTGGAACAAAAAACCATTGCAGCAGAGGCTTGAGTTCCTCTCATTTTCTCCTCCATTATCCTTGAGTGCTCTAGGTGGAGGTGGTAAGCTTTCACTCCTCTCCTCTATTACTTGGTTGAGAAGCATAACACTATTTTGTAGTGATTTAGTGCTCTTTACTTCATTTATGATTTTATTTCTATCTATCTGGCTATCTGTGGAGGTGGGAACACCAAAATGGGGTATGACTGAGGCGAGCCCCTATATAGCCACCCAACAATTTCTCTCTCTCTCTCTCTTGTGTGCAGGTATTGAAGACATTCACAAGTTGGAAGCTTCATCATTTGCACAGTTGTAAGCATTTCCTTGCCCTTCTTCTACTTTACTTTATTCCATTTCTATCACTTTCAACTACTTTATCGTATTCTGTCAGTTCTTAGTAATCTATTTGTTAGTAGTCATTTGGGAAATTTCTATGATAAACTCAATATTTGGTCCATACAAGACACCGATGCACCTCTGGGACATCAGTGCATCATGTTACAATATGTATTCTAGGTTGATGTCCTGTGGTCGAGAGCTTGTCAGTCATTCTAGAAAATATTTATGACCTGCTCTTTTAGATTTTGAAACTCTCATCGTTGTTCCATTGAGGTAGTTTAGGGTAGTTCACCCCATGTGGATCTTTGAATGAAGAGAACTCATGAGTAGCGAATCCCCCTTTTCTACAAATATTATTTGATTAAAATGGTTAGTAGAGGGATAATTAAGGATGAATTGAAATTAGTGAAATTGGGACCAGATGCGTGTATATTTTATGTATCTACACTAATATCTCTCCTATTGGAGAAGAAGATATTTTCTTGTTAGAAGAACCAATTAATTAGAGTTTTGAGAGTCCTAGTTGTTTCTCTCCTTCTACCTCTCTTAGTGGACAATACATTGATGAACAAGATAATTCAACCATTGATAACTCCTTGTGTGCGATGAATTCATCTTAGAGGAACCAATCCTTGAATGTCAAGAACATTTGTTTTGTAGTTCTCCTAAAACTCTCCTACTAGGAAAGATATAACGATAGAATAAAATAAGAATATTGACAATAGCAATTCCTTAGATGAAGATGATGAATTAACATTAGACTCCTCTTCACTAAGAGATCATGAAAATAATGATAATTATTTTGAGGTTATGCACATTAGATACCCCTTGAATTACTCTCTCGAACCTAAACTTATCATCCATCCACCCTCTCAAAAAACACAAGTTTAAAACAAACCTATCCTTATCCTCAAACCATCTAAGAACAATGTTTCACATCAACCGAGTTATAATAGTGTTGCTCATACATACAACACTAGGAACAATCCACAATAAATACAAACACCTTCAACATCCCTCCCATTGCCTAATCCTATCTTTTCTAGTGCCCCTCATTTTCCTTCACAAAGTGGAAAGGAGTATCATATTGTTGAAAAAATTAAGAATACTCCTACAAAGATATCCCTATGGGACTTAATTCAAAATTCCCCTAATTATCACACTATGCTTCAAATTGCCTTGCAACAAGTTGTGGTTCCCTCTAGTGCAAACCCAAATGACATAGAAGCCATTATTCAAGGAATAAATGCTAACATTATTTTCCACCAAAGTGAACTCCCCCTTTGGAAGTGAAAAAATAAAATGATGCTTTCATGGCCATATCTCAATACAATACGACAAGGATAAAACAAACCTTTGTTGGCAATGGGTCATCCTTAAATGTGTGTAGTGTAAACCTTTTGGATAAGCTTGGTGTCGATAAATCAAAAATTCAACCCGTCTCTTTCTCTATTAATGGCTTTGATAATGTGCAAAAACAACCTCTTGATGTAATCACATTACCTATTAAAGTTGACAAAGTTACATTACAAACCCCGATCCATCTTATGCCTGATGATCTTTCATATAATCTTCTTTAGGCAGACTGTGGATTCATGCAATGAATGGGTTGCCTTCCACTCTTCATCGTAAAATGAAATACATCTACAACAACGAAGTGCACACACTTGATGCTGATCATGAGCCTTATAGTGACTTACAACTTGAGAACAATAAAGAGAACTACTTGAAAACATTGACACCAACTACACAAGTGGAACCCATACAACAAAAAAGAAGAAAAAAACATTGACAAATTCATGAAGCTACTAAAAGATGATTGAGGTTCCTTAGAATTCACAGCTACATTCATGGGAGAATACATGATCACAAAAAAGGACTCTGAAAAGGGAAATACAAAAGAAGACCCTTCGAAAGCATCCACCTGAACCAGTTTAGAAGAAAGGACAACATACACAACAAACTTTGATGAAACTGACTATCAACAACCTCTGAATCCTAAAGAAATGAAAAAAGATTTATGGAAAAGGTTATGAGCTTATGAAACAACTTGGATATAGTGGAAAAGAATGTGGTGCTAGAGAAAAAGGTATTTGTGTTCCTATCAAACCAAACAGAAAAGAAACAACTAATGGTCTTGGTTATTGTCCTTTGATAGAAATAAAAAAGCCTTCACTTAACAGCAACACTAATGGTCTTGATTGTTATCATTTGAGAGAAACAAAGAAGTCCTCGCTTAACATCAATGTCATCACACAAAACACTAATGATTGGAATTCATTAGATTTTACACCCTTATGTAAAGTGAACAAAATCTCCCAATCTAAAGAGTCTTGTGTAAGTATGACATCTTGTACTAAGCAAGAGATATCTTTGTTGTAAAATAAATCAACATCTCCTACCTTTGAACAAGAAAGTATCTTCATGTTGAGACTCCTCCAAGATCGTTTGATATCCCTCCCTCCAAGAACAGGAAATAAATTTTATTACAAGACTACATTTTATGCATATCATAGAGTCCGTGGTCATTCTACTACTAAATGTAAGGATTTAACTAACAAAATTCAACATCTTAGGGACTGTGGTTCTCTTCCTTGTGTTGAAGCACCTAGTTCCTCTAACTAATACTTATTTTCATTCTATTCAGCTCATCCTTGTCTTGCACTAAGTGGGGGCAAGGGGTTCGTTATCCTTGTCCTTGTATGTCAATTTTTGTTGTCTCTTTTGGCTAGTTGATGCCTTCCATGTATATGTAAGAGCAAGCTTGGGATGTGGATGACATGCCTTAAGTTGGCTTGCATGTGATGTACTGAGTCATTCATTTTTGGGGCAACCCTCTTTTCCTTTTCCATTTTTTCTACTTTAAAGTAATTGCTCACAACAATGGTGTTAGCAACCACTTTAAAGTGGGGGCATACATTGACACTCATGTTTCATTGTGCAATTTTCTTTCTTCTTGTGATGCATCCTTTTCTTGTTGGTTCCATTGTGTTTGATTTCCTCTAGGAGCATGATATTTCTTTGACTTTTCCTCTCTTGGAGACATTGGGCACAATGTTCCCTAAGAAGAGACCTAGCACGGACTAAGCAAAATCCCTTCGAACACCTCTCTCTTTCTTGTTATGTTGTATTTTCTTTTTGTACCTTATTAAAGTCATGGAGGTATGGATTTGATATGGTCCCCTGGGGCTCACCTAGTGAACACCTAGCTTCACTAGCCCTTGTGAGCATGCATTTTTGCACCTTATTAAATTCATGGAGGTATGGCTTTGATATGGTCCCCTGGAGCTCACCTAGTGGACGCCTAGCTTCACTAGCCCTTGTGAGCATGTGTTCTATTTGCACAGTGGATAGTGCGCTCCACTTGTAAACCTTTTTGAACAAATAGCCTAGACTCGGTCCACCGTGTTGGACAGTCTGTCGAAGCTTGATCCGTGGCATTTTCCTTTTTCTATCTTTGATCGTGTATGTTTGTGATCTAATTATGGCTTCATATATCATCTGCAAGCGTGTTCCTTTGTTCCTATGTTATTTTTCAATAGGATGTTGATCCTAGGGGCTTGATCATCCCTCTTTATCATTGTCATCCCATCTTACTAGCATTCATACATTTTAACCCCTCTTGATTGCATGGTTGGCTACTTTAGTGTGAGTTTGAAGCAAGTTCATCTTCTCACTAAAGTGGGGGCTAAATGTAGTGTAGTAAAATGCACACCCTTGCATTTTCACACTTTTTTGGGCCCGCCTTACTTTATTTATGCTTCTTTATGGCTTAATTGGTCCTATTTTACATTCACAAGCCCTATGAATGATATTTTTCTAGTTAATCCTGACATTCTCCAATGCATAAATGATAATTTAAATGATGTCATTGGAGTGTCCCTAATTTCTGGATTGGGGCTAAAACACCGCCTAGGGCATCTTTGTCCTCCATGGGTCTTCGGACCCTGATTTTGAATGTACCTAAAAAGGTCCCTTTTTGGAGTCTATGCCCTGAGATTTGAGCCTTGGGACTAAGATGCAACCTAGGGTGTCTTAGTCCTCCTTGGCTTATTTTCAAGATTCAATTTCAAATTCTAGTGGGATTTAGCCTCCTTTATTTAATGAATTCATATGTCGGCTTGTTGTGGTGTAATTTTTAGATATTAAGCTTGAATAAATATAAATACAAGGTTCCTCCACTCATTTTCATTACAAGCATTCAAGTATTCATTCCTAAAGCAATTTTATGCATTCAAGGGAAATTTATCAAGCATTTGGAGCCATCAACAAGATTCAAGCATTATGTCAAGGGTTTAGTGCATCCATTCATGTTGTTGAGCCAAGATTGTGGATGTAGCATTGAAGATCTATTTGCAACCATTGTTCACATCATATCCAAGGATCCAAGATCTACATTCTTCATGGCCACTATATGGTAGATTTTAGATTTTCTTCACAAGACATCACCCAAGGTGATATCATTTACATGCTTCATATTTCACGCTTCATTTCATTCATTTCATCATTTGGTTTAATTACCAACAAGGGGTTTGACCAAGGAAAACCCCAATTCACTAACAATCAACAATTTTTTCTCCTCTTGCATGTTTATGATTGTAGATCTAGGTTGAAGACTTGAAGATCATTTGGAGTGCAAAGTTGCATTACAAAGTTGTCATCTTCACAGAAACTCACCTACAGGCCGAATCTGGAAGTTTCAAAACCTAAGATAAAAGGAGAAGCAAGTGTAGACATCAAGCCTTAGGACCACATTCAGAGACTTCAAATTTTTTGAATGTGACTAAGACAATAGTAAGGGCGTCTTAGTCCTCTTGAACATTTTTTTAAAAAATTCTTCCATATCCAATTTCAACATCCAAAAATTATGTTTTTGCCCCAAAAAATAGTAGCAAGACTAAGACAATAGTAAGGGTGTCTTAGTCCTCCATAGCACCTTTTGAAAACATTTTTACATTTCCAAAATCCTCATTACATTTCTATACTTCTCAGGTACACATACCCTAACTTGGTGTAGCTTAATTTCATCATTTTCACTCATTATTTGGCTTGCATTACTAATTTTTGTGAGTTGAATGTTAAAGTGTCTTTTCCAAGCTTTGGCTTGGTGGTGAGCCCCTAAAAACTAAAAAATCCCCCACCTAGCTAGGTCCTCCTAATTGAGAATTGACTCACCTTGTGAGGTTGACAGTCAATCCAATTAGGGTTCCTAGGACATTATTGAATGATAATAGGAGAATAGTGGTTTTATATGACCTAGGCCATAAAGCATCCATTTTCCTACAAATCAATTATGTTTATAAGATACTCATATAGCTCTCATAACTTGCCATAGAATCTTTCATATGCAAATCATCAATTCGGGTGCTTAATTTTGCATATTCAAACCCAATAAAAGATGTCTTATGATACAATAGAGGTTCAAGACCATTTGGATGGTAAATTTTGAAAGGGAGAAAGGTATATGAAAATAATACCTAAATTAATCTTAAGGGAGAGTAATGCATAAATTTTAGATCTTAACAATTACAAAAAGGAGAGACACATGTGAGACATAAACGAAAGTATACCATATCACAAGTGTGTATTGGGAAAACAATTTTGGGAGAAAACCACCACACTCCAAAGTGATCCAATGTATTATGAAGTAATCTAAACATGATTACAATACACTTATATAGTAATAATTTATAAGAGTATCACCAACTAGAGATCTATAGTAATTTCAATAGCATACCAATACCTATAAACTCACTATCCACACCTCTATTTCAAGTACCCAATAAATAGGAGAAGTAATACAAAAAAACAATCAAATGGTAATTTCAAAAGCATGATTCAAAATCAGCCAAAAATATGGTTCCCAAATATCCAATCACAAAGCCAACACCCAAATCTCAAGATGAGTTCATAAACTAAAAATAGCATATTTCTTCCACTTGTCATAAGTGTGTCATAATCCAAACATCAAATCAATCATTCTATTTTGGATTTTTATCTCCATTCAAGGATGCCTTATGATTTATCAAACCTAATTTCATAAGTTGGTCAACAAGTGTAACTGCCCATTACAACTCTTTTTTGTGTCCTAAATATTTTTACATTTCCAATGCAAAAGGCATGTTGGCACTAGTCCTAAATGATAGGGTTTTATTTGTGTGTCTTTAAGGGATATTTATTTCAATCTCTAAACCATAAAACTTAGCCCTAAGCCTTCTCATGAAGCTTGTTACTTTATTTTCTAATCTTGCGGTGACTAGTTTGACACGTTTCTAATTTTTAAGTTGTCTTATGGCCATTATTATTATTTACTAACCGACCCTCTTATCCTAAGAACTGACTTATCCTTTTGATCTTGTGTGTCAAATAATAATTTAAGATACCTTTGTATGGACTCATCAGATGGTCCCCACTTAATCCATGTTGGTGCACACATGTCATAATGGTATTTCCATGCACTTTAGCACATAGTACATTTTCTGAAATTCCCAACATTTTGAAGTTGCACTCATGTGCCATGTGGCCATGTATTTTAAATTGTATATCATTTTTTTTCTTATGTGCACTTATATTTTCTCCAATGTTAAGATGTGCCATCATTTGGTTTGTAGCACCAAATTTTCTTATGGCACAATTTCATAAAAGGTGATCTTGTCAAATTTTTGTTATTGCATTCACTTGCTACATGTCTTCCCCAAGTCTTGCTTTGGTTCTCTACAAAATTCATATGCATGTGGCATATTTTTACTTGAGCTCATTTCCTTGGCTTGGAATAGTTTCATAAAAGATAAAGAATTTACAAATGCACTTATCCACTATAAGGACACATGGTGTAACTCAACATGGGATCAATTCTAAAAATCAAACATAATTGAATACTGACAAAAGTTGTTTAGAAATACATGGCTTATTCTCATTGAAACACATATTTTATGTTGCATAGGTTCTAAAAATAGAAAAAAAATCAAAGTTACACATATGTGCTATTAAGGAACATGGCATAATCATGTAAAGTTAAAGATAAATTAGTAGATCTGTTTGAGAGCCCGACGATGAATGTGAGGCCAACCCCATGACTTGGAGGCTATTTTATAAGTGACCAATTCTTATTGCAACACTCACAACCTTTGTTGTATAACTTGGTAAATGATTTTGTAAAAGAAACTTGCACTAAGAAAGGTATGTACAGTCACCATTGATTACAAGATCTCTCACCAAGATCAATTGTTGGTATTCAAACATAAAAAATGGCTAAGGAGAATTCAAAAACTTCACTTGTTCAAGCCATAACTACATAAATGATGGTTTTCTACCAAATTGATGATATGTATGACTTAATTTCATTTAATTATTAATGCATGTAATCCAAAATTCATCTACAAGAAAAATTTTAGTTATTTGAGTTACTCTAGAGGTCATGTCTATAAAAATTAGGGTTTTTGAGAGCTAAAAATGGGTAAGTTGAAATTATCATTGTTAGTGATTTGTAAAGAATATTTTCTATATTATAGGGTACAATTAGGTTTTGTAATAAATCTAAAATAATTTTGTTGATAAATTAGAGCCTAAGAAAATTTAATTGTAAACCCTAATTTTGTGAAAAGCCCTAAAATGGGTTCAACACCATCCCAAGTAGGTAAAATAAAACAAGGATTGGAGGAGGATATCATTAGCTAACTCTCAAGTTCATCAAAAAAGTAAAAACATGCACAAGGGTCTAAATTTATTTCATATAGGTTAATTAATAGAGTTGAGGCAGTTATAGATGCACCCATTCTAGTCTAGGGTTTGGACATATTCAAATATGGTTATAGGAGATGCAATGATACTAGGCCTATTTCAAATATTTGGAAATTTTATTTAGGTAGGATAGTAGTGCCTAATGTTTTTTTCAATGTAGATTTGGTAAGGGCCATCGCAAAAAAATATGATGTTGATTCTAGGAGAATTTTTAATAACAAAGGTGATGTGTTGACTAGACTAGATATAAATTTTATCTGTGAGGTGTTTAACTTGAATTTAACTATAAAAATTCAAATAGATTTTGATTCACTATGTAGATTGTACTCAAGGGATAAGAACAATTAAAAATTAATGTGGTTACCTCACCATAGGAATTTTGAGGTATAGTAGAGATGAAATAGAACCATTCAGCTATGACATCTTTGAAGACTACTTTGTGAACACTTTACACTTTTTTAGGTTTTGGGTATAGATTGTAGGGCATAAATTCTTGTACATATGATGATGATGGTAGTTGATATTCATAATATGAATTTGAATAGAATTTTTTTTTTTCCTCATTTATTGCAAAGGTAATTCACAAGAGCTTAATGGAAATCAAGACTAACAATAAAGATATATTTTAAATGATATTCCCTTCTTTGCCACATTTTGTTATATAGTGGAAAACTCATATGGAGCCCTACTATGTAGCTGAGATTTCAAGATGTTGAGGAATTTCCACTATCAGTCCAAGCATGGACACACATATGGGACAAGCATTATCCAAAATTGAATTAAATTATATTTGAAGGATGTTTTGTGCAAATTAGTAATGAAAAAATTAGGATTTAAGAGCACAAAGAGATTGCCAGAAAGGGTAATGAACTTTTTGAGACCTAAGGAAAGAACTCTTGAGATTGGTATTGATCATAATTGAGGAGATTGGTTTCTCCAATCAAACACAATGATCATTATAATTTATGGATATCAGGTGTAGCCTCACATCCTTCCCAGGATTGTTCTTAACATAATTGCTTTCTTAGAAGTAATGTCGCAATTTAATGAAAGTTACAAATTTTATTTAAGAGAAAATAAGAAAGGATCTTTGTTGACTTCCACAATTATATTTTTTGATTTTATGACTACTACTAAGGAGTTATTGGAGTTGATTTATCCTTTGTTGCAACCTTACATTATGAAATTTGATAAAAAGAGAAATTTTGATTCAAATAACTTCATTAACCATGTTAGGGAGAGAGTTGTAAGGGAATGTAATGGAGTGAATTTGCACCCCTTGAAAATTCCCCATTTACACCCCTCACCTTAGAAAAATTAAACCTGACAATGATTTTCCACTTCCACCCACTTGGCGGTTGCATGTAGTGTCAATGTGGTATTTTTTGTCAGGGACGCTAGCACGGTGCGCAAACATCTATGAGGTGTGCTACCATCTTCACAAGATTCTCACCTCTACAATCTGCAAAGGTGTTACAATTCTCCATTGGAAATGAAGCATAACGCCCCTACATCCTTGACTAGCCTCAAACAACTCTTTTGGGCTTCTATTCATGCTAGAAAGATTTCATTTTTCATTCATTTGATCCTCTACACACTTCTACACATTTCTTGAGACACACTTGTTGCTACACACTTCATTTTTCATAGCATTATCCATTGTTGAAGCTACAAGACACTTCACATGCTTGAGGGAATCTTGTTTTGGAGGTGATATCCTTTCAATACACCATTGTCATTTGATTTCATAGAATAGCATTGTTACCATTGCTTGGTACTAATTTCTTTTATTACATTCTTGATCATACTTTTTTTCTATTGTGGCTATTATGGTTGTCCATGGAGGTGGGAACACTGAAATGGGGGTTTGACTATGGAAAGCCCTGAAACAACCCCAACATTTTTCTTCGTTTTGTTGTGTGTAGGTGATTGTGTTCATGTGGAGCTTGTAGGAGGCTGGACCACTCATGAGTTGCATTTCTACCACCTTTATTCTCATCAACTTTCATTTCCTAAGTTAAAGTATTCTTCTTGTTACTTTCAGTAGTTTAGCTATTTCTTGCTTTTTGTCACTGCTCAGAACTATTTTTATCAGGTAGTTAGTTAATTCCCTGCTGGTCTTAACTATCCTTCATACTTTCTATCTATATGGATTCCAATGCCAGACCATGACACCAATGTGTTGTGTTGTCATCCATCTTCTATGTTGGGGTCCTCTAGTAGAAATTTTCCTAGGTCGCAGTCTTGACTCGAGAATTCGCTCATCTAATTCCCTAAACCTTTTGAGTTGATAGAAGGATAGTGGTAGATCAATTTCCCTTACTTGAAACCATCCTAAAGCATTAAACTTACCTTAAACAATCCTTAGCATGAGGTGTATTAGGGTAGTTGATTGTTCTAGACCGTCTCATGACCTAGGGTCCTGAGCGGTTGGTCACCCTCCTCTACATTTTGGTGAACCTGACGTGAACTATTCTAGTCTCGTTTAGTAGTGTTGAAAGAATCTTCTCTCACATTCTAGGAGTGTTGTGGGTGTGTGTGTTGTAGGGAACCTAGCCTTGCAACCCAACCTATGACCCCTAGCGGTGTAGCTAAGGAGAATCCTTAAGTGTTGCAGAATGAAATCTTGAATAGGTCATCATCTAATAGTTGGTCCCTTGGGGGCTTCGATGAAAGTCCATTCTAGTGTACGTAAGAGATAGCTTCCTTCCTACATCTACCAATCCCATCTGTGCAACCTGCAAGTGGATCTCCTGCTATAACATTTACCTCACAGGATTTGTCGAGGAATGCTAATAGAGAACCATCTCCTTTGTACATTCTTGCATGCATCAATGGGAACATCGTAACTGGCATTCTCATAGACCCTAAATGTTGGGTCAATGTTATCACAGAAGAGATCATTCTAATAATTTTTTTACATAAGTATGGATATGATGAGTCTTGTTGGAGCCTAAAATTTCTGGCCAAAATTTTGCAAAATTGATGAGGAAATGGACTGTAGCACTCATAAATGCATTTGTAAAAACTGCCTCAAGGTGCCTATTTTGAAAAATCATAATTTGAAGCCAGAGTAGTGTCATGAAAAACCACCTTCCAAATGGACTCATCTACCATATTTTAGTTCATATGTTTAGTCTTAGCTTCCCATAGTTTGATTTGGCAAGATTTTGAAGTAGCATATTCAAGGGTTCTATGAAAGTTTGTTGTTTACACAGTGTTAAAACTGCCAAAATGGTCAACTTTGGAAGATAATATTAAGCAACTGAAAGATTGTCAAGATAAATCAGTTGGTGATTTAGATTCTTGCCATCTAAATGTACATTCATGACACTTTTTCAAGGCTTCAAGACACCATTTAGTATTTTTCCAAAATCAAAATCAAATGGATTTTACCCAGTTTGGAGACTACATTTCCAGAATAGCTGCAGAGGGGTCATGTTTGATGCTTGATATTTTGTGAATGAAGAGGATTGGTGAGAAATAATCTTGCACAGATGTTCACCTTGCCTAATGAACTAATCCCTAAGATGGAAGCTTCTCAAAATTAGATTTGGTAAGGGGCAAGTGGTGGGTTTAAGTTGAGTTCAATAGCTACAATTTTTCAGAAATGCTAAATGTAAAACATTGAGTATTAATATCTTGCAATATTGATGAATTCATGAAAATACATCTTACTACCACACTCCCCTACCATCAATTGAAATTTTGGTGAATTTTCACAAGTCTAAGAGAATATTTGATCAATTTACTAGGATGATTCTGCAGGCTACTTGACTCATTTCGTCACAGTGCAAAATATCAAAAAATAAATTCAAAAGACTACCAATTTTTCAATGCATTGATTTTCATCCTCAACCATAATGGTATCACCATGTTTTTATCATTGAATATGATTTCATTATGCAATCTCATTGGCTACTTTCCACTTAGCTGAATGCCTATAGATTCTTGGCTATTGCCCATCAGATATAATTATTGAATGCTTTTAACCTCCATTCACTGCATGTCTCAAAAATGTCACTTCTACCTTTGTAATCTTCCAATGTTAAATGAATACCCTTTAGTCTCATTGTGATTGTTAAGACTTGCAAAAGATGGTACAATCCATCCTGATTGTCAAAGACTTGTTCATTAGTGTCCTGCACTAAGGCTTTAAGCTCACTTCTCTTTCATTACCACTCTTCAAATATGTTTCAAATATTCCCAAACTATCTTGCCTCATAATTTATGCATTTGATTATGAACATTACTACCTCACATGAGTGTTTTCCACAACTTAAATAAGTACCCATTGAATTGTTGAACAACTTTGGGGTTCTTTAATTTGAGCGGGATGACCTAGAGTTGGTTCAACAAACTTTTATGGAGGCATCAGGAAATGGGCTCTAGTATTATCGATGGGCATTGTTTTGTCTAAGTAAGAGTAAATAAAATGAACAAGAGCATGAAAAGCATGATATTTCACAATTGACAACATAGGAATCATCTATTATTTTTCACATAGTTCAAAATTCAAACAAGGGAAAACTAATTCATATTGAGTTAATAAACTTAAACAAAGTGATAATCAATTTATGCATTGAAAGAGATCATGAATTTTTTTTGAATAACCTATGGTATTAATTTGAAGAGATAGTTGATATTATGTATAAGAATATTAAACATGTGTTCTTCCAGCCAGTCAAGATGAAGATCATTACTTTACTAGGATGGAGTTCGGCATAGATAGATTCATATGTTCTTCTGTTCATGACAATGTGGAGGATGCAAAGTTAAATTATTTTTCATCTAGTGGTTAGGCTGTCAAAACATATATACACATAGTCATGAAAGTCCAACAATAATGCAAATCATACAAAGAAATTTGCAAGAATTCTTTCAACTTAGAAGTAATTATGTTACACAACGATAAGCAGAATTGCAAAGACTTCATGAAGAATTTTATAGTGGGTAATGACGCTACACAATTATATCAGTTGGAATGTCAAACAAATCATTTCATGGCATTGACAACCATATGCCTACATTAATATATCAAATGCTACACAGATTACATCATTGTGTGCAGATTTTAATTTGCACATATATAAACTCATGACAGTCGAGTTTTATTTGGTGATTCCTCTCTACGTCTTATGTAGTCAAGTTAATGATGAATGAGAATAAAATTTCAAAACTAAAAAATCTGGGAGCAGATTTTAGATGAATTAAATGGTGATGGGGCATGGTGTTTTCCTAAAAAATCATTTGAAATATATAATAGAAAATGGCTTTCTTTCCTCACTGCATAGGCCAAGGAGAAAACCTTAAATGAATAAAACATCAAAGTAACATGTACAATCCGAGCAAGTTCCCCAAATCGCTCTGACTATGAGGGTCTCTCCGATGAGGTTTTTCAGGGAAATTCCTACCAATAGCCAAACACCACTTACATTTCATCAGTGAAAACAAAGTCATGAGAATATGAAGCAAGGTTTTATTTCATTGAAACATGATGAATATTTATTAAGAAAGATTTTAATGAAAGATTTTAATGAAACATAGGCATCACTATAAACTAGTGTGAGTGAAAATATTAAAAGGCATAAAGTGAGGTTCTATTAAAATGATAATCATGAAATCATTGAGCCCAAAGATCGAAGAATGGGTAATTATTTTACCCAAGGCATATTTTAATCATACCAAAGTGTAAAAGTGGAGACTTTTTACCAAGGAGGTTAAAAAGAAATACATTAAATCATTCAATGGATGATTATTTTTATCCGAAGAGCATTAATTGGGTGGAAATAAAAAATTGTCGATAAGGAATTTAAAATTAAAGTATTGTCAAATACTTTATTTTTCACCATGAGGGAAAACATTTTCACCAAAGGAGTTATAAAGTGGGTAATTACTTTTATTTTAAAGGGTGAAGAGTGAAGATTTTCAGCAAAGGAAAGATTTGATAAGCACTAAAATTATTTTCACTAAGATACAACAATAAAGATCAAAATATTTTAATTTGCAAAAGGCAATTAATTAAAATAAAGTGAAATGTTGCAACGAAGAGCAAGTGAAGGGTCATAACTCTAAAAGATATAATGTATATATTCCAGATGAAATCAAATGAAAAAGGGATTAGAATTAGGAACCATCAGTAGGTTAGGAAATCATCAGTATTAGATAGGTTGAACAGTTTCCGAAACAAAATATCATGATGTGTATTGCAAAATATTTTGAAATAATGCAAATGGAGAAGTTTTAATTTGGTGGCTAAAATCAGGTGTCAATTATTTGTTGAAAATATACGATTATTTGGTTGTCTCCAACTTAATATTTCCTTATTATTTAAATTGGTATATCAAATATATATTCAATTTATCAAGGCACATTTTATGTTCTTGTGTGGTGTGATTAATTGGTTTGTTTAAAGAATTAAAATCCTTCTAGTCAATCACAGTAATTTGGAAGTGTTATTTGGATCGATAAGAAGAGCCCTATAATCGATAAAATTATCACACTGTCTCTAGTTTGGTTCTATCTTGTTATTCAAATCAAAAGTATTTGATCTGTCAAGGCACACTTGTTGGCTTTGTGTGATTCAGTTAACTGGTTCATTTAAGGAAGGATTAAAACTTCATATTAATTAATCATAGTAACCTGGTAAGAATCCTTTGGATCGATAAGAAGAGTTTGATAATTACATCCTTGCACATTTATACGAGTTATAAATAGTCACAAGTGCCAAGCAATTTGAATTGTAGCCCATAAGTCACATATCATTCACCTCTTGACTTCATTAGCCCAACAGAAGTAGGCACTAGTCTTACCCATTTCATTTTAAAATTTTATAAAATCTTATTCATACTATAGACATCCAAATTTGACCACTCTCATATGGTCAAATCTATCTCCTTTATTCATCTATTCCTTCGATATTAATTAAAAGATTTATTTAATTAGTATTTCACATTTTTCCTAAGGTTTCTAAAGTATTTAATTTAACCCTTTCATCCTTTCCTCTCTAAATGAAATAAATATATCAATTTATTTAATTTAGTCATTTAACCTTTTTGAATTTAAATCAATTTTAGATTCCCTTTTTTCTCTCTCCTTGTCACATCCTCCATAATCCTCTACTAATCTAGATTAGCTTAAATAATCCATGATTAGGATGTGCACACCCTTAATCAGGATTAATGTCACATCCTCCATATTTGGCCACTTGCCTATAATCCTTCATTAGTCTTCTTAATCACCTATTTTTACAACCTTGATCTAATCACATGCCATCTTTGGTATGTCCTCCAAGTCAACGCTTGACAAATGTTTTCTCTTTTAAGCCTTGACCTCTTCCCTATGTGAATTAAAAATTCACATTTATTCATTCAATGCATTTCTCTGCCCCATGCAAGTTGTTGGGAAATTCTAAATTCTCACTTGTCACATCAGTCACATTGGATAAGGGCTTCCTTTATAAGGACCTTGTCATAGCCACAAGGTAATTCTCATCATGTGAATTTAAAATTCACATTTATTCTCCCAACTACTTTTCCCTTCCAATCATGTGAATTTAAAATTCACATTTATTCCCCCACCAACTTCTCTCATCCCCATGATGATAAGAGAGGACTTTCTAAAATTCCTCACTTGTCACCATCACTCTATATGGGGACAAGGACTTCCTTTTTAAGGAAATATCCCCTAATCCCAAGGTACTTGCAAGTGCCTCCACCTCACATTTCCTTCCTCCACATCACATGTCTTTTTTTTCATCTCATTTCCACATGGCTAGATGTGAGGGCCTATGAGTCCTCAATTCACCATAGCCCTCCATCTTGTCCATGTTGGCTAAATCCTAGCCGTTCAAATCCCTAGAGGCCTTTCCCCTAAAATAGAATTTTTTGGCTTCATTTTCTCATTATTCACTCATCCATTCAAGCTCTCCAACTCTCAAGCTCAAGAAATCTCATACTCTCATCCTCCATTGTTGAATCCTCAAGCTCATCTTGCACTCACTTTGTTCATCTTATCACATACCCACTTGCATCATTTGAATCCTCATCAAATCTAGATCATTTTGCATATCATTTTAGGTGATTTTCCATCAAGGAGCACACATAAAATCTTCATCAAAGGGCCAACCAAAAAGATCAACTTAGCCAAGGTATAATCATTGTTTTATCTTTTCTTTGTTTAAGTTCAACTTAGGCTAATCTTGAGGTGTTGTGTTGTTTCCCCTTTTGCATCTCATTATTTTTTATCTTTTAGGTTTAGAAATAACTTTGCATCACACATACATTCACATTTCAAATTTTAGTAGGAGTAGTTATTAATCCTTCATCTATCCCACTCTATGCCACTATGGATAGATCCATAAATTCAATTAAGTCATACAACTCTAAATTTGCTTCAGCTATCAAGGTCTACCTGCCTAGGTTTAGTAGAGCCTGAAGTGTAGGGAGTCATCAACCATATAGGTTAACTCCATTTGTTGGTTCCACAATGTTGCAAGTCTAATCTTAGAGCCTGGAATCCTCTTAGGATTTGTAACCTCCATTTTGGAGATCCAACAGATTAGTGACTCTATTGGGGAACAAATTTCAGAAAAATTGATTCTAGCCTATCCATTTAAAGAGTCAATATAAATTTCACATTTGGATAATTACTTCCATATTGTTGAGTGAGGAGATTCTGCTGGGGTAAACCAAGAACAATTTCAAAATCCATTTCATTTTCCTACTTTTGGGAAAAGTAGGTGGTGACTGTTAAAAATTGATAGATAATGCATAAACATTTTGGAACAAGTGAGAAGGCAATAGTTAATAAGAGAGTGTAAAGAATGGACCAACAACTACTACAATTGAGAGACAAACGTGTTCCAAATGCATCACAAAATATACGATTCCACAATGAGGATGGATATACAAATGCAAGTAGACATTGGACCCCACAAGTGCTACATAATATAACTGGGAATTTTCACAATGGAGGTAATGCACTCTATTCATAGCAGAACATTTATTCATCACAGGAATCAAAACAAATAAATATTTATCCTATCCCTCCTGGACAAAGACTAGTAAGCTACCAAGGTCATCAATGCAATCAATATCAAGTGTAACACAATTCCAACCCACTTGGAAATGTCAGTCAAAATCTGTAGCAAGGTATATATCAGAATCAACAATCTGTGAAGAAAAATGATGAATGTTTACGTATTTGAGAGAGAAGCAAAAGTATTTTGGATGCCTTTCTTGACATAAGGAGACATAAAGGAGAATCTAGGTGCTCTTTGTTCAGTAGAATAGTAGATATTTGTAGGAAATACCTATTAATTTCCTGCCTAGTAGGTCTGAGATCATTCAACAATTCATGAAAGTATATGAGCCTAATTCAATTTATTGGCCTAAATCATGGATACCCGTTGCTTTTGATCAAATAGATGAATGGATTGGCATTATGGATAAGAAAAGGTACGAAGACACTATCAATGTTGAATCCAATAGTGGTATCACTGATGAGAATGAAGATACAGAGGATCTCTCTTGCATAATAGATTGTGATTGTGAATGTTATAAAGAATCCATTGAAAATCTAGATTTTGATGAAAATCATGTGGATTTTCAATTAAGTGATTTTTGAAGCTTTTATGGAGATCAAGAAGAAAAAGCAATAAAAAATGTGATATATGAATCAAATTCATTTGGCAGTGAACAAATAACACTTCCAACTGCAGTTAAGTACCATGAAGACACATTTGAAAAGGAAAAGGTTTGTACACTAGAAAACGGTTTTCAATTTTTTTCAAATCCATTGTATGATGAAAAAATAAGAGATCAAATGACATTTTTCCAAGGTGTGCCAGAACACAAATTTCATGTGTATTCAAACCCACTTACTGATGAGGATGAAGCATTTTCTGATAATCAGGATGGTGTATCAATTTGTGAAGCAAATGAATATGAGATCAATGCATCTGAATTGCCACTTTTTGATGATGAAAAAAGTGAAGAATACAATAGCAATGAAATGGATGTAGAGGTAGGGATCACTCAATAGTGAACAAATTTCAAGTCTACTAACAGTTGAATACCAAAAATGCACACATAAGAATGATTCAAAAATTTCATCTCTGGCATACATTTGCTTTGACAGTGAAAGCACTTTGTGTAACAATGATGAGGCAAATTTTGAAGATAATCAAGATTCTATGTCTATTGTTGTTCAAGAAGGGATATGTAAATAAAAATTGGAAATTCTTGAGAATGACACTAATTTGCACATCATGGATAATGCTTGTTCAGCATCAATTGGTTCAAATGGGCTTAATGATGACTGCATGAATTATAAATTTGTGTCACTACCAATTAGTGATATTGAAGAAGTAGAAAATATTTCAGATCTGATTATTCCAAAAGATGTTGATGTGACAAAATTTTCAGATTTACATGAGAAACATTCAAATGATGCATGTTCAATGCAACTGGTAGATCATTTAACAATACATGATAGTGAGCAAGATAATGAGAAATGTTGCATTAAATGTGAATACACTTTGTATGATGGAGATGGAAAAGATTTATCACATGATAATAGGAATTATGGACTGCAGAATGGTGAAAGGAACATGGGTCAAGCTAAACACAGTTTTATTATGAAAGTTTCTAATGGTAGTCTATGTAGCAGGGCAGATTGGATGAATGTTTTCAAGAGGAATCTGATGAACTCAAGACAAAACAAGGTGTATGACAAGGGAAAATAGGGGCCTTTCTTTTTTGGTTGCCTTGTGCCATCAGTTGTGGTGTTATTCTTTCAAAACCATATTAGTTCATCACATAATAGAGTTTGAGTCTGCTGCTCAATGGATAAAACACTTGATTTTCTCCCCCAGAGACTTAGATTCTTGCTATGCCCACAAGGGGCATACATCCCCAGATGGAGCCACTGTTGGAGCCTAAAATTTCTATCCAAAATTTGCAAAATTGATGAGGAAACGGACAACACTCAAATGCATTTGTAAAAACTACCTCAAAGTGTCTACTTTAAAAAATCATAATTTGAAGCCAACGTAGTTTCATGCAAAACCACCTTGCAAACGTACTCATCTACCATATGTTAGTTCATATGTTCATTTTTAGCCTCCCATGGTTTGATTTAGCAATATTTGGAAGTAGCATATTCAAGGGTTTTGTGAAGGTTTGTTGTTTACAAAGTGTTAAAACTACCAAAATGGTCAACTTTGGAAGACAATATTAAGCAACTAAAAGATTTTCAAGATAAATCAGTTGGTGCTTTAGATTATCCCCATCCAAATGTGCACTCATGCCAATTTTAAGGGCTTGAGGACACCATTTTGTATTTTTCTAAAATCAAAACCAATGGATTTTACCCAGTTTGGAGACTGCATTTCCAGAACAGCTGCAGAGGGGTCATGTTTGATGCTTGATATTTTGTGAATGAATATTCTTGGTGCTAAATCCTCTTGCACACATTTTCACCTTGCCTAAATGAACTAATCCATAGGATGGAAGCTTCTCAAAATTATATTTGGTAAAGGACAAGTGGCAGATTTAAGTTGAGTTGAACAGCTGGAATTTTTTAGAAATGCTAAATGTGCAACTTTGAGTATTAATATCTTGCAAGGTTGATGAATTCATGCAAATCTATCTTACAACCACACTCCCCTACCATAAATTGAAATTTTAGTGAATTTTAATGGGTCTAAGAGAATATTTGATCAGTTTACAATGATGATTCTACAAGCTACTTGACTCATTTCGTCATAGTGCAAAATATATGAAAAACAAATTCAAAAGACTACTGATTTTTCAATGCATTGATTTTCATCCTCAACCATAAGGGTATCATCATGTTTTTATCATTGACTTTGATTTCATTATGCAATCTCATTGGCTACTTCCACTTATCTGAATGCCTATAGATTCTTGGCTATTTCCCATTAGATATAATTATTGAATGCTTTTAACCTCCATTCATTGCATGTATCCAAAATGTCACTTCTTCCTTTGTGATCTTCCACTGTTAAATGACTACCCTTTAGTCCCATTGTGATTGTTAAGACTTGCAAAAGATGGTACAATCCATCCTAACTATCAAAGAATTGTTCATTAGTGTTCTACACTAAGCCTTTAAGCTCACTTCTCTTTCATTACCACTCTTCGAATTTGTTTCAAATATTCCCAAACTATCTTGCCTCATAATTTATTCATTTGATTATGAACATTACTACCTCACATGAGTGTTTTCCACAACTTAAAGAAGTACCCATTGAATTTCTAAACAACATTGGGGTTCTTCAATTTGAGCAGGATGAACTAGAGTTGGTTCAACAAACTTTTATGGAGGCATCAAGAAATGGTCTCCAATATTATTGATGGGAATTTTTGTAAGGAAAATTAGATGCGGAAAAAATTCTCCTAACGCTAATACCTCAGGAAAGAATGTAGATACACTTTAAAATTTACACTTACGGTCCAATTAAGATGCACTATGAAGCAGATAAAAGAAGCAGAGTATTTGACAATCACACAAGAACACCAGATATACGTGGGATAACCCTTACGGGAGAAAAACCCACCACACCAAGAGAAGTCACTTTGTATTACAGTAAAAAATAATTACATACAACTTCCAGACTTATCTTTTTGATGTCTGTTTACATCAGCATTCACCATGAACAATCTTGTACAGGAACCTTTCAAAATACAGTCATTACAGATTAGATTACATTTACTGATCATACAACCACCCAGCAATCTGTCGATGCAACCAACCAGATCACAATCTATAATCACCAAGTATATCCATGTTGTTCCATGTTTGTCGAGCTTCCTCACAGAACCATCACAATGAACAACCTTCCAACTGTTCAAATTCAACTTCTCCTATTAGTCCACGAGATTCCACATAGGAGGGTCAAACGATCAAAAGAGATCCAAGCTTTTTTGGCATCTCAGTGAGATGCTAACAGTGTCTCCCCAATGCCCAAAAGCTTCATATCGATGTCGCCAAGAGTTCCATCGAGCTTACAACATGAATCAGTTTCAGTTTTCCTTTCGGCAAGACTATCTCTCTCACCAAGACATCTCAATGATCCTTCTTGTGTTACACCGAAGCACCAAACAATCGATGAGACCTATCGCTTTTTCCAGGAGATCATAGCAATGTCTAAAAGTCTCATATATGTCAGTTTACCATTCGGCAAGAGTATCTCTCTTTGGTGAGACCACATATCGATAAACAAAGTCACAGCGATCTCAACATTCCTATTGGCAAGACTTACCACTCGCCAAGAGGTTTCATCGAGCAACATTAGGTTACATCGAAAGCATACAACTATCGGCAAGACCTATCACCTTCACCAAGACATTATGTTGAATACACACAAGTCATACCGAGCACCAAGTCAAAGTCGGCAAGACTTACGTCCTTCGCCGAGAGATCATACCGAACTCCAAGACTTACCCCGAAGGCTCCAACATAAAGCGCTATCGGCGAGACATGTTACTTTCACTAAGACTTCTCACCAAGCTGTTGTGTTACACCGATGACTTCAATATGTATCCCATCGGCGAGACTTTCCTATCAATGAGAGCTCATAGTGAACCACTAAGACTCTCCCTGACATACGATATCCGATTGAATGGCCTGTCAGCGAAAGATCTTCATGCGGTGAAAGGTTACAACGACTCCTCTATGTCATAGTAATAGACTCCAAAGAAAAAGCGGTCGGCAAGACCTCTGCAAGATCACAGCGAGCTGTGCAAAACATGATGCTACCAATCTGCTAGTTGGCTAGAAAAGACGGATGTCATACCGACTTGACTTCAATGGAGGTTTCAGCTTGTAATGTTTGACGCATACATTTCCAACAATCTCCCACTTGATGAAGATCATATAGGCACCTCCAAAGCACAATAAAACTTAATGAAAATCATGGGCACTAAGGCTCATCGAACTGGCACACCACCTGAACTTGTCTGTGCTCACTAGCTTTGTCAATGAATCTGTAACATTCTCCAGATTATCAACCTTTTCCAAACTGACATTTTCATCCTCCACCATATCTCATACAAAGTGGTACTATACATCAATATGTTTCATCCTGGTATGGAAAGTTGGATTCTTTGCCAGACAAATTGCACTCTGACTATCACAGAAAATTGTTATTTCCCTTGCATCAAAACCAATGTTAGAACACGAGCATTTCAACCATACAGCTTCTTTACAAGCATAAGTAGCTGCCATGTATTCAACCTCCATAGTGGACAAAGCGACTACAACCTATCGCTTGCTCATCCAACTCACTACACCACCATTCATCATGAAAATGTATCCACTAGTGGACCTCCTGTTGTCAATGTCCCCTGCCCAATCAGAATCCACATAGCCTTGAATACTGAGAGTCCTTTGTGATTCAACCAAGTTCCCATGGTAACACAAAGCAAAATCTGAAGTGAACTTCAAATATTTGAAAACTCTCTTTACAGCATCCCAATGTGTTCTTCCAGGATTAGCCATAAACCGACTAAGAACTCCCACTACTTGGGCAATGTCTGGCCTTATACAGACCATTGCATACATGAGACTGCCAACTGCACTAGCATAGGGTACACTGGTCATGTCCTCCATCTCAGTAGGAGATTTTGGACAGTCCTCAATAGATAGCTTCGTTCCCTGCATGACTGGAACCACTAGTTGTTTGCAATCATTCATACAAAATCTCTCAAGAACAGTCTTGACATACTTACTCTGACTGAGCCAAAGCTTTCTATTCTTCCTGTCCCTGGTTATCTCCATCCCTAGAATATACCTTGCTACACCAAGATCCTTCATTTAGAACTTAGTAGACAACTGAGACTTAAGATCAGAAATCATTAGCTTACTATTGCCTATGAACAACATATCATCAACATAAAGAGCAATAATAAGCACTAGATCATTTTCAGCTTTATAATATACACAGTGATCAGATTTTGATCTCACAAATCCCAAAGACAATACAAAAGTATCAAATTTTTGGTACCACATTCTAGGTGATTGCTTTAACCCATACAGAGACTTCTCTAATTTGCATACCAGTTTTTCTTTACCTTTTTCAACAAAGTGCTCAGGCTGGGACATATAGATTTCTTCTTCAAGATCACCATGAAGAAATGTTGTCTTCACATCCATCTGTTCAACTTCTAAGTCATATGTTGCTGCAAGTGATAAAATAAATCTAATGGACGTCAACTTAGCTATAGGAGATAATATTTCCCCATAATCAATTCCCTCGACCTAGGAATAACCCTTTGCAACCAATCTTGCCTTGTACTTTTCTACACTGCCATCCAGACCAATCTTTTTCTTAAATACCCATTTGTAGCCCACAGGTTTTCTGCCTTCAGGCAAGGGCACCAGACTCTAGGTATCATTCTTTTCTAAAGATGCCATCTCTTCTTCCATGGCTTCCAACCAAGAATCTGAATCAGACATTTTAAATGCCTCTTTTACAGTCCTAGGCTCATCAGTGCTAGAAATTAAAGCATAGGCACAAGTAGAATCAATCAATGAGAACCCATACCTATATGGTTTTTTCCTTTCTTGAGTTGACCTCCTCACTGGCTGAGGCTGAAGTTCTTCTTCAGAACTACTTGAGCTCTCCTTAGTTTTAGGTACATTTTGAATTTTCAATTCCTATTTCTCTGGTGTTGGAGGAATTAATGCTACATCCTTATTGTTTTCTGACTTTGTCTCTGACTGCAGATTCAAAGTGGAAGGTTTCAACTCATGAAAGATTACACTTCTGTTGTATACAACCTTCTTTGTTTCAGAATTCCAAAGCTTGTATCCTTTTATGACAGTACTATAGCCAATAAAAATACACTTAACAGCCTTGTTTTCTAATTTAGATCTTTTCACATATGGCACATATGCATATGCCTCATAGCCAAAGACTTGAATATGTCTAAGAGAGGGCTTCTTACCAGACCATGCTTCCAAAGGTGTTTTCTCAACAAGAGCAGAATTAGGAGACTGATTAATCAAGTAACATGTAGTAGCAGTAGCCTTAGCCTAGAATTTCTCCTCCAAGCCAGCACTACTAAGCATACTTCGTGCTCTCTCCATCACCGTCCTATTGAAGCTTTCTACAACTCCATTCTGTTGTGGAGTATAAGGTGTAGTCTTATGTCTTTTGATCCCATGGTCTTTATAGTATCTTTCAAATTCATCAGAATAGAATTCACCACCATTATCAGTCCTCAAGCATTCTATTTTTCTACCAGTCTAATTTTCAACAAGATTTTTAAATTCTTTAAACCGACTGAATACTTCTTATTTACTTTTCAGAAAATATACAAATGCTCTTCTTGAGTAATCATCAATAAATGAAACAAAGTATCTTGACTTAGACAAAGAAGTAACATCCACTGGAACAAATACATCCGAATGAATATAATCTAGCAAACCAGAAGATTTATGAGGACTGTAATAAAATGAAACACGGTGTTGTTTTCCATATATACAGTGTTCACAAAATTCAAATTCAAGATTACAATCTTCAAGCCCCTCAACCAGGTTTTTGTTCTTCAAGGTTTTTAAACCTTTTTCTCCTATGTGGCCTAACCTATGATGCCAAAGCATAGTGTTCTCTGTTGGAAGTTTTACTTCCATAGAGTTTACATAATTAGGGATATTTCCCTCTTTACCTCCATGAGTAGCTTTCAGTGACTTTCTAGAGACACTATTACATTGAACAGGATGTGCATCCAGCTTGTACAAGGTACCAATTCAAGCACCTCTAGCCAGCACCATTGAACCTCTAGTCATCTTGCAGCCATTTCCAGAGAACGTGACTTGTACTCCAATATCATTCAACATAATTATAGAAAGTAAGTTTCGAGCAAGACCTGGTATATGCATTACATTATTGATTCCCTTCACTCTGCCATCAAGGAATTGTATTCTAACTCTTCCACGGCCAAAAATATCTAAAGTTGAATCACTTGCCAAGTACACCTTATCACCATTGTATTCTTCATACTTCGTGAACCATTCTCTATGAGATGTCATGTGGAAAGATGCTCCAGAATCAATCATCTAGACATCATCTGATGTCTAAGTAGCCAAGGCTACAATGAAGGCGTCTGCATCACTATGAGAAGAGTCATTGTCGGGAGAATACTTCTTCTTCTCCTCCTCTTTACAATCCTTTCGGACATGACCAGGTTTCCCATAGTTCTAGCACTTCACCTTGGACTTCTTGCCAGGAGACTTTGATCTCCCCTCTGATTTTGATTTTGATTTCTTGTCCTTCTTCTTGCCTTTCTCTTTCGGTCTTCCTCTAACAGCAAGAGCTTCCTTCACCATCTCAGAAGATTTCCTTCTCATATCTTCTGACAGCAAAGAACCAACAACATCTTCCATCTTGAAATTTGATGTTGTACTCCCAATAGCCATCACCAGATGATCCCAAGAGTTTGGAAAAGAACATAGTAGTAGCATATAGCAATCCTCTTCTTGAGTCTTCACACCAACAGATGTCAATTGAGCAAGCAGCATGTTAAATGCATTCAAATGATCAGCTACAAACCCTCCTTCCTGCATTCTCAAACTATACAGCTTCTTCCTCAGGAACAGTTTATTCACCAAGGACTTCCCCTAATAAATAGCTAACAGTCTATTCCACAAAGTAGATGCAGTCTTCTCTTCATGTACATTGAGAAGAAAGGATTCTATCAAGTAGAGCCTTATCAGACCCTTAGACTTTCTATTTGCAAGGTCCCAATCTTCTTGCTTCATGCCTATAGGTTTAGTTCCAAACACAGCAATCCAAAGATCTCGATCAACTAGAAGATCCTCCATCTTGAGTTTCCACAACTCAAAGTTACTGTCGTTGAACTTCTCTATTTCAATCTTTCCAGACGTGCTAGCCATCTCAACTTGTAATAAGAAATAACAATGTCTACAAGACTCCCACTGAACATAATTGACTCAAAAAACCCAACGTACCCACAAGGATAACACAACCGGCTAGGCTCTGATACCACTTGTAAGGAAAATTAGATGCAGAAACAATTCTCCTAACGCCAATACCTCAAGAAAGAATGTAGATACACTTTAAAATTTACACTTACAGTCCAATTAAGATGCACTATGAAGCAGATAATAGAAACAAAGTATTTGACAATCACACAAGAACACCAGATATATGTGGAAAAACCCTTACGAGAGAAAAACCCACCACACCAAGAGACGTCACCTTGTATTACAGTAACAAATAATTACATACAAGTTTCAGACTTATCTTTTTGATGTCTATTTATAGCAGCATTCACCATGAACAATCTTGTACAAGAACCTTTCAAAATATAGTCATTACAGATTAGATTACATTTACTGATCATACAACCACCCAGCAATCCATCGATGCAACCAACCAGATCACAATCTGCAATCACCAAGTATATCCATGTTGTTCCATGTCCGTCGAGCTTCCTCACAGAACCGTCAAAATGAACAAAATCCAACTATTCAGATTCAGCTTCTCCTATTGGTCCACGAGATTCCACATAGGACTGTCAAATGATCAAAAGAGATCCAAGATTTGTTGGCATCTCAGTGACACACTAACAGTGTCTCCCCGATGCCCAAAAGCTTCATATCGATGTTGCCAAGAGTTCCATCGAGCTTACAACATGTATCGGCTTCAGTTTTCCTTTCGGCAAGACTATCGCTGTCACCAAGACATCTCAACGATCCTTCTTGTGTTATGCCGAAGCACCAAACAGTCGGTGAGACCTGTCGCTTTTTCCAAGAGATCATAGCGAGGTCTAAAAGTCTCATAGATGTGAGTTTACCATTCGGCAAGAGTATCGCTCTTTGGTGAGACCACATATCGATAAACAAAGTCACAGTGATCTCAACATTCCTATCGGCAAGACTTACCACTCGCCAAGAGGTTTCATCAAGCAACATTAGGTTACACCGAAAGCATACAACTATCAGCAAGACCTATCACCTTTGCCAAGATGTTATGCTGAATACACACAAGTCATACCAAGCACCAAGTCAAAGTCGGCAAGACTTACGTCCTTCGCTAAGAGCTCATACCGAACTCCAAGACTTACCCTGAAGGCTCCAACATAAATCGCTGTTGACAAGACATGTTACTTTTACTAAGACTTCTCATCGAGCCGCCGTGTTACACCGATGACTTCAATACATATCTCATCGGCGAGACTTTCCTATTGATGAGAGCTCATAGCAAACCACTAAGACTCTCCCCAACATACGATATTCGATTGAATGGCTTGTCAGCCAAAGATCTTCATGTGGTGAAAGGTTACAATGACTCCTTTATGTCATAGTGATAGACTCCAAAGAGAAAGTAGTCGGTAAGACCTCTGCAAGATCACAGCAACCTATGCAAAACATGAAGCTACCAATCTGCTAGTCGGCCAGACAAGACGGATGTCATACCGACTTGACTTCAATGGAGGTTTCAGCCTGTAATGTTTGAGGCATACATTTCCAACAATTGTTTTGTCTAAGTAAGAGTAAATACCACGAACAAGAGCATGAAAAGCACGATATTTCACAATTGACAACATAGAAATCATCTATTATTTTTCACATAGTTCAAAATTCAAACAAGGGAAAACTGATTCATATTGAGTTAATAAACTCAAAAAAAGCGATAATCGATTTATGCATTGAAAGAGATCATGGAAAAAAAAATCTTAACCTATGGTGTCAAGCTGAACAAATAGTTGATATTATGTATAAGAATATTAAGCATGTGTTCTTCTAGCCAGTCAAGATGAAGATCATTACTTTGCTAGGATGGAGTTCAACATAAATAGATTCATATGTCCTTTTGTTCATGACAATGTGGAGGATGCAGAGTTAAATTATTTGTCATATAGTGGCTAGGCTGTCAAAACATATATGCACATAGTCATGAAAGTCCAACAGTAATGCAAATTATGTGAAGAAATTTACAAGAATTCTTTCAACATAGAATTAATTATGTTACACACCGATAAGGAGAATTGCAAATACTTCATGAATAATTTTATAGTGGGTAATGGCGCTACACAATACATGGGTTTTTTCCAAACACTGCTCATCCAATGTTAATAAAAAATTATATTAGTTTGAAGGTAAAACAAAGCATTTTGTGGCATTGAAATCCATATGCCTACATTATTATATCAAATGCTACATAGATTACAAGTGCGATCGGTGGTGAAACCATTAGCTGGCAAGGGATGTACATAATTTATTCCAGCCACTGTTATTTGCTTGAGAACTTTGAATATTTTCAATTTTGTGATGTTTTTCACAATCATTGTGTGCCATCATACCACATTCAATTTGCACATATATAAACATATGACAGTCGATTTTTATTTGTTGATTCCTCTCTACGTCTTATGTAGTCAAGTTAATGATGAATGAGAATACAATTTTGAAACTAAAATTCTGGGAGAAAATTTTAGATGAATTAAATGGTGATGGGGCATGGTGTTTTCCTAAAAACTCATTAGAAATATATAATAGAAAATGGCTTTCTTTCCTCACTTCATAGGCCAAGGAGAAAACCCTAAATGAATGAAGCATCGAAGTAACATGTACAATCGGAGAAAGTTCCCCAGATCTCTCTAACTATGAGGGTCTCTCCAATGAGGTTTTTTGGGGAAAGTCCTACCAATAGCCAAACACCACTTACATTTCATCAGTGAAAATAAAGTCATGAGAATATGAAGCAAGGTTTTATTTCATTGAAACGTGACGAATATTTATTAAGAAAGATTTTAATGAAACATAGGCATCACTATAAACTAGTGTGGGTGAAAATATAAAAAGACATAAAGTGAGGTTCTATTAAAATGATAATCATGACATCGTTGAGCCCAAAGATCGAAGAATGGGTAATTATTTTACCCAAGGCATATTTTAATCATGCCAAAGTGTACAAGTGGAGACTTTTTACCAAGGAGGTTAAAAATAAATACATTAAATCATTCAATGGATGATTATTTTTATCCGAAGAGCATTAATTGGGTGGAAATAAAAAATTTCCGATAAGAAAGATAAAATTAAAGTATTGTCAAATACTTTATTTTTCACCATGAGGGAAAACATTTTCACCAAAGGAGTTATAAAGTGGGTAATTTATTTTATTTTAATGGGTGAAGAGTGAAGATTTCCAGCAAAGGAAAGATTTGATAAGCACTAAAATTATTTTCACTAAGATACAACAATGAAGATCAAAATATTTAATTTGCCGAAGGCAATTAATTAAAATAAAGTGAAATACTACAGTGGAAGAGCAAGTGAAGGATCATAACTCTAGAAGATATAATGTATATATTCCAGATGAAATCAAATGAAAAAGGGATTAGAATTAGGAACCATCAGTAGGTTAGGAAATCATCAGTATTAGATAGGTTGAACAGTTTCCGAAACAAAATATCATGATGTGTATTGCAAAATATTTTGAAACAATGCAAATGGAGAAGAATTTTTAATTTGGTGGCTAAAATCAGGTGTCAATTATTTGTTGAAAATATACGATTATTTGGTTGTCCCCAACTTAATATTTCCTTATTATTTAAATTGGTATATCAAATATATATTCAATTTATCAAGGCACATTTGTTTTTCTTGTGTGGTGTGATTAATTGGTTTGTTTAAAAGAATCAAAATCCTTCTAGTCAATCACAGTAATCTGGAAGTGTTATTTGGAACGATAAGAAGAGCCCTATAATCAATAAAATTATCACACTTTCTCCAATTTGGTTCTATCTTGTTATTCAAATCAAAGGTATTTGATCTGTCAAGGCACACTTGTTGCCTTTGTGTGATTCAATTAACTGGTTCCTTCAAGGAAGGATTAAAACTTCCTATTAATTAATCACAGTAACCTAGTAAGAATCATTTGGATTGATAAGAAGAGTCTGATAGTTACATCCTTGCATGTTTATACAAGGTATAAATGGTCACAAGTTCCAAGCAATTTGAATTGTAGCCGGTAAGTAAGTCACATATCATTAACCTCTTGACTCCATTAGCCCAAGAGAAGTAGGCACTGGTCTTACCCATTTCATTTTAGAATTTTATAAAATCTTATTCATACATTCACATTTCAAATTTCAGTAGGAGTAGTTAGTAAGCCTTCATCTATCCCACTCTATGCCACTGTGCATAGATCCATAAATTCATTTATGTCATACAACTCTAAATCTACTTCAGTTATCAAGGTCTACCCACTTAGGTTTAGCAGAGCCTGAAGTGTAGGGAGTCATCAACCATATAGGTTAACTCCATTCGTTGGTTCAAAAATGTTGCAAGCTTGATCATAGAGTCTAGAATCCTCTTAGGATTTGTAACCTGCATTTTTGAGAAACAACAAGTCTTAAAGCACTATATGTACACACGATGGGCTTTTTGTCCCTCCCATCAGTTTTATCACCTTGCCAATCCTGGTTGGGCCCAAGACTGTGAATGCACTCTTTGATATTATCTTGGGGTTTGAGTTGTTCAAGGTGAAACTAGGTTGCTTGGTTATTTTCCATGAGCATAGTTCCCTTAGTGATTCATAAGTGCTTGAAGTTCTCTCATGAGGGATTTGTGCATGTAGTCCATGGCACCGGTTATAAGCTGATGGTTGTAGGTGGAGGCTACTCACTTGATCACTTTTAGCCTACCCCTATTGGTTCACTCCCTCCCAGATGAACCTATTGTAACAAACTTATGTGAAGTACAAGAATGGGGGAATAGTGCCAAAAGTGACCTACACTCCTCCATATGCAATCTTAGCCAAAGCTTCCATGATAGTGCAGTATAAGGTTGCCTCTAATGCTCGAAAAAGGGAGGAGGAGAAGTTTTTTCAAGGCCCTTCTTCTTCTTCCTTTGTAGTTCCACTTGTTCCTCCCTCTTTCCCTATTGTGGTGCCATCAACTTCTACTCCTATGTGTCTCTTAGGGAGTCTAATTGTACCCGCTTGGTCGAAGGCCAAGTGCCAGGCGTTCAAACTTCCTATCTTACCCATGGTGCCTCAACCCATTTTGTATGGTAAGGGGGAGGGTCCCCATGGAGCATCTTTTATGTCTAAGACTTTGTGGCCTCCTACTACTCCTACATCTAAGGTAGTGAATGGGAAGAGGCCCACTACTAAGGTGCTTGAGTTTTCTCCCTCATCTGTTGTTGCATCTACTTCTCCATCTCTTCCTCCTATTATCATCCAAGAGTCACTCCCTCTGCCAGAAATGGTTGTGATGGATACTTTGATGGTTGAACATGATCCTTATGCTCCTTCTCAGGCTGTAGTCTCTAGCTCCCAGAGCCATAGAAACTGCCTTGCATACGATTGTAAACACTGGAGGAAGGCTTTGGCTGTTGAGCAGACAGCCTTGCAAAAAAAGGAAGGGGAGCCAATAGCTCCTACATCAGCATCTTCTACTATGTCCTCCCATTTCACCCCTTCTGCTTCAATTCCCTTTGCCTCAATCTTACTTTCCACCCCCCCTACAAGTGTTAATGATCCTCATCCCAAGAGGGTGCAATTGTTCATTGCTCCTTCAGCTAAGCCTCCTCTTTCTATGTCCCTCTCGGACATCCCACCTTTTTCAAGACCCTATGCTTCATCCTCTTCCTCTAATGAAATGAAATATGGAGAATGAACCTACTTGCAATGGGGGTCGGAAGAAGGGTTCACCTTCTTCGGAGGTTGGCTTTTTGTTGGCTTGCACCGTCCTAGTGACAGAGGCAGCCTTGACATCCCCATAGTTTGTCACTTCTCCTGAGTCTTTTGGTGATCCTAGCAGTGGATCTTGGGTGCCTCCTCCATCTCCCATTGATTTGACACATGACACTCTTGTAAAGTGCATGTTCAACTTTGTAGATGATGTCTCGGCTCTATTGATTATCTTTCTGAGATTATTGACATTTACCTCACAGGAACTGAGTGGAGAAGACCTCGAGGAGCCTTCTTCCTTTGTTCTTGTTGCAGGAGAGTCAGAGGGTACCCCCCTTGTTATCCCACCCTTGCAAGCTCATCTTCCCTCCCCTTATAGTGATCTAGACTAGGAGAATGACAATCTCTTGGATGATGAGGACTAGAGGGCTCCCCTTCTTTATTTTTAGATTAGATTCAGTATGTGTTGTGTTCCCTCGTGCTTGTTTTATGTGTTCCTAGAGGACCCTTGTCACCCTCATAGGTGCTTTGATACAAGAGTGTTTTTTGTGTCGTAAAACTTATTTTATTTGTCAAATCATTCTTCTCTTTCTCGTTCCTTTTATTTTTGACATTTGGGGACGATGCAAAGTGTTGGGGGCATTTAGGCATCCCTTCCATGTTTAACTAATTTTTTATTTTCATTTTTTTTCAGGTGCTTTTCTTCACATTCTCTAATGTAGTACAAGATTGATGATAGTTCATAGTTATATTATTATATATATCTACTTATGTTTATGAGAAACTCTGACCCCAAAATATCATATCCCCCTATCTCTTGTTTTTTATGTCATTATTTATCCTTTATTTTTATCTTTCTCTCTTCTTTTCTTGCTTTGTGATGTTGTGGTGCTTATGTGTTGTCCCTTGTGTGTCCAAAAATATTACCATGGTTACATCTCATCATGTTCCATGGGCCACAACATCACTCTCATTCTCTATTTTCTCTCCTTAGGATGTCATGTTCCTTTGTGCTTAGCACGCACCATCCTAAGGGAGGGCTATCCCACTGCTTTGATTTTCAAAAGGTGCATTCAGTGGCCAATGAATTCCTTCTTAAAAATATCTAATTTTCAAAAATTTCATTCTTCAACATGGAACCCTAGATGAATTTTTCTTTCATCATGGATTCATAAGATAGAATTTGGACTTACCCTTGCGAGGGAACATTCCTTCTTTCAAATTCCTTGATGAAATGAATCTTTCTGAAGGATTCCTTGATGGTAGAATCATTAGTGAAAAATGTTATTTCTTTTCAAAATGTCATCGCATTCGAATAAAGCATACCTTGAGTGGACCCCTTTTCTTTTGATGGGTTCCTAAGGGACCCCTTTGAAATATCTTCCTTCAATTCTTGACTGTCTGATTTTCTACATGTGTGGCTTCTTTTTGATATCTAACATGTTTTGTCTATGGATTAACATGTTCCTTTGCAGGTGCACATGTGAAGTTACTTTTCAATTGACCTTGCAGGACCCAGTACTATCAAACTCTATGGAGCCTCTCACATCTAGCTTCCTTCAAGACCGAGCACTTGGGGGTGCTTCCTTTGCAAGTCCGAGGACCTGTGAAGCACTTACATCTTGTGAGATCACTTTATTCGACTCTGTAACTCTATGGACTTGTAGAGCCTCTTTGTTCACCCTTTCATAGGTCTAGGGACCTACAACACATTTTTTCAACTCTCCTTGGGTCCAAGTACTTGTGGATCCATCCTCTCTTCTTGTGCTTTTAGGTGGGTCAGATTGCGGTCTACTTCCTCAATGGTTCAAGTATACTTTCTTTGAAATCTTTCAATCTACTTTACCTCGCATCTAGTAGCACATATGCTCACTAAAGTGGGGGGGAAAATGTAATGGAGTGAATTTTTTCCCCTTGCAAATTCTCCATTTACACCCCTCACCTTAGAAAAATTAAACCCAATGATGTTTTTCCAATTCATCCATTCGGCTTCCACCCACTTGGAAACTCTTTGTAGTTTCAGTGGGGAAATGTTTTTCATGGACGCTAGCATGACGCACAAATGTCTATGCAACGTGTTGCCAACCTGACAGGATTCCCACCTCTAGAATCTATAGAGGTGTTACACTTCTCAATTGGTGATGAAGCATAACACCCCTGCATCCTTAACTGACCTTGAACGACTCTTTTGGGATTTTATTCATGCTAAAAATATCTCATTCTTCATTCATTTGATCCTCTACACACTTTTGCATGTTTCTTGAGACACACTTGCTGCTACACACTTCATTTTTCATAACATTCTCCATTGTTGAAGCTACAAAATTTTACTCTACTAGTTTTTCTTCTCACATTGTTGTGACAACGATGGAAATTATAAGCTTGCAAGCTCACATCTCCCTTTATGTGCTCAAGGGCATCTTGTTTGGGAGCTGATATATTTTTCACACAACATTATCATTTTCGTAGGATAGAATTGTTACCATGTCTTTTCTTTTATTATATTATTTATCATACTTTCTTTCTATCATGGCTATTATGGTTGTCTGTGGAGGTGGGAACACCAAAACGAGAGTTTGACTATGGAAAGCCCTGAAACATCCCCAACATTTTTTCTCATTCAACTGAGTGTATGTGATCATGTTCGTGTGGAGCTTGCAGGATGTTGTACTGCTCATGAGTTACATTTCTACAACCTTTATTCTCATCAACTTACATTTCCTAAGTTAAAGTATTATTCTTGTTACTTTTTGTAGTTTAGCTATTTCTTACTTTTTGTCATTGCTCAGAACTATTTTTATCAGGTAGTTAGTTAATTCCTTGCATTATTAATTTTCCTTCGTACTTTTTTATTTTTATGGATTCTAGTGCCCGATTGGGATGACAACACGCCACATTGTTGTCTATCTTTTGCACTGGGGTCCTCTAGCAAAAAGTTGCCTAGGTCACAGTTTTGACTCGGGAATTCACTCATCTGATTCCCTGATTCTCTAAACCTCTCTGGTTGATAAAAGGATAGTGGCAGATCAATTACCCTTCCTTTTCACCCTCCTAAAACATTAAACTTACCTTAAACAATCCTTAGAATGAGGTAGATTATGGCAGCTGATTATTCTAGACCCTCCCATGACTTGGGGTCCTAAACAATCGGTCCCCCTCCTCTACAGGGTACATTTCTACCATGAGTTTGACAAGTTTGAAGACATAATCAAAAATGGAATCTCAAATTCATAGGTGGAAAAGAGAAATATTTCATGGGTGAAAATTCTAAAAGGGGAGAGCAAAGAAAAATGATAACCCTAATTATTTAGGAGCTTATAGATAAATTGAAGATCCTGTTGTCAGAATATAAACCATGCTCAATAATGTGGCTAATCTTTCTCCTAGAATCCTTGTAAAACCCCAAGGGTTAGTCAAAGAAGAAGAGAGGCCAAGGGAAGAGGAGGTTGAGAAACCTATGCCTATAATTTATTTTCCAAAAGCATCAAGTGATCCTAGGGTGGTTCCCCAAATAAACCAAAGGGTGTCAAACCCTTGGTAGATTATTCAATTGATTATACAAAAACAAAAGAAACTAAGGAGAACATGCCAAATTGTGATGAGGTAAATTAGATCCTTGTATCACCACCAAGAGTCCACATAGATAATACCCCTCAAGATAAGATGTTGATAAAAAATAATTTTGGAAGTATTGACATATGAGGATCAATAAACATATTTGCATTTTGTATTTGGATTTAGTACAAATTTTGAAACTCTAGCAATATGGAAAATTTCTCCAGATAGTCAAAAGCCCTAATTTTCACACAATATATTAGAGAACTTGTTGGAAACCTCATTGTTAGAGACTAATAGATACCATTTCACCTTAGGATGCATCATTAGTGGTAAGTACATAATTGTTTAGTGAAGTTGCAACAAAGAAGTTACATGATGATTATGATAAGCTTCAAAAGGATCATATTAAGTTGTTCCAAAAATATAACAAGGTAAAGTCACTTCTTCCACCTCCACCAAACATTGTTCCAAAATCCTCTACTCCATATTAAAGCTCAATGGATACCTCAACTCAGGATAGGGAAGCATTGTCAAGGAAAATAAAAGAGTTAAAAGAGAAACTAGTTTTAGGCATGTGCTTTGGATTCAGAGAAACTGAGATGGAAGCATAAATAGTGGCCTTGAGAAAAGAACTTGAAAAAGCTAAAGAGAAAATTGACAGAGGTTTGAAGTTGAAAGGAGGCTCATAGATTCTTGAAGAGTTGATTAAATCACAAAATCCTTCAAAAAATAAATTTGGCATGGGTTTTGAGAAAGAAAGGAGTCCTACTAACAATGCATCTTCAAATTTATATGATAAGGTTAAAGTTGAAAATCCTAGTACTAAGAATGAAAAAGATTGCAAAAATGATGTGTTTGAGAATAAAAAATCTAAAAAAAGCACTGATGAGATGAAGAAAGTTGATGGAGAAAAGAAGCTTGTAGAAGATAAGAAGAAAAACAAGCCTATCCCTGAAAACTTGGAGAAAAAGCAGAACACAAAGGGAGCTAATGCAAAAAATTTCACTAGGGTGAGAAATTTGAAGAATTCAAAGAAAAAAAGACCTCCTTATCCTGCACAAAGAAATGCTATGACCAAGTATTCCTCATTTTTCTATGGTTACTACTATACCTACAATTAGTTTGGTCATAGGGCTAGTGAATGTAGAGTACCTACAAGGAGAACAAATTTTATGAGTAGAAATATATTTTCCCCTTTGGTAGACATAAATGTGATATGGTGTAACTGCAATAACTTTGGTCACATAGCTAAGCAATGTAGACAAAATTTTGTAAGACCAAAAGTATCGAGTAAAAGGAAAATAATCCCTCCCTATTGGAAAAACAAGGATAGAAAATTGAGAGGGGGGGGTAAATCAATTGTCACAGAATATTTAAACTACTTCTAACTTTACTTAACTTAATCTTAGATCTGAAGAAAGATTAAAAAACCATAAAAAAATTAGCACATCAAAGAGAAAAAGAACAATATTTTTTACATGGAAACCCTATTAGGGGAAAAACCACAGTGGATGTTAGTCCGTAATAGTATACCTTGTTAAAAGTATAATGAGAAATAAGGGGAATGCACATGCATTCAGGAACACTACCTAGAGCTCATTGCTCAAATACAAAAGAGGAATCACTGTCCCAAAGGAGTTTGGTTAAGACCATCCAAAATGTGAACTAAGAAAATAGCTTCTACACAAGCCTGATTATAGTTCCAGTTAAGCACAGAAAAACCTTCTTCACTCTTCACTCAAGTTCTTCACACTCTGCTCTACAATCAAATGATTTGGACACTATTCACACCTGAACTTTCTTTGGAATATTACTCACTTATACACACTTTACTTCGCTCAAAAAATTTCTCTTCTATATTTGCAACATTGAATTACATCAACAACTTCGTCGGCTAGAAGAAATATGAAAATATAAAACATACATACAATGTCGGCCTAAATTTACAAATAAATTTTCAATGTGAATCTACCAAGGTCATCCACAACATAATGGAGACCTAAATTAACAACTCCAAGACAAAAAGACTTCAATTAATTTCACCTCAAAGATTCACAACACGCTACCATCAACATGTCAGCCAAGAACATGAAAAATGGAACATACAGAGAAAAATATTTTACCACAAGCACATCGATCAATGTAGATGTACCACAAAGATAGAGCACAATCTAGAAGCATCCAAAATAAAAAAGAACTAATATAGAAACATCCGCAGCAACATAAACACATAAACTTCAATCCAAAATACTGAAAAAACACAAAAAAATATTGTCAGAACACATATGTTCATAGCACGATCAAATCTTCACGTAGATCTCTAAAACTTCGTGTGGATGAACTAGATACCCTCAGCAGAAAACCCTTTAATCCACAAGAATTGATCTTCAATGTACAAAACATGACACCTTCATGAACTTCATAGTTCCACTAGGAACCTGGAACACTTCTTTTAACAATTTTCTCAATATCCTCGACAAATACAGCCTTCAAATGCTAATAGTGTTGACATCAATGACAACCACATATCAACAACACATCCACAACATCCAACAATCTCCCCCTTTGGCATTGATGGCAACACATGATGTTAAAAACACCATCAACCCAACTCTCAATCATCATTTACTCCTTAGATTTTGACTCTTCTTTCCTAAACTCTTCTCAAAATCTTCTTTCCACAAGGCTCTTCTCCCCAGATAATAAAAAAAAATTCACATTACACTTCTCCCCCTTTGACATCAATGGAAAAGATAAGCATTATCTTTTCATATACAAGCTCTAAACCACATATTTTCACATCTGACTACTCCCACTGAGTAGCAACCACGAAAAACATCAATCTGGATCATAATATGATCATGAAATGCACGGATTGATGCAAATTAATGCATCCTTAGTTCATATCAGGAGGGATAATCATCCCTAGCATCCCTCTGAGATACTCAAAAGTATCCTTTGGCAATGGCTTAGTGAAAATATCTGCAATTTGTTCTATAGTACGCACATACTCCAATCTGACTTCTTTCTCACTTACTTTCTCCCTCAAAAAGTGAAACTTGATTGATATATGCTTGGTCTTAGAGTGTAGCACCAGATTCTTTGAAATGTTTACTACACTTGAGTTATCACAATATATGGTAATAGGTTCATCATATACTACTCTAATATCTTTCAGCATCTATTTCATCCACATCACTTGAGTACAGTTATTGGAAGCAACAATATATTATGCTTCAGTAGTAGATAGAGAAATGGAATTTTACTTTTTGCTCAACCAAGACACCAGCTTCTTCCCTAGGAAGAAAGCACCACCGCTAGTACTTTTCCTGTCATCTACATCTCCAACCCAATCTGCATCAGTATATGCATTTAAAGTAAGATCATCATCCTTAGGATACCAAAGTCCAAAATTAATTGTTCCTTTTAGATATCTGAAGATTCTCTTTATAGTAGTCACATGAGACTCTTTTGGATCAGCCTGAAATCTAGCAACCATACACACAACATTCATAATGTATGGTCTTGTCTGTGTTATGTAGAGAAATCCACCAATCATAGATTTGTACCTTCTTTGATTTTCCTTAGGAGAATCGTCATTCTGTGTTAACCTGAATCTAATTACCATAGGAGTACCAACAAGCTTTAAATCATCCATGCCAAACTTCTTTAGTAGCTCTCTCACATATTTGGACTAGGATATGAAAATCCCCTTGTCTAACTGAGTAACTTGCAATCCCAAAAGGAACTTCATCTCTCCAAGCATACTCATTTCAAATTCATTCTTCATTTAATTAGCAAACTTCATACATAGATTATCATCTCCTCCAAAAATAATGTCATCAACAAATACCAAGCAATAATCAACTCTTTATCATGATCCAATTTGAACTACAAGTTGTTGTCAGCAATACCTTTATTGAATCCAAGCTTCAATAAATATTTGTCCAGTCTAGCATACCAGGCTCTGGGGGCTTGCTTGAGTCCATATAGAGCTTTCTTCAGTTTACAAACCATGTTTTCCTCATCAGTTAGTTGAAATCCATCTGACTGTTCAATGTATACTTCTTCTAACTCACCATTCAGAAATATTGACTTCACATCCATCTGATAGACCTTGTAGTTCTTATATGCAGCATAAGAAAGAAATAATCTTATAGCTTCAATTCTAGCAATAGGGGAAAAAGTTTCTTCAAAATCAATACCTTTCATTTGTGAATACCCTTTACATACCAGTCTTGCTTTGTTTCTGACTACTTCACCTTGTTCATTCAGCTTATTCCAAAAGATGCATTTAGTACCAATCACATTTTTATCTTTAGGTCTAGGAACAAGTACCCATGTATTATTCTTTTCAATCTACATTAATTATTCCTTCATAGCTTCCATCCAATCTTCGTCATTGCAAGCTTCATTGACATCTTTGGGTTCAATTTTGGATATCAAGCAATACTCTTTTGCAATCTTTCTTCTAGTTTGCACACCTTTATTGTTGTCCCATATAATTTTATTTTCAGAATGATTTAGCTTTACATACCTTGGAGTTTTAGGATTCTCTCGAACTTCTGATTCTTTTGTTCTTTCTTCTCCACTTGCACTTGTCTCTACTTCCTGACTATCCTAACTTACCAGAACAAAAGGAACATATGGAACATATGGCATAATTTGAAGTTTTTTTTGTGCCTGAACATTCTTCCCTTTGTTTGTATTATTTTCATCTGAATCATATCCGCAATATCTAGATGATTTAGCAGAATCCTCATCAACTTTGACATTTTCACTCTCAACAATTTTCCTCAGTCTTCTATTGTAGCATCGATAGGCCTTGCTTCTAGTGGAGTAACATAGAAATATTCCTTCATCGCTTCTTGCATCAAACTTTCCTATATCATCATCTCTTTTGATGTAGCATTTGCTTCCAAAGATCTTGACGTATTTCACAGTAGGCTTATAACCAAACCATAGTTCAAAAGGATTCTTACCAAAATTACCATTAACATTTACCCAGTTCAAAGTATACACAACAGTGCTTACAGATTCACTCCAATAGATGTGAGGCACATTTCCTTTAATCATCATCATTCTAGCAGCATATAGTATTGTTCTATTCTTCCTCTCTACAACTCCATTCTATTGAGGGGTTCGGGGAGCAGATAATTGTCTTCTATTTCCATGCTCTTCACAAAAGGAATTAAACTCTCTGGAGGTGAACTCACCACCTCTGTCTGACATTAAGCATTTTATTTTCATACCTTTCTCATTTTTTGCCATAGCTTTGAAATTTTTGAAATTTTCTAATGCTTCACATTTTTCTCTTAAGAAAGAAACCCATATCATTCTAGAGTAATCATCAATAATCAACATAAAGTACCTTTCAAAATGGAGACTTCTGACTCTAGAAGGACCACATAGATCAGTATGCACAAGTTCTTGTAATCCATTTGAATAATGTTGTTTACTCTGAAAAGAAATTTTTGTTTGTTTTCCCATCTGAAACTCCTTGCAAATTGTGCTAGTAGGCTACACTAACTCAGGTAGATCTCTTACTACTTGAGTGGAACTTATCTTGACTATGTTATCAAAATTCACATGACACAGCCTTCTATGCCATAACCAACTTTCATCTACTTGAGCAATTAAACAGCTTTCACTAGCAGCATTCAGGTGAAAAATGTTACCTTTTGTTTGTTTACCTAAAGCAATTATATTTCCAGAGCTTCCAAATATCCTACATCTTCCATCTTTGAACTAAAGATCATAACCCTTGTCCACCATTTTTCCAACACTTAATAGGTTGTGCTTTAAGCCTTCAACATAAAGAACATCATCAATGTTATGCTTACCTCCAAGACAAATAGATCCTCTGCCACGAATCACACAAGCATTGTTATCTCCAATTCTTACAATCCCACTATCATACTTCTCTAGACTTACAAATTTTCTTTTGTCACTAGTCATATGATGTGAGCATCCACTGTCAATGACCCACTCATCCTTTTCTTCAATTCAGGTTACAAGATCTTTCTCAACTGTAGCAGATTCAGTGGCAACAGGACTATTTTCCTTAATAGCAATGAAAACCCAATCATCTTCATTTCCATTATCTTTATCAGGCTCATCATCAGTCACTCCTTCAGTAAAATAACATTTCTTTTGGAATCTAGATTTGTAAGGCTTAGATCTAGGAATTCTTTCAAGAAACCTTGATGCAAAATGACCTATTTTACTGCAAGAAAAACATTTGATAAGAAGCTTTCCTTTATACTTACCTTGTCTTCTACCTTCTTTCTTCACAATCAGTGCTTCCAACTCTTCTAGTTCTCTTTCTTTATCTTCAAGTTGTTTCATTTCTTCCTCATACTTGAATGTCTTTCTAGAACTCTCTCCCAGATCATATCTTTGCTTGTTTCTTCCTGATATAGTAGCCTTAAATGTAGTTTTAGTATTAGGAACAGAATCACCAAATTTACTCAACTCAAAGGCAGCAAGTTTTCCAATCAGTGTATCCCTTGTCACATTTGTCAATGATCTGATTTCTTCAATAGCATGAGCCTTTGCTTTGTAGGAGGGAGGGAATTATCAGAGCACCTTAGCCACAATTTCTTCCTCTTCTAAGATACCACCAACACATCTAATGCCCATCAAGGAAAAATTTAAGAAACCTCCCCCTTGGAGAAGCTGTAAAATCCTGGTGAATCTTTCATACTTCCTGAAAAAAATATTAATTTTCAAGGTGAATTTTTTCATTTTTCGTGAAAAAAATAATCCCCATTGGTGAATATTTTGTAATTGCTAGAATTCTATGGAAAATCCTGGTGGATTGCAAATTTTTTAAAACCACTAAAATATTTTCATTGGCGATTAAAATCTATTTTCAAACCAATAAAATATTTCCATTGGCGAATTAAACCTATTTTCAAACTAGAAAAAATAATTTTGTTGGCGATTTTTTTTTTTCAAACTAAAAAATAAAATTCATTTGCAAAGTAAACCTATTTTCAAATGATTAAGAAAAAAAAATTGGCGAATTAAACATAATATCAAACTAATAAAAAAATTCATTGGCCAATTAAATTCAATGGCGAATCCACTACAGTTCGATAAATTTTCAATGGACGGTTGTACTTGCATTCAAAAAGTATATCTCTCAAGCACTAGATTTGTGAATGGAAACCTCCAAAATAACACTAGACCCATTAGATGTGGACACATGGTGAGATCAAGGGTCATCATCATGGTAATTAATCTAACGGGTTGGATTTTGGTGATGAGCGATAGAAGAACTTAAGTGGCAGAAATATGCACGTGCATTAAGTTTATTTTAAAAGAGGGACCACCTAGAAAGAACATAGGACCAAGGCTTAAAAACTTAAGAATTTTTTACACAAAGGATGTGGCACATCAATCTAACCATGACTGTTCGATGAATTTTTGATGGACAACTTTAGTTGCATTCCGAAAGTATATCTCTCAAGCACTAGATTTGCAAATTGAAACCTTCAGAATAACAATATAACCATTAGATGTGAACACGTGGTGAGATCAAGGGTCATCATCATGGTAATGAACCTGATGTGTTGGATTTTGGCGATGAGTGATAGAAGAACTTAAGCGGTAGAAATATGCACGTGCATAAAGTTTGTTTTAAAAGAGGGACCGCCTAGGAAGAACATAGGACCAAGGCTTAAAAATTTAAGAATGTTTTTTTTTATTGGTGATAATTTTCTATTTTATTAATTATAAAGAAAAAGATACATATTCTATAAAGTTCACAACATCCAAAAACTACCAAAAAATCTTATTAGTGATAATTGTTTATTTTATTAATTATAAAGAAAAAGATACAGATTCTACAAACTTGGCAACATCCAAAAACTACCCAAAAAGCTGAATAACTAGCTCAAAAACTAGAGTATCAGAACTTCCCTAAATAGCTATGCCTTTGTAACAGAGGCGAAAAACAAAATAGAAAACTACACTTTACATTAACCATTATTAATCATTCTTCTTTGAAGACTCGCCCATCTCGAACGGTAGTATCTCCTTTAATAGTTTTGGCTTCTTCCATGGATGTAGTCCCTTCTTTTCGCACATCTCCTCTCTGAAAACTTCTTTTAGATTTTCTATTGTTTCCTCTAATGCCATTAGCTCAGCACATATATTAAGGGATTTCCACCCACGTTCATCTCCTTCTTGCCATCAATATTTAGTGCGACTCTCTGGCCATTTGATAAAGAGGTGATTTAAATCCACAAGCTTCGGGCCCCCACCATCCATTCCATCTATTTTTACCAACCCTACTCCTGGTATCGCCCATTGAAAAATGCTTTCCATGTCCACTAAAAAATATTTATGCACTAGAGTTTTCATAACTCTCCTCACCTCGTTCACTAGTTCTCCTAAGTCTAAACCCCAAGCCATAACCAACGAATAGATATCCATATTTGTTCTGAATCTATTTGTCAATTTTTTGAATCCATCCCCCAACATTATTTGAACTACTTGTACCACCTACTCTTCCTTGTATAGAAATAAACCTCGCATCCTTTGCACATACGCTTCACCCATAAAGGGGTCCAGCTTCCTCTGCAATGTCATGGTGAAACTGGCCTCCATTTCTTTTCTATTTCATTGGCTTCCAACCTATCACCCACTGCCAAAAGGATACAATCCTATTATCCTTACACTCAAACTTGAAGAAGCATCGAGGGTGATTGGTGAATGTCATTATAACACCTCATTTTGCCATCCTTCTTCATAAATGCACCATGCTTTTCACCTTTCCTATCTTAATTCACCAAAGTCAAGGTTTTGGTACTTTTCCTAACCTTACTACCTTAGTAACTTAGTTGCAAGTCTTTCTTGGTCATCTTTGTAGTCGATGGGTTGAAAGTTTCAAAAAAATTGAAACTTCAGACTTTGGTTCTAAGGTTCCAAATTTTAGTGACCACGTGACATTATGGACCAAGACCGTTTGACAAATTTTTGATGGACGGTTGTAGTTGCATTCTGGAAGTATATTTCGCAAGCACTAAATTTGTGAATGGAAACCTCTGGAATAATACTAGAACTGTTAGATGTGGACACGTGGCTAGATCAAGGGTCATCATTGTGGTAATGAATCTGATGGGTTGGATTTTGGCAATGAGCTATAGAAGAACTTAAGTGGCAGAAATATGCATGTGTATTAAGTTTTTTTTAAAAGAGGAACTGCCTAGGAAGAATGTAGGACCAATGCTTAAAAACTTAAGAACATTTTACACAGATGATGTTGCAAATCAATCTAACCACGACCATTCGATGAATTTTTGATGGACGGTTGTAGGTACATTCTGCAAGTAAATCTCTGAAGCAGTAGACTTGCAAATTGAAACCTCCAAAATAACACTAGAACCATTAGATGCGGACATGTGGCGAGATCAAGGCTCATTTCTCTCTTTTCAATGACTCAACATATTACATTTCATTTGATTGAAATTCTTAATATTTTTGAAGAATGTGTGGTAGTCATATTGCTCACAGCAATTAATGCCATATGAACATTTGAAGCAATTGATTGGATAGCTCATGAGTCATAGCTTTAATGAAACAATATTTGTGATGATTTCAAATTTTCACAATTCATATCATTCGAGTGACACTACAGTCAAGCAATTTTGATAGCTTGTCACTTGTCAGCTTGAGGTACAGTTTGCATGCAACTAGACGTCAATCAAATTAAACATTTTAATTGTACATGTAAGGCTTAAGTTACTGTTACACAAATTGATTAAGTTGGTTTTTTGGTTTGCTCGAATCACCATTATGAATTATGATTATATGGTATACGTAACCTCACAGTGCACACGTGACAAGTGTGAGGTGTACATAGGAACTAGGCTAGTAGTGGCACTATTGGACGAGAAATAACTAAATAAGGATAGTGACTGGTGAGCACAACTAAAATCATTCGTTGAAGGCTAAAGGCCTTACTATTGAGTGCAATGTTTGAATTGTCATAAGGGTTTTCATTTTGTAGGGTTAATAAGGATTCAAGAAGAAGATCATGTGACATTATTGGGGATACTCTAAATTCTCCTTCCTGTAGTTATGTAGTCACAGAGTCAACGACCAATTTTGTTTTGGCTTCAAGTTCAGAATGGGTGGAATTAGAAAGAAGTTGATTTGGTTCACCTAACTTCTCAAACAGGTTTTGAACCAGGAGAGGTGCTCTGATGGGCATAATCACTATTCCTAGTGCATAGAAGCTGCAAGTAAAAGATGGGAGCAATTTTACAACCCCTCATCTTCTGCATGACTTTGATTTTCAAAGGGGAGAAGTACATTTTATATCTTCACAACTCACATTTCCCCAGTTTTATTGGCCCCCTTTTCTCCATGCATTCATTTTCAAAGCTACTTATTTATCCGGGAAGTCCCATGCGTTTATTTTTAGAGCCCATGGTTGACCCAGAAAGTCCCATTATTTGTAGACAAACATGCATTACATTTACATTTTCACCAGCAGTCCAGCAGAAGCTTGGTGCTTGCACTTACATTTGTATTTGTACTATGTAATAATGTGACATTGTCATTTAGTTGCAATAAAATAAATGGTTGTGCTATTAAAAAGCAATTGATGAAATCATAGCAATTGTGCTATTAAAAAGCACAAAAAAGCAATTGATGAATCTATTCATATCAGTCTTTTTTCCTTTAAGAAGTTATCTATTTATGAAATAATTGCATGTAGTTTTAAAACTTAAAATTAAAACATAAAGCAATACAAATAATAAAGTTAAGTACTCAAATCGATTAAGTTGGTTTTTTGGTTTTTGTGAATCATGATTATCACTATAGTAACCCAACCTCACACGTGACATGTGTGAGGTGTACATAGGGACCAGGCTAGTAGTTGTACTATTGGCGGCACTATTGGCCCATAAATAAGGATAGTGAGCACAACTGAAATAATTCATTGAAGGCTAAAGGCTATACTATTGACTCTTGAGTGCAATGTTTGAATTTTCATAAGGGTTTTCATTTTGTAGGGTTAATAAGGATTCAGGAAGAAGATGATCTGGTATTATTGGGGATACTCTAAATTCTCCTTCCCGCAGTTATGTAGTTATAGAGTAAAAGACCAATTTCCTTCAAGTTCAGAATGGGTGGAATTAGAAGAATTTTATTTGGTTGACCAGACTTCTCAGATAGGTTTTGAGCCAAGATGGGGAGTTTTGATGGAGATAAGTGCTCTCCAAGTACATGGAAGCAACAAGTAGAAGATGGGAGTAGTTTTACAACCCCTCATCCTCTTCATGACTCTACTTTTCAAAGGGGATAAGTACTTTTTGTATCTTTAACAACTCCAATTTCTGTCGTTTGATTAGGCCCCCTTTCCCCATGCATATTTTTCAGAAACCATGATTGGCGGTGGCCCCCCTCCATGCATTTATTTTTAGATGACGGAGAGTCAGGACTCAGAGAGCATGGCAGAAGCTTGGTGCTTGTGCTTACATTTGTATTTATACTATGTAATAATGTGAAATTGACAATTGTCATTCAGTTGTAATAAAAATAAATGGTTGTGCTATTAATGTGATTATGTGACATTGTAATTCCTTTTATTAAGTCCTTTGCAATGTTAAGTTTTACTGTGGTATTAATGGTTGTGTTATTAATGTGACATTGTAATTCATTTTATAAAGGTGTTGATGTGAATTCTAGCGCATTAAAGGTTGAAAAAAACTTTAAAACACATGTTTACTATTTATAATATATATCATAAATTACTCAACCGTTCGATGAACATTTGATGTATGGCTATAGTTGCATTCCAAAATGAAATGCATGAAGCGCTAGGGTTGCAAACCTAAATGTCTGGAATCACCCTATAACTGTTATATTTACAAAGATCAACGGTTTAGATTCTTTAGAATTTGTTGTCAATATAGGACTAAAAAAAGCACTTTTAGTTTATACTACTAAGTGATTTTATTTTTAAGTGAGAGGGTCAACACACGGGGAGATTTCAGTCTTCAATTTCTCATTGCAGCGCACTATGACACCACCTTGTTTTGTGTTCCATAGTTCCACTTCTGACAAAGCCATTCCAGAAACCCAATTTCCACGACTGTCGGCATTAATCTTTCCAAGAATCAAAAGTCGAGTAAGTGAAAGAATTCATGTGGCTATGTTTCATCATTTGACATTTCTTAAAATCTTATTTTGTCAAAATTTTAGGATTGGGTTTAGGGCTAAGAGACTTAAGAATTAAGAAAAATTAAGGAGGACTAATAGGGAATTCACAGTTTCACATTGTATAAGCATGTCTACCAACAGTACCACTAGAGCAATGTCAGATAAGAAAATACATTATGCAAAATTGCTTAAAACCCCAGGTTTCACTGATGAATACCATGATATTTATGATCCTGAAACCTATGGTAGGCATACCTCAGAACTTAGATTTTCATCTGAGAATAAGGCCTCAAAGCAAATGCAAGTTAGTAGTATTAGTGCACCATGGGTAGCTAGATTAGGGCGCATGATGTTACATGAGGTTTTCCCTTGCCCTAAATTTATCATGGTCTGTGCCCAAAATTATGATGATAAAAAAAGAGCAATTGTTAATAAAGATAGCAAAGAATAATTGTTATCCATTAATGCATAAGAACTTGGAAAAGTGTTGGGGTTTACATTTACAACCAAAGGCGAAGAATTTGGAAATTTCCACATTAACCTAGAAAAGCTTGCTTGTGATTATGAAGCAATGGATGAAATGGAGAAAAATTCTTTCTTAAACAGAATAGTTTAGGATCGAAACAAATTGAAAGGCGATCATAAGCCTCCTTATGATTTGGAAATTTTTAAACCATGGGTTCAGGATACTATTTCCATGCTAGCATTTTTCCTCGGACTAGATAGCAATTTGGAAGTGAGTGCATGCCTCCTTGAAATGGTGTATAATATCCATTATGGTGTTCCACATGTCAAATATAAATTTATTGAGCACATTGTAGAATCCATGCATAAACAATTTTTAATGATTAAAAGAGGTTCCACCAAGACATTTAGGTTCACAACCAACTTGTGCTATCTTTTTCTCATGAAATTCAGAGGAATGTTTCAGACCAACAAGCTTTAGATTTGGCCCTATAGTAATCCTGAGGCAAAGAAAATGGCTCCAGTGTATGAATGGACCACTATTATAAGGATGCATGATTCTCAAAGGAACTACAGTCATTTTGTAGACTACTTTTTGGCTCCATTGCATCAAGCAATTACAAATACTCCAATGCCTAGATTGCCTTTCTTCATGTAGAAACTGCATTCAACTTGGAAAATAAATAAAATTGGTTGATTGGTACTTAATGGAAGAATATACTGTGCGAAGATTTTATGCATTGGGAGTACAACCATACAAACTTCCAATACATGTGAGAGAAATGGTTTTTGCTTTGGAATATGTAAGGAAGATGCAGAGTACCGATGAACTGCACTTTACCAGTCAGCAAAAGAAGACCTTATTTCCTTCTTTACCTTTTTCATGTGGAGGGATCACATTTGAGAGAAAAGAATTTAGTGTGGCACATAATCTTTTGATTTTTTTTTATTTTGATGCTATTTATCATTGGTAGTATGATCCATGGGACACCATTAAATCAATGATTTTGCTCAATAAGAATATTGCAAGTAGAATTCAACATGAAAGTAAACCCTTGCTTGAAAACTTGAGAAACAAGGATTCTTGGGATAAGGTCAGAATTGCAATGGAGAAAAGTGTTGTTGAGAATGGTATTTCTTTTGAGAAATTGTTAGTAGAATGATGGCATTGCATCGAAAGACAATTAGGAGGTACAACAATTTTTATCAAAAAAGTGCTAAACCATGTTGTAGAGTAAAAATGATAGGTTCTCTAGAGAAGGAAGTTACAGAAAAAAATTGGTCACGATAAAAATTTACTGCCTTTTGGTCTATGAGGAAGGAGCTAGGTGAACCAAGAGCTCTTGCAGAGTATGGAGATAATGAAGAAGATAGTGAGTTTAGAAAATTGTGGAATATAGAGCATCCAGATGAATAAGAAGATAAAGAAAGTGATCATGAATCTAATGATGATAGGGAAGAAGGAAGCCATGCCAATTTCAAACTTGGTTTAAGTGAGGCCACAAAAGAAGCATATACTACTAGAGTAGCCATAGCTGAAAAAATAGGTTATGAAGGTGGTCCTTTGGGATCCCAAAGACAAGGCCCTTCGACGGTAATAGATGTAGAGCATAGAAAAGCAAGTGATTTTTTTGGCCTTGGGATTGGAGGTGAAAAAGTAGACCTAGGGCATACAAGACAATTTTTTAAAGCTTCAAATCCTCATCCCCATGGTCAGACACAATCACAACCAAGACATGCCTATGGTGGAGAGCTTAGTGCAACTGGCACTACCTCTGGTGGTGATGGTATGGGTAGTAGTACTAGTAGTGGTCAACATGTGCTACAACAGAAAACTACACACAAGAGGAGAACAATACAATATACCACAGAAACACTAGGTGATCAAGGCATATAGAAGAGGCATAGGATTTTGACAGGTTCAAGTCACACTACTAGTGGATCCACCACAAAGGAGTTATTTCTAGGCAACCCCCCAGTGCCAATTAGTCTGGTTGTGACATCATTAGCAACTGCAAGTACTACTACTCCTAATCCTTTGCCATTCAAGCATTCCATTGTTCCTGTGTCCCTAGGTTTTGATTACATTGAAGAGTTTAAAAAGAAATCAAACATGAATAGAAAATAAAAGAAGCAATTAATGGAGAGTGCATCTGTTGTAACTTCAGAGCCTACCACAACCATAGTATTACCCACATTTGACACAAATAAAGCAATCGTGGAGTACACATTTCTTGTTCCCATAGTTCAAGACAAACCAACAAATCAGATTGTTCAATTTGAATTCTAGGTGAACAATATTCAATTGGATTTTTCTAGACTCAAAAATACTGACAAAATTAATGTATCAAAGAAGAACAATGAATTGGTGTACACATAATTGCTAAAGCAAGATAGAGAGAAAAAAAGGTTGCAGACTCAAATTGAAAAGTTATAGGAAGACCTAGCAAATGAGAAATCAAAGAGGAAAGTAGCAGATAACAAGAGCAATGAATTAGAAAAAGGAACAAAAAAATATGCCTCTGCATCAACAAGCAAAGAGGATAAGCAGAATGAGACTGCAGTGAATGAACTGAAGAAAAGGCTAGATGAGAGGAACAAGAAATATGATGAGGAAAAATCCACTTCAAAAAAACTAAGAGTAAGCATTGTGAATGGAAATGCATAGTGGGAACAAAAATTGGAGGAGAGAAAAAGAAATGAAAGATTGGTGGCAGAGGTGATAGAAGCAAAAAATGAAATTGAGACTTGTCAAAATAAGTTATCTTCATTTTGTAGAGAGACAATGAGCCATATGAAACAAAAGATCTGGGATGAAATAATGTAGAGGATTGTTCATTTGTGTGACACATTTTAATTGTTTGATGCTATTAGACATCATAAGAAGCTCAACAAATATTTAGTGGAAAAAAAAAATGTGATGGCATTAGAGAAATTTGCAAAAGAAATTCAACAAATAGTCTACAAAGCCAGTGGCAATGTTTTGAAATCAAAAGGGATTACTAATCGGCTTGCTACATCAATGATGTTGTCATCTATCATTGAAAAGTGTTTGAGAATGCGTGAAACAAAGGAATATTTGAATTTGGTTGCAGACAAGATGAAGAAGGTGGATGAAAAGGTAAGGAACTTCACAGAACTTGGTTTTCCATAGGGTTTTGAGACAAATGAGTGATTCATTGGAAAGAATGATTTCAGAAAGAAGATGGAGGATGCAATGAAGATTGATTTGGTCTAGTTTCCCCATAACCTAGATGTGGCGAACTACTTGGATTCCATAAAACCATTGCTAACCTTGAATGTAAAATTGACTGAAGAATGCAAGACAAGTTCCAATTTGAATCATGAATTGTTAACAAATCTTCAAGTCAAACAACATCAGTTAGAACAAATGACAATTCCACCACCTGAATAGTGGAAGTTGCTAGAAAAGGTGTTGCAGTGATTTGATTTTTGATAATGTAGGTTTCCAAGTTCCAACTCAGCTCTGTGCAGAGTTGCCTTTGTTCCAACTCAGACTTCAGTAATGTGTCGATCTTAAATAGTAAATTATCTGTATTATTTATTTTTTCATTTGAAGAAAATATTTGATAGTGGTTTCAACTACTAGATACACTTCAAATGTTTGTTGATGTTATTGTTGTATATGCTCTAAGACTATTGCTAATATGTTATTAAGCATTGAGCTGAGTGATGAATCACTTAGTACATGTTCAAGTTTTACTTTTAACATAATTAAAATATGAACTATAAGGTGAATTTAATTCTAGGCATCCATAATCTTAGTTAAATTGCATTACAATTCACAAATCGATACTCAATCTCCATGACTAGTACTACTTATCAGATCCACTAAACATTATATGAATTCATGCTTTGATCAAGGTACTTTAACTGGTTCATTAAAGTAGATCTAGAATTAAAACATACATCAACGCATAATGACAAAGAAGATTAATGACATGTTGCGGTTACTATCACTCAAAGTCACAGTTTTGGTGATTTTCCTAACCTTAGTCGCTAGTCCTCAGAGATTTATAATTTATAACCTTATCGATCACTAGTCATCAAATTTTTATAATTTATAACCTTGTCACGGAGTTCTGAATTTTCATAACTTCCTGATTCCCCAAGTTCGTTCACTTTGTTGAGTTGCAAACTTGCAATTCTTTCTAGTTTCTTGGTCATCTTTGTAGTCGGTGGTTCGGAGGTTTCAAAAACTTCAAAACTTCAAACTTTGGTTCTAAGGTTCCTAGTTTCAGTGACCACATGGCATTATGGACTTATGTACAGACTAAACTAGAGTTGTCTTTTGAGGAATTTCCAAAAGCATGCATGTTTCAAGGCTATCTTTTCAAGGAATGAAATTGAATGTCGCATTCAATGCATGTCCTATCAAAAATAACGGCATAAGTGTGTGGCGAAGTTTTACTCAGACATCTAGCCTGGATTCTTGTTCTTTGGCAAGGCCAGTACTTCTCAAGTGCAAAAATTCTTTTTACTCAAACATTTAGCCTGCATTCTCGTTCTTTGCCAAGGCCAGTACTTCTAAGGTGCAAACATTCTTTCTCTGCAAATTTGCATTTTGCGCTCATGCAGAGTGAACGTACGGTTAGCGTAAGGGATACGGAGCTCAAACCTTTTAAGTTAGAATAATTTTGGGCACGCCTGGAGAGGGACAACAATTTTGAGATGGATATAAAACTCTTAGAAAGTGGGCTAGCTCAGGCTGGAGGGTTTTCAGAAGCTGTGTTTGTTGGTGTAATTAATTATTTAATTACACTTTGCATAAGTTAACTTAGGTCTTGTATTTAATTAATTAAATCCTAGGTTGCATAATTATATAAATCATTTAATGGGGTAATTCCCCTTTCCTTGTTTGCAGGAGATAAGATTCCTTCTAGAAGATGAGTTGTCCTTCTAGAACTTATCTCTATCTTTTTATCATTTCCTAGATAGGGTTCACATGTTGTCATATGTAGTTTGATTTTAACACTTGGCAACATCTTACACATTTTAGGTTTTCACTCATGCCTATATATTCAAGTGATCAAGGTGGATCCTGGAAAACCTAAAAAATTTCACAGTCTCAAAATATCATGAAACCAACATCATCACGCAGAGCTCTCTGACATGGTCTTGATGCAACTTGAACGAGCTCAAAAGGAGTTCGTATGCAGAAGTTATGCGCAGTCAAAGGTCTAGTCAAATAGGCAAATCAGGCGTTCAAAAAGGCAGAAAATTGATCGTCTCAAAATGAGACAAAAATGACACCAAGTTGTAGAGGCCGTCGGTTTCTTTTGATAATGAACAATGTCAGATAAAAATACAATGGAAAATCCCTATAAAAAGGAGTGGTTTGAACACCTGACCTCCCATGTTCCATTAAGGATTCCCTACCAATGTGTCGCCCAACATTTTCGGGATAAGATTTGGCAATAATTGATATTGTTAAAGGTTTAAGATGAGCTTAGAAAATAGGGCTCGAGCCATCCCTATTATTAAGGATTTTTAAAATCATAAACTAAAACAAGCTCTCCCGAAATGTTAAGGGATTATCATAGGGGGCTCGATTTAATGAGAACCATATATTCAAGATAATTTAAAAGGACTAAAATATTAAAGAGGATATTTAGGATTATTTTGAATGGGTTTTAAGATTATTAAGGATTTACATGTTATTTCAAGGGGATTTTGAAATATTTGGAATGTAAATAGGAGATTTTGGGTGAGATTTTCAAATCATATGGTTTTAGCCATATTGAGTAAATTGTTTTTTATAAAGGGGGGGAGATTTTTGGCTTGAAAAAAAAGCAAGTCTACTTGGAGAAATAATTCCTTTGTGAGAGTTGAATTCTTTTTGAGAGGAAGAATTGCAAGGTGTTGTTATACACCAAAATTGTAAAAGTGAGAGATTGTGAGGAATTTTGTGCAGGTTTTTGAAGCTTGAATATTGTAAGAAGGCATCTTCAGGTGCTTGGTGATATTAATAAAAGTGGTCCAACATTGAGAAGCGGACCCGGAGACGTAGTCCTGATTGGACGAACTTCGTTATCAACTTGCGTCTGATTCTTCTATCTTTTGTCTTATTATTCTTCTATCTCTTGTCTTGCATTCTCTCTAATTTTCTTCCAGTATTTTCAATTTGGAATTTAAGTTCTAATTACAATATTTTAGTAATTAGTTAATTTCATTGAGTTCTATAAAGGATTAAGTGAACTTAGTCTGTAATTTCAATGGTTAAACAGCATAATCACGCAATTATGTCTGGATCGGGGAAAAATTGTAATTAGGATTAATTTGCAAGTTTTTTTTGTAAACCTCTAATTACGGATCAAATTGGTATTAGAGCCCATTTTGTAGGAAATTGCATAAGTGAATGCTAACTAGGTTGAAATTGAAGCAAGGAGAAGGTGCACTTACAGAATTCAATCCTGAGATCGGGAAATGAAAGCCATCAAAAATGTCAGAAATGGTAACTGAACATGAAGCTCTAGAGCTTGATGAGAAAGCTTTCCAGAAAGCATTTCTTGAAATGAAGGCTATGGTGGAAGTTATTTTCCAAGAAAGGCAAGAGTGATAGAAGAAAAAGGAAAGCAAGGCTAGAAAGAAGGAGGAAGTTGAATCCTCGTTGAAAGAAGACAAAGGTAAAGGAGTAGGAGGTGGTAGTGACCCTCCTGAACCTCCATCCCCGTCTTCCTCATCTTCTTCATCTTCATCTTCTTCTTCATCTAACTCTTCCAAAAAGAAACAACCTGTGAAATCTAAAGTTAATTCACCTTTGTTGAAACTTGATGTTAAATTTGATTTGCCAATCTATAATGGAGAACTAGATGCAGAAAAACTTGATAATTGGATAAAACAAATTGAAGTTTATTGTAGAGTTCATAAGTTTACTAAGGATTCTAAAAAAATCCAATTAGCTACTCTTCGCCTAGGAGGCACAGCTTTAATTTGGTGGGAGAGTAGAACATAGGAGGATCTAAGTCGTTATGGAAAAATTATTTCTTCTTGGTTTGAGTTTATAGCTGCATTAAAGAAATAGTTCTATCCATTAGGGCATATGCAAAAAGCAATGATGAATTGGAAATCATTAAAGCAAGAGAAAGGACAAAGTGTGCAAGAATATACACAGGATTTTAGGAAGAGGGCTTTAATGTTGGGCATTCCTTTATACACGCAAGAAACTTTGTTAAAGTATATAGGTGGATTACGTGAGAATTTGAAACATACTATACTTATGTTTAATCCAACTAACATTGATTAAGTTAGTGTGCAAGCTATCCATTTGGAAACAAGCTCAAGGAATAGCCACGACAATCTGTTGTTGGACTCCAGTAAGCAGAAAAGCAACAAGAAATGGAAGGAGAAATCACAACAAACCGCTACTATAAAGAAGGAGGATGAGAGTCCTTATTGCTCACACTGCAAGAAGCAAGGGCACAAAGATGCAAAGTGTTGGAAATTGCATCTTGATTAGAAGCCTAAGTGGTTCAAGGATCGAAAGGGTAAGCAGAAGTCCGCAGCTATCGTGCAAGACCTTGGTATGGAATCTGGTGATGAATCAAAGATTTCAATTGTGGGTTTGAAAGGTAAAGCTTTTGTTGGTAATGAATCTATCACTGATGTTTCATGTGCTTCTACTTCTAAAAGTCATGTTGTTCCTGAAGATAGCAAAAGATGTGAATTGTTTCATATAAGGGTGATTTCTAAGAACACTAAGATGGATACACTGATAGATAGTGGGTCCCAAGTTAATCTAATTTCAGAAGAAGTTGTTGAATAGTTGGGATTGAAAACAAAGCCACATAAAAACCCTTATCCATTAGGTTGGGTGTGCAATGATAACAAATTTCAAGTAACTAAGCAATGCAATTTAAGATTTGCAATAACATATAAGTTTATAGATGAGGTTGAATTTGATGTGGTTCCACTTGATATCTATGGGATTGTCTTGGGTAGCCCATACTTGTATGATAAGAAAGCAATCTTCTATAGGGAACATAATCAGTATCACTTGTTTAAGGAAGGAATTGAATGCATTGTGCATTCTCATCTAATTAAGACTGGTAAGTCTTTTGTGACAACAGGACATTTGAAAAGGGTAGTTAATGCAAGCAATAATTTGGCACTTACGTCTGTACCACAAGAAGTGTCATTGCATAAGAGCATGTCTAATTCTAAGGTTGCTCTAGTTATGAAAGACAAGCATGATATTGGTACATTATTTTTCTCATCTGCAAATTCAATTTTTTTATTCAGCCTTCTACTTTTCAGCAGTGTATGGTTGGTAGTGGCAACATTGGATGTGGATGTGTATATGGCTAATGTACTTAACAATATTGGTACAGTTTTGGTTATTGTTATGATGATTCAGGTGTTCAGAATTCAAACAAGGACAGATGATACTAGGAAAGTGGTGCAACATTTCCCTAGCTCAAATTGTACATAAAATAGACCTTTTGGAGGTCCAAAAGCTTCTCAATGGGGAGGAACGATCTAGATGGATCCTGGAAAACCTAAAAAAATTCACAGTCTCAAAATATCATGAAACCAACATCATCATGTAGAGCTCTCTGACATGGTCCTAACGCAACTTGAACGGGCTCAAAAGGAGTTCATATGCAGAAGTTATGCACAGTCAAAGGTCTAGTCAAACAAGCAAATCAGGCGTTCAAAAAGGCAGAAAATTGATCATCTCAAAATGAGACAAAAATGACACCAAGTTGTAGAGGTCGTCAGTTTCTTTTGATAATGAACAATGTCGAATAAAAATACAATGGAAAATCCCTATAAAAAGGAGTGGTTTGAACACCTGACCTCCCACGTTCCATTAAGGATTCCCTACCAATGTGTCGCCCAACATTTTTGGGATAAGATTTGGCAATAATTGATATTGTTAAAGGTTTAAGATGAGCTTAGAAAATAGGGCTCAAGCCATCCCTATTATTAAGGATTTTTAAAATCATAAACTAAAACAAGCTCTCCCGAAATGTTAAGGGATTATCATAGGGAGCTCGATTTAATGAGAACCATATATTCTGAACATTATAAAGGAATCGGCCAACAGCAAAAAAAATTTTGAACTTCAACCACATAAAAGTGGTCTTTATGTTTTGAATTTAAAAATGGTGTAAACTAATGAAATGTAGAACTTTTGATGAAGTTTATTGTTATAATTTTTAAAATTTTAAAAAAAATTATTTTCATTATATTTTTATCAATTTAAGGAAAAATTTTGGAATGCTGAAAATTTCAGAAAAGAGTGACTTCACGGGCCGTCAAAGGCAAATTGAAAAAACTTCATTTCTCCCTAATTTTTTTTTTTTCTCCAAATAGGTAACTTCAATATCTTGTGCATGGAAAAAGAAAAATCAAATTTTGATGTATATTTTTCTTGTAATAACATTTTAAAGTCAAACATGTCAAAATTTGACAGTTTTCACAGGCCGTCAACTATTTTCAAAATTTTAAATCATTTTCAAAAAAATAATTATACCCTTTTGAAGAAGACTCTCTCCTCTTGTGCCTCATATAAGATTTATTTATTTTTAATAATTTTTACTATCTTTTTTTTAATTTGTAATCAACTTCATTTTTCATTTTGAAAACCTACTTCCATTATTTTAAAAATAAAATATATCAAAACTAATAAAAATATTTAAAAAATTATATATTTGGATTCTCCACTCCGAGCTCTACAAAAGGGTATTTTTTATTTTTGCAAAAAAATCATTCTGACTAAGGAAATACTTAGCTAAAGTTGAAAGTTTCAGAAAATTCTGAAAGTTGGCTGCCAACTAGGATGCCACATAGACAGTTTCGGTAGAAACAGTTTCTATAGAAAGGGTTTCGGCCGAAACCCTTTCTATAGAAACTATTTCTACCGAAACCCTTTCTATAGAAACCCCGCACATTAAAAAATCCAATTTTGAAGGCAGTTTTAAAGCGAGAAAAGGAAAATTTTGATTTTTTTGGATTCGGCCAAAACTTATTCGACCAAAACCTATGTGCCACGTAATACGCCACATGGTTTCGGTCAAAACCCTAGTCCGAATTAAAGAACGCTAGAAGTAGAAAATATTCCGGCTGGACTATTTATTTAGTAGAAAGTGTGACCTGACTTTATTAACTACCCACTAAAATATTAAAGAGGATGTTTAGGATTATTTTGGATGGTTTAAGATTAGCTGGGATTTATGTTATTTCAAGGGATTTTAGGAAATATATTTGGATATGATAGGAGATTTTGAATTGAGATTTTCAAATCATATGGTTTCAGCCATATTGATAAGTGTTTGTATGAGGGGAGACTTTTGACGAAAAGCAAGTCTACTTGGAGAATAATTCCTTTGTAGGGGATTTTGAATTCTTTTGGGAAGAATTGCAAGGTGTTGTTATACACCAAAATTGTAAAAGTGAGAGATTGTGAGGAATTTTGTGCAGGTTTTTGAAGCTTGAATATTGTAAGAAGGCATCTTCAGGTGCTTGGCGATATTAATAAAAGCAGTCCAACATTGAGAAGCGAACCCGGAGACGTAGTCCTGATTGGACGAACTTCGTTATCAACTTGAATCTGATTCTTCTATCTTTTGTCTTATTATTCTTCTATCTCTTGTCTTGCATTCTCTCTAATTTCTTTCCAGTATTTTCAATCTGGCATTTAAGTTCTAATTACAATATTTTAGTAATTAGTTAATTTCATTGAGTTCTGTAAAGGATTAAGTGAACTTAGTCTGTAATTTCAATGGTTAAACAACATAATCACGCAATTCTATCTGGATCGGGGAAAAATTGTAATTAGGATTAATTTGCAAGTTTTTTTTGTCAACCTCTAATTACGAATCATCAAGGCATTTTATACATTTGTAATCATGTCATATTCAATTTGGCATCCTTGCATCTTAATGATAGCATGATATTTCTACCATTTCTATCTTGTCGAAGTTATTTTGTCTTGTAGGTGATTCTAGGGTGTTTGAGGAGTTCACCTAAACTCCTACAGTGTTGAGTGTGGACCTGATAAGTGCATGTGCGAGAAGGTACATTCCACATACACGAGAAATTAAATCTGCGGATGGGACTATAATTGCAGAAATTTCTCCTGAAGTTGTTTCTCGAGCGCTGGGGATTCTAGAAAGGGAACCTCTAGAAGACATGTTTGTCACAATGGCAGGTGAATTTTTTGAAGTGAATAAAAACTAGTGTTAGAACTCCATGGCCAAAACTTGGCTAAAGACTGAATGGAGAGGTAAGTGGCAACTGCCAAATAAACTCAAAAGATTTCATTTTAAGGGAGAAATTGCAGATGCTATTGCTTTATTGCACCACGTTGTTGGGAATGCACAAGTTGAGTTATTTGAGGATTGGATGTACCAGTTTATCTTGACAGTTTGTGATGAGAACATTTTCATTGACTGGGCTGATTGGGCTGAAGTTATTTGCTTCCATTTGAATGAGCAATTAATTAATTTACATAAGACTGCTACTTTTTGTATGTGTTCTTGCTTGACCTACATTGTAGGTAGTCAGAGGTCCTTTTGGCAAAGGTTGGAGCCGCAAGGAACCCCAGCTTCTGATATTCTTGTGTATAAACGCTTTCCTTAGTTCACTAGAAAATTTGGAATGGGTTATTTTTGTCATGTTAATGATGCATTTTTAATGGAGGTCGTGAGGAAGATGGATGGAAATCCAAAAATGTGCCTTTCCCCTAAATCCATTTCTCTTGTATCAAAATATGGATTTTTTTATATCCAATTTGATAAGTTTTCCTATCTGAGAATAGGGGGTTTTGAGAAAGCCCCATTGAAATTACCTCAGTATCTTGAAGATTTAATGATATTTCTGGAAGTTTGTCGACAAATGGAAATGGTTAATATTAAGTATACGAACATGGGGAAACTAGGGTATTCCTTCCCATTGGAGACCCCTTCTTTTTTGTGCAAAACAAACCAGATGGCCAGGGGAGCTAAAGGACTTCTCAAGGAATATAACCTCTAGAATTTGTCTATGAGAGCTAATTTTGACACTAAGGGTTTTGTGAAGTAGAATCTCTATGGAGGGAGCTCATATCGACATCACCCATCTATTGAAGATTTCTGGGAAGATTGTGTCAATGAGAATGAAGTTTTGAGAAGAGATTATATGAGGCTAATGCTAAAATAAATACAAGCTTTTGGTCTTCAATTTGACATTCCTAAAAATGTAGCTGAGGATTCAACAATCTTAGATCTTGGATATGAAAAATTGCCTAATAAATCCCACCCTAGGGTTGATTGGAACCAAAGTAAAATTTCAAATATGAGGGTGTGTGTTGCCCCAGTGCTTAAAAGAATCCAGGACTGGTTGGATGGGAAACAACAAAAAGTTGTTGGTCTTGTTCAGGAGCCGAAGTCGTCATAGAAGAATGAATAGGGGTCTACGCAAGCATCTGGTCCAAGTGTATCATTAGGGAAACCCTTTGTTATGTCATCTAGTGAAAATTATCAGTCAGGAGGTGATGGTGATAGGCCACAAGAAATAGTCAAGTTGAAGAGCATATGTGAACAAGATAGTGTGCTTTCTCCTACCCCTAAGAAGAATACCAGTCAAGAAAAACTTGTGGCTACAGATTCTGAAGCTATCTTTAAGTAGATCACTTAAGATAATATCTTTCCTCCTATGTCTGAAGACTCTGAAATGCCCTCTTCTCTGCCTGATAATCCACCTTTCACTCCTACCGCTCCTAAAGAAAATATTATTGGAAAAGAAGATTTTGGTCTAGTAGTAGCCTCCCAAAGATGGTTGAAAAAATTAGTGGAGAAGAAGAGAAAGTATACTCCTACAATGACAATTGGAGTGGATACAGTTGCAAATTTACTTCAAAGCTCTTCAAAACCTAGGAAATCCAAGAGGATTTCAAGGATGGTGACTGATGCTACTTCTAGAAATCAAATGTTTGAAATTGCTGACCCTGTCAAGGATTTAAATGAAGATGAAATAACAGCAATAGACTACAAAGTCACACATGTTCATATGGGGCCTCCAACACTGGAAGGTGATATGTACCATGTCGATTATTCGGTCATTACCTTGATTAAAAGAGTGAAAGAATAGTGGAAAGAAAATATAAAACTTCAATCTCAAGTCCTTGCATTGAGTAACTTTATTTCTTCCATGGCCACTCCTCCTACATCTGATGAAGCCTCAAGTTCTCAGCCTCAGGTAGAGGGCATCGATGTGCTCACCATAGAGAAAATTAAAAAGAATTTGAGCTATTCTAGAGCTTCTTGTGATGGGATCAAAATAATATCTCAAGAGGCTATCTTCTTTCTGAATAAATCTTTGCATTTTTACACTCGAGTTATTGACAAGAGGAAGGATTTAGTAGGAGAACTTCAGGATGTCAAAAAAGATCAAACTAGTCTCTATGTGCTCTCTCAGGAAATGAAAGAATTAAACTCTATGGATCCGAAGATATTAATTGGTGAGCATATTTTGAATAATCCTAAGGAGATAGACCCTTCCTGGTCTGATTCATTAGTATGGAAATTGAATATATATGATAATATGGTGAATGAAATTAAGAATACACTTGAAAAATATTATGAAATGTTGGAGGATATTAAAAAAGATTTTCATATTCTAGGAGTAGAAATTATTGATGAGTTTGATGAAAGGATTCTAGATATAAGAGAGATCTCTCTAAAGTTTAAAGAGAAATTCAATAAAGAAATATTTGATCCTGCTACAGTGACATGGGAGTCCTTCTCGAAACTCAGTGCAATGGAGCTCCACCTAAAGGCTTATAATTTTGGAGAAGAGAGAAGAATGTTGTTTGATTCTAAAAAGGCTTTGGGAAAATGGAGAACTAGGTTACAAATTACTACAACACCAGGGAGAAAAAACATCACTGCAATTGTCACCAAGTACCAGGAATACAGGAAAAGATTAAAGGCACAGGAGGCGTTATTGAAGGAGAAGGAGGCGGAAAATATTGAAAGCGAAGGAGTCAGTGTTTAGTTTTTAGTTTTTATGTTATTTTCTTTAATTTGACTCTCTTGATACTTCAAAGACTTTTTATTTTAATTTCTAAAATGGTTGTCTTCAAGGAACCATTATCAAGACAAAAAAACTCTCCTATTTTTATTGCTTTTCTATTATTTCAATATAGAAAGACAATGGTGAAGTTCATGCATGCACAATCTTTGAGTTATGGTGTGTACTGTGTGGATTTATTGTGCTTTTGCTGAGTATTTTTCCAGTGGATGTATTTATAAGTTATTTATGTTGAACTATTAGCTTCTGTTAGCTTATAAGTTGTGGATGTCGAACTGTTAACTTCTATTCAAGGAATGGATTAATATTCTTTGAGTTATTTATCAAAGATTTTGTGAATGGCAATGCAATAGTAATTTATGAGTTGAGCGATAAGTGTTATTCTTTAAAGATGATGCAGAAACACATATCAAATTCAATACCATGGAATACAATATAAAATATAAAATATCACAATTTCATGGAATACAATATAAATTATCATCAACTAAATTTTGGAATATGATTCATGAAGTGCAATGATTCACAATTTCAATTTTCATTCAATACAATATAAAATGTCATCAACTACAATTTGGAACAATGGAAATTGATTCATGAATCTTGTAGTGTAGTATAAAGACCTAAAAGTTGCTAATTCTCTTCCATTTCCCAAATGGAGTCAGGGTCCCGAAACTAACGTTCAACATCAGATAGAGTAAAAGAGTCCATCTTGGAAGCTCTTGATTTTGGTAGCTCTATACCATATTCCTAGCACCAACATGTCTCAAATTCCAACATTCTTTGTCATTTTATCAATGCCACCTTCTGAATCTCCTTTGCCCATGGCAGTCTCTGACACAAGCCTTTGGGATGGGTGGCGTTGCCTGAGGACTGTTCCTCACTTCTTTCTGCCAGGACCTCCAAATTGTGAGTGCCCTATCAAAAGGAAATTTTTTGATATTATAAGTAGTTCCTTTCATCCTCAAGCAATTTTCCAAATTCTTGTCTAGTTTGTTTCTTAACTTTGATTTCAAAAAACCTAATGTACTGAAAACTCTCTCATCCTCCACTGACTCCAATATAATTGTTTGACATAAATAGGCAATTTTGAAATATTTTGATATCTTATCACCCAATATTTCACTTTGACCTAAGTTTGTCCAAACACTTTTTATTGATCCCAGTTCAAAGGCCTTGTCCTTGCCCATGGATTTATATTGGTTCTTAATAGCTACTACAAAATCCTTACATTGCTTTCTTAGCTTATCTTCATTTAAAATTCCTTCTATTTTCTACTCATTGATTGTTACGGTTTTTGAAAATTGTTTGTTCAAGATTTTTACTTGATCATGAAAAAATCTTGGGTTATCTCGGTTTTCCAAAAATTGAAGATACACAATACTCATGGCTTCAAGTATTTCATCTAGAGGGAATCTTTCATGAATCTCTGAGGAACGATATTTTGCAATTTCCTTCAAATTATCACCAACATATTTAATAATGTCTTTAAAATCTTCCTCATTAACAGGTACTTCTCTGCTAGAGAACCTGGTAGTCTTACATCAGTACATTTGTATCTCGTGTCCACATGCACAGATACATAAGTGCCTACTTCCATTAAATTGTAAATAATTATCAGGATCATTCAAATCAATAATTTTCCACCATAGGTTATAATCTACACCATCTTGTGTTAAATCTAGATATAGATGATCGAGGGCCAAGCATGTATGTTTACATAGATTGGAATATTCATTAATATACATAGCTCTATCTTGGGATTTCTTCACAAGACTGTTCATTTCATCCAGCATGGGGAGAAGACTAGCTAAAGTCAAGAGTGTCTCTATATCGCTTAACCTATGTAAGAGGTCAGGAGCTTTCTCTACCATGTTGTGGTTTTTGTACATCACTCCAATTAAAGATTGATGGTATTCTGAAGAACTCATTGCATGGCCCATGCAAGGAGATCCATATGGTATCAACATCCTTGAGAAGCTTGTTTCACGGTGTTATTCCCTCAACAAAATTCTAAAATTCTATGAAACATTTCGGACTTTTGATATCTCATGGACTAGATTTGGAATGAAAAAATTATTATGTGGACCATACGTGAATTCCAAGCATGTATGGTGCACAAGTAGTTTTGTGCACCAAACGATCCTTTGACCTTGCATCTTTGCAGCTCATCAGCTCCTACACAACTTTTTGCAATTGTCAACTCATCCATACCTACAATTTCATTCAAATATTGCTTGACTAGTTCAAATATATTATGTGATGTTGAACTATCCTTCATTTTATGAACACAGAGAAGATGAGCTTGGAAAACATGTTGTTGTATAGTATACAAATGCATATAGACCCAAGAAGTATTTCTACCATAGTAACTTCATCTAAAGATAATGCAATGAAGTTTGACTCTTTTACTTTCTCCTTTAAATCTTCCTTTTCCACTGCAACAAGACACTTTTCCCATTCCCATCTAGCATTTACTGACCAATGTGTGTAGGGATAGTGAGGAACATTCAAAAAAGATAATAAACCAGAATATTTTGGGTAGTCTGTCATAGGACGCCCTCTAGACAAAATATGAAAAACAACACTCATCTGAACAGTTTTTGACATATTTGCTCCTTCCATTGCTTTTCCAAATTGAGCCTCAAGTGTACCTTTACATGTAGCAAGCTTCGACATGCTTTGGTGATGCTCTTCATAATCCGCGACATACCTAACATGAAGACATTCTTCCTTTGATTTCCATCATAAGACTAATTGTTCCTTTCCGTCTATGATTTGTTTTTCATAAACTTTACCGATATGCTTTTCTATAGTGTCAATCTTTAGCTGCAACGTCTTGGGTTTTCCCAATTTCCAAGTACAAATCATACATTTGGCATGTGTTGCTTTTTCAATATCGTCTGATTCCCCCACTGCTACAATGAATGGGTACTTTGACAACCAACCAAGTTGAAAATTCCTTGTCATTTCCCACTCATGCCCCCTTTTTGGTTTGTTTTTCCTTTTCTTGCTACCAACATCATCCTCATCCAATTCGATTATCTCATTCTAGCTAACCAAGGTATCCCTTGGAGCATCTTCTGCAATATTGCCATCCCCATTTGAATTTGATACATTTTGATTTAAATCAATGACAATCTCAACTTGACCTTCTGCTGGAACTAAGGTATTGTGAATGCTACCAATATTTGGTGGAAGAGTTGATGATGTAGCTCCATCTTGACCTGATTGATCAAAAGCTTTGGAAATTCCAAAGTAAGACTATATGGTACGTCTAAGTTTTTGGAATTTTGATGGCCTCTGAGTCTCTTGATCTTCACCACACTGAGGGCAGCAGGAGTATTTTCAACACCCTGAGGAGTGGCAGGAGTATTCTCACCAACCTGACTCTAAGGAGCGGCAAGAGTAGTTTCACCACCCTGAGGAGTGGCAAGAGTATTTTCAATACCCTGAGGAGTAGCAGGAGTATTTTCACCACCCTAAGGAGTGGCAAGAGTAGTTTCACCACCCTAAGGAATGGCAGAAGTATTTTCAACACCTTGAGGAGTGGCAGGAGTAGTTTCACCACCTTAAGGAGTGGCAGGAGCCTTATCATTGCTGCTCGAGTCACTCGACATATTAATCTTTGATTCAATCGACATATTCATCTCTCACTTCAAATAAAAAAACTGGAAAAAAATGTCTTCTTGTTTAAGAAAGACAAACAATAATAATATAGATCCCATTCCCTACTCAATATCATCTTTAAGACTGAAGCAAGAATGGGAAAGAGATAAAGAAAACTTATTATTATAACTAATAAAACTATGAAGAAATTATCAGTGATCACTCACCTTTAAGTCTACGTTTTCGGCTTTCGTTGACTTCCAAATTGAGAAGTAGAACCTCATAACCGAACAAAATGTGTAAGAATAAATGACACTTTCAATTGTATTTATATCAATCCATGATTCCATATTTGGTGAATTCCACGAGATTTTTAAATGGTATATTAAAAATTTGGCAAATACGTTGTAATTTTCAAGGCGAAATGTGTCCTCAAATTTAATTATTTTTTAATGTTATTGGTGAAATAGGTCCTCATAAGCAACTATTTATAAATTTTAATTGGTGAAATGAGTCTTCACAAGCAACTATTTGTAAATTTTAATTGGTGAAATGGGTCTTGATACAATGTCATTTTAATAGTATTGGCGAATATGTAGGTGTTTTTTATTAAATTCTTTTGGGATTCAGGTGAAAATATTAGTTGGTCCATTTGAAATGCGTAGTTTGAAAATGGAAATTTTTTTGCTTAAATATGCCTCATAAAAAAAATTATTGGTTAATCGACATGCATTGGACCTATGTTTCATAAATTTTGGATGATTTGGATACCCTATGGGTGTGAGAAATTCGCCAATTTCGAGTTGACCGATTCCTAGAATTCACCAATTGGCAAAGATTCACCACTAAAGTTTTCCTTGATGCCCATCACTAGTTCATTTACTCTCTGCATAAAAGAGGAAATATTTTCATCTTCACCCATTTTTTTAGATTTTCATATTTACCTTTCAAACTCTATAGCTTAGCCATCTTCACATGTACATCTCCTTCATACAAATTTTCTAGCTTTGTCCACATCTCATGAGTTGTCTTTAGACCTAACACATTTGTCATTTTTGAATCTGTCAGTGCACTCAACAAAGCTTCCATGGCCCGGACATTATTCTCAGCCTCTTTGACTTCATCAAGAGTGGAAGGACCACTTGCGGGAATAACACATTTTTTCTTTGTAATTTTACAGAAAGGTTCACTAATACGCTTCAAATGACACTCCATCCTAGCTTTCCATAACGAGTAGTTTGTTCCATTAAATCTAGGACTATCCTTATATGATGCCATCTCGGATCACCTCAAGCTTTTAAACTTCTTCAAAGGAACTTGCTCTGATACCAATTGTTGGAAAAATAAGGACAAACAACTGAGAGGGGAGGTGAATCAGTTGTCACAAAATATGTAAATTACTTCTAACTTAACTTAATCTCAAATATGATGAAAGATTAATAAACCATAAACAATTAGCACATCAACGAGATAGAGAACACCAAGATTTTTTACATGGAAACCCTGTTAGGGGAAAAACCACAGTGGATGTTAGTCCATAATATTATACCCTGTTAAAAGTATAATGAGAAATAAGGGGAATGCACATGCATTCAAGCACATTGCCTAGAGCTCACTGCTCAAATACAAAAGAAGACTCACTATCCAAAAGGATTTTGGATTAAGACCATCCAAAATGTGAATTGAGAAAATGGGTTCTACACAAGCCTGATTATAGTTCTAGTTAAGCACAAAAAAACCTTCTTCACTCTTTGCTCAACTTCTTCACATACTACTCTGCAATCGAATGATTTGGACACTATTCGCACATCTGCACTTTTTCTAGCATATTACTCTCTTATGCACACTTTACTTCACTCAAACAATCGCTCTTATATATCTACAACATTGAATTACATCAACAAATTTGTCGGCCAAAAGAAATATGAAAATATAAAATATACATACAATGTCAGCCCAAATTTACAAATAAATTTTCAATGCGAATCTACCAAGGTGGGCCACAACATAGTGGAGACCCAAATTAAGAACTCCAACACAAAAAGACCTCAATTAATTTTACCTCGAAGATCCACAACATGCTACCATCAACATGTTGGCCAAGAACATGAAAAATGAAACATATAGAGAAAAATATTCAACCATGAGCACATCGATCAATGTGGACGTACCAAAAAGATAGAGTATGATCTAGAAGCATCCAATATCAACAAGAACTCATAGAGAAATATCCACAACAATAGAAACTAATAAACTTCAATCCAGAATACTGACAGATCAAACAAAAATGTTGTCAGAACACATCTGTTTACAACACGATCAAATATTCATGCGGATCTCTAAAACTTCTAGTGGATGAACTAGATACACTCAGCAAAAAACCCTTTAATCCACAAGAACTGATCTTCAACATACAAAACACAACATCTTCATTACCTTCACAATTCCACTGGGAACTTAGAACACTTCTTTTAACAATTTTCTCAATATCCTCGACATATACAACCTTCAAATGCTAATAGTGTTGACATCAATGACAACCACATATTAGCAATACATCCACAATATCCAACACTCCAAATGTGAACAAAGGATCACAAGACCCTGAAAATGAGAAGGATAAGACAAAAAAGAACCTAAGAAGGTTTGGAAGGAAAAAGAGTAGAAGTCTTCATAATTAATGATTACACAAACTACACTTCATGCCAAAAAGTAGAATTTATGGGTGATAGATAGTGGTTGTTCAAAGCACATGACTAGTGATGAGAGCAAGTTCATCAAACTAAGTAAATGAAAAGAAGGGTCTGTGATTTTGGGAGATAACACTATTGTAAAGATTTGTGGTAAAAGAACTTTGAGCATAGATGGAAGATTGCCTACACATGATGTCCTTTATGTTGAAGGATTGAAGCACAATCTACTAAGTGTTAGCCAGATGTGTGACAATGGTTACAAAGTTACATTTAATGTAGAAGGATATAAGATAAGGAAATCAAGAAGACTTTTTCTTGAAGGGAAAAGGACTTAAAGCAACCTTTATAATCTCAGTGAAGTGAATGGTCAAATTTTTCTGATAGGACATGTTGATGAAAGTTGGTTGTGGAATAGGAGAATGGGTCATGTAAATTTTGATAATCTAGTTGAAGTAAGCTCAAAAGGACTTGTAAGGTGCATGCCTAAGATAACAAAACCTGCAAACACCACTTGCAAGGAGTGTTAGCAAGGAAAGCAAACAAGGGTCATATTTTAGACAAAAGAGTATGCAACTAAAAAGCCTTTGGAGTTGGTTCATACTAATCTTTGTGGCCCCACGAGGACAAAGGGACTAAAAGGTGAAAGGTACTTCATGTTACTAATAGATAATTACTCAAGAAAAACTTGTGTAACCTTTTTGAAGGATAAGTCACAAGAATTTGAAAGATTCAAGATCATTAGAGCTATGGTTAAGAAGGAGATTGGAAAAAGGATCAAATGCTTAAGATCTAATAGAAGTGGAGAATTCACATCAAATGAGTTCATTGAATATTGTGAGAAGCATGGAATCAAAAGAAAATACTTTGTAACAAGTACTCCATAGAAAAATGGGGTAGTTGAAAGAAATAATAGGATAGTCAAAGAGATGTACAAAACAATGCTTAATGAGGCCAAATTCCCTGATGTGTATTGGAGAGAGGCAGTACATACAACAATATATACTTTGAACAAAGTTCAACTGAGAGTAAATAGTGAGAAGAACCCCTATGAACTGTGGTATGGAAAACCAACATTTGTTAAATACTTGAAAGTGTTTGGTAGAAAATGTTATATCAAGAGAGAAGAAGACAACTTAGGAAGCTTTGACTCAAGATATGATGAAGGAATATTTCTTGGATATTCCACCCAAAGAAAAGCCTACAAATGCTACAATAAAAGGCTACACAAAATTATAGAATATCAATGTCAAGGTTGATGAAGATTAGAAGCATGTTGAACCTAATAGAGATAGCTATAAATTTGATTCAGAGTCTAAAGAAGAAGTTGTTGATGAAGATCTTGAAGAAGAAAATGAAAAGGCACCTACAAGATATGTTCAAAAGGATCATCCTAAAGAATAAATTATTAGCAACAAAGATGAAGTTCAAATAAGAAGGAGAATTTTTGAGAGCAAAGAGCAAGTAAAATTTGCACTATTATCTCAAATAGAGCCCAAGAGCTATGTTGAATCCAACAAAGATGAGAGCTGGATAAAAGCTATGGAAGAAGAACTGAGCCAAATTGAAAAGAAAAAAACTTGGGAATTAGCTCCAATATCCCTAAATAAGAATGTCATAGGTACAAAATGGGTCTTTATAAATAAGCTTAATGAAGATGGAGATGTTGTAAGAAATAAGGCAAGGCTGGTGTGCAAAGGATATGCATAGATTGAAGGTATAGAGTTTGAAGAAATATTTTCTCCTATTGCTAGATTGGAATCCATAAGAATTTTTCTAGCATTCTTTGTTTATAAATTATTTAAAGTATATCAAATGGATATCAAGTCTACTTTCCTTAATGGAAACCTAGAAGAGGAAGTCTACATAGAACAACCTAAAGGATTTTAGCTGTTAGAAGAAGATGATTTTGTTTGTAGACTAAAGAAAGAATTGTATGGTCTAAAACAAGCACCTAGAGCATGGTATTCAAGATTAGACTAGTACTATTCAAGAAAGGATGTGCAGACAATAATCTATACTTCAAATCATAATTTGAGTATATGATAACTATTGTTGTGTATGTAGGTGACATCATTTTTGGTGGTAGCAATGAAAAAATGTGTAAAGAGTTTCTTTTCTAAATGTAAAATGAATTTGAGATGTCAATGCTTGGAGAACTCTCTTTCTTCCTTGGTCTATAGATAGTACAAACTGATGAAGGGATATTTATATCTCAAACCAAGTATGCTAAGGAAATGCTCAAGAAATTTGGGGTGGAAGATAGCAAACCATTTGGTACCCCCATGATAATTGGATGTAAATTGAGAAAGATAGATGAATCCCTAGATGCAAATCAAACAATGTATAGATCAATGATAGGTAGTTTGCTATACTTAACTACATCAAGACATGATATCATGCAAGAAGTGTACATGGTTTCAAGATTCCAAGATGCTCCTAAAGAGTCTCATGTCAATAAAGTAAAAAGAATCTTTAGATTTATCAAGAGCACAATTGACTATGGATTGTGGTATCCCAAAGGTGAATATTTTACTTTGACAACATATACAGATGTTGATTGGGTAGGAAGTGTAGATGATAGAAGAAGAACTAGTGGTGGTGCATTATTCCTTGGAAACAAACTTGTTTCATGTCTATGAAAAAAGGAAGAGTCGGTTACTCTTTCTATAGTTGAGGCAGATTATGTAGCAATGGTGGCATGTTGTACTTAATTTTTGTAGATGAAGCAAACACTTAAAGATATCAATGTAGAGTACAAGGAACCTATCTCTATTCTTTGTGATAATTAAAGTTCCATAAACATATCAAAGAATACACTGATGCACTCTAGGAAAAACCATATCTCAATCATCACTTTTTAAGAGAGAAGGCAACAGATCAAGAAGTCATAGTGGACTATGTGCTAACCAAGGATCAAGTTGTAGACATATTCACCAAGCCTTTCCCTAAAGAGAAATTTGAGTATTTGAGACATAAATTGGAAGTAATTACTTCCACATCAAATCACTAATTCTTAGTGATAGGGCATGAGTCTAGTGGGAGCTTCACAAGAAGATTTATACATCCCTGGAAGTGTAAGAGAAGATTCAAGTTAGGTATGCATGGTTTTACAAATTTCTATCTTGATGGTTGTAGATTTCATGTACACGCTCCTTTATATAATAAAGGGGGAGTTAAGGAGAAAGAGATAAATGTTATGGAAGTTGAGCTCTGACTACTATAGGGGAGAATATTTTAAAATTCTCTAATTAGAAATCAGGTCTACCTCAAATGGGGAGAAAAAATTGTGTCCAAAAAGTGTCCCTTTGCCATTGATGTCAAAGGGGGAGAATAGTTGCAAATTCTTTGTGTTTATCAAAGGGGGAGATACACACAAGAGGTAGATTAAGAAAGGTTGTTGTGAGGAGCCTCAATTTAAAGTACATCAGAAGCTAATGCAAGTTTAAGAAGAAGTTGAGCCTACATTTTTATGTGCAGAGCATTTAGTTTTTCCATCGATGACAAAGGGAGAGATTGTTGGCAATATGATTATCATTAATGTTAAAAGATATCTGACTAATATTAGATGGGAGAGATTTTTGGATCATTGATGTCAAAAAGGAATCACAAGGAGACCAAAAAGAATTATGCATTTGAAGTTGCAGTGCAAGCTTTCAAGAATTGCAAAATTTCAGGCATCAAGCCTTGGGCTTACCTTATACAGCTTGTAAAAAGAAAGAAAAGAGTTAGATTGTTTGAGATAAGTCCAATCAAGTTTCAAAATTAAGGCTTCAGTCATATCTTATACCGAATGCCTCAAAGAAATGAAGAAATAATGAGTAAAGTCCTAAATGTGTCAAACTTCAGGCTTCGGTCATACCTCATATCAAATGCATAAAGAAAAAGAAGATAGAATGTGTGAAATTCAAAAAAATTCAGACATCGGGCTTTAGCATGTTCCTTTATGCCTTACCTTTTCGAGTTTCATAGGTCGGTGAGAAGTCTTAAGGAAACCTGAATGCTGATACTCGAAAGGGTTTTGGGATCATGGGTCGAAAGGTTAGCTTACGCCTTATCAAAAGGTAGGTAAGAAATAACCAATAAGTGTGAATGTCGACACTCAAAGAGTTAATTCAACCAACACTTGCGAAGGAAGTGTTTAGGCATCAAAAGGAAAAATGAATCTTAATGTCTTATTTAAAATTATGTAAGAGGTAAATGGTAAATGTGAAGCTCAACAACCGATGCCTCAAATGATTTATCGATGTTCCAAAGGTTGGTGTTAAGGTTTGCAAATGAAGTGGAAGATTGGTAGAAGGTAAAGGGTAAGACCAACTCCCGACCCCTGATAAAAAATAAAAAATAAGGTTGGTAAAGAAGATGTTGTTTGAATCTTGGTGGGTCCTAGTGTTGGGCGATGTAAAAACATAAGAAGTGATATGTGCAATTGTTGTTTGGTTCGAGTAGATCAAGGCATCACATTTATTACTCTTGAAACATGAATCCATCCTATGTCATGTGATTAAAATATATGGCCCACATTTAAACGTTGAGGCAGTTGAGTGATAACCAATTGATCCTAGTGCAAAGGATAAGATCTACAACTAGCATTTCAAGATCAGATATTGTCAACAACTAGGCATTAAAACAATGGAACTCGTAGTCAAGTGGTACAACTGACACAAAGGATGAAAATAATTGCAATAACTACTCCAGTTGCTTATTTATTGGTGATCGATAGGGATGGATGATTCCATCAATTCTTAGTCGGGAAAAAGATTTGAGACATACCAAATCATGCAAATATGGGCATTTAATGTCAATTAAACCCTAGGATTGCAAAATGATAAATATACAAAATTCATTGAATGAGGTTTTGAGGTGCATGGCTCAAGGTGAATGAGTCTTGTAGATGAAGAAAAATGAGCTAATTCTTTTAAAAATATAGGTGTGTGTGTGTAGAGTGATGTAGAAAGTGAAGGAAGACCTAGACTGTATACACAAAATATTATCTAGGTTGTGCATTAAGTGTGGAAGCCTTTGAGGTAGAGCAAAGAAGAGAAAGAGGAGATAGAGAAATGAGTTGCTAAGTTAGCAACAACAATGATAGAGAGAATACTTGCAAAGAATCATAGAAAAATATGAGCAACTTTGTAGAACAAGCTTGTAGCAGTGAAGTGGATTCTTTTGAACCAATTGTAATCTGGAGTTGTTGATCCATATATTTTCATTGTAACTTTGATTATTTGGTACCATCAAAGAACTGAGTTGGTGCTTCCTTAGAGTTGATGCTCTTAAATCAAGGGATTGGTGTCTCCTTAGGGTTGGTTCCATTAAACTTTGTAACCAATGAGGTTCTATTGTGAGGCTAGATCAGGATAGGAGATCCTAGCAACATTTCTCACTGTGGTTTTCTCCATATTGGATTTTCCACGTATATTTTGTGTTATGTGTATTTGTGTGTGTGTGATCTATTTATTATCTTTAATCTGCTTTAAGAGGTGTTAAAAGTTAAATTTTATTGATCTACTAATTCACCCCCTCTTAGTAGATATTTGTGTTCCAACAACCCAAAGACTTATTCTAATCCAACATCTTTCTTTTTGTATCTACAAGATAAATTTATATAAAATATGCATTCAATTGATTTCAAGGTATAATGTACTATTAGGAAATCACTCCATTAACCACAAAAAATTAAAGGAAATGCATTTTAAATTACCACAAGGCACATAGAGCAAGATCTCATTACACAATCATAGCTACATCTCCACTTTTTCCAACCCTATTTAAGGCACACAACATGAGATTCCTTTAAGAAAGCATTACCACTTCACTACTCTTTCCCACATCAGGAACATATAATACATTATTGTTTCTTTCACCATAAAATGCACCATTCATATGAGCATCAATAATACTCAATAAAAATTAAAAACATAGTTATTCCCTTTTTAATTAACATTTTCACAATCAAAATTATCAAAGAATTATGAAAACAACTCAAGACCTCATAAGGTCATTTCAACCATCAAGCTCAACAAGGAGATAAGCACAAAAAAGAAACTCATGAAATTAATACTTCTTAATCAATCAAAGGTCCACTGACCCTCCAACCCACATAAATCAAGCAACCAAGAAAGGGCACATTAGGCAACACACAAGTTACCTGCAACCCACAAAAACACCAAGGCCCAAAAATTCCCACACACAACAAGAAGACAAAAGAGAGTGGTCACTATACACCCCAGGAGACTCTCCACTAAGGTATTCACTCCAATCCTATTGAGTATGGAAAGGCCTAGATGGAATCCTTCCTCCACAAACACAAGGTGTGGTTCAGTATCCAAAACCCATTTTATAGCACCATGTTAAGGCATACAAGGCAAGAAGTCCTACGACCATCTTGAAAAAATAAGCACTTGATAACACACACATCAAGCACACCGAAACCACATGGGAAACAATAATAACTAGAGATCCTAGTGTTGCAACATGGGTTCTGATACCAAATGTAATGCCTTTCCAAAAGCACAAGGTAAAACTTTACCAAACGACAATTTTTTGAAACACAACACCAAAGTTATGACATCAACATGTCATGCTTGCACAATGACATGCACAAAAGTGTTACATGAATATAATGATACAAAGACAACAACAAAAATATGAAATCTCCATCTCATAAACAAGGTGGAAACAATGAAATACTAACTACTCATGGGATAAATCCACCATGAAGAACATAGAAGAGAGACAGAGAGATAAAACAATACCTACACGATGATCGATTACAACCTATGATCATGTTCTCTCACAACATAACTCCAAGTTAGGATGAGGGAATAATCAGCCTCCAATCCAAATCCTGACTCACTTAAAAATTCTAAACAAGATCCAACCTTCAATAGAGGATTCCTAACCATCAGACACAACTCTCCACTAACTAGAATGATGTTGAGTCACTTATAGACAACAAAACACTTTCCAAGATGCCCCATCAAAATGTGACATCACACAAGTGAAAAGATTCTACAACACAACACCTAAAGACCAATGAGTAATGTTAAGAATAGTAACAAGACTAACCAAGAGGGTTTACAACCTTCCCAGTACTTCACAAGAAAAAGTGCACAATCTCACCAACCTTAGATTTTTCAATCAATATAAATTTCATAATAGTGCATGCAAAACAATGCAAGGGAAACCACAAGTCCTCAAAAAAGACACTTAAGGACAAGCTCCAAGCACCACTAGACCCCTAGGACGATGATGAACAACATTCATGTACATGATTTACCCATGATACAAGGTCCCAAAACCTAGAGGAACAAACAAGTCCTAAGAGAGTGATAACTTGTTGCTTATAATTTGGAGTTGGGTGAGAGAATTCTTCTCTCCAACATTTATTCTCCTATTGATTTACCTAGTTAGGCATAGTTGTGGGCTCATGTAAGGTATGTGCACTCTTTATATCCTTATCTTCCTTAGATTTTGGCTAGGGATTTCAATGTTGTTTCCTCTCTGGATGAGAAGAGGGGGGTAATGCTCGTCCGGATCCTTCTTTTGATCTCCTCAGGGATAATGTTGCTATGTTGAACTTGGTGGAAATCAAGCCAACTAATGTTATATTTACTTGGAAAGATAGGTGGAGGAGGGAATCTAAACATTGGCCGATCAAACTCTCAATGGATTTCTCTCGTTATTCTAAAAATTAGTCCTTTATATTTTAGCTCATGTGGCTTAGAGATGTGTCTCTTCATGATCTGGTTCTTGGTTGATGGCATCTTGGGAAGCCAACTTATGACACTGCAATGTATTCCTTCTCCAAGCGACTTCAATATACTAAGTACATATTGAAACACTAGAATAGGTAGCACTTTGGTAATGTCTTTCAAGAAAAGAGGGATGCTCAAGTTCACTTGGATTCTATTACTCAGTAGATTTGGGATCAAGGTCTCACTAAGGATAATGGTAAGCTGGAAGTTGTTATGGTGAAGGCGGTGGAAGAATGGGAATTTGGGGAGGAAATTTTTTGGAAGAAAAAGGCTTGAATTGATTGGCTCCATGCGGGTGATAGGAACACTTCTTTTTTTCATAACTTTTTTAAGGACAAAAGACAGGGTAATATCATCTCCTCCCTTTTGTCTTATGATGGGTTTCTTCTCTCTTCCTGTGTTGCAATTTCAGAAGAATCTATTCGATTCTTTTATGATTTGTTTTTTGAGGATCCCTCTTATGCAAAGGAGGATGAGGTTGTGATCTTGGATAGTATACCACCCTTGGTTACTAGTGAAATGAATGATTCCTTGCTCAAACCAATTTCCTTGCAAGAGTTGGATGACATTTTGTTTTAGATGAAAAAAGGAAAGGCTCCTGGGCTTGATGGGTTTCTAGTGGAATTTTTTTAGGAGTTCTAGGAGGTTATCAAGATGGACCTTTTGGAGGTTGTCCAGGAATCTCAAAAGAATAAGCAAATGTTGAAGGCTATGAATGCAAATTTTCTAGCTCTCATCCCAAAAAGGGAAGGTGCTAATTCTTTAGATATTTTTAGGCCAATTTCTCTATGTAATGTAGTGTATAAGATAATAACAAAGTTGATTGTGGAGTGTCTAAAGCCTTGGTTAAGCAAGCTATTTTCAAATGAGCAAGGTGGCTTTGTTGTTGGAAGGAATATTCTTAATGGGGTTATTATAGTATCTGAAACAATTCACTCTATGGATTTCTCTAGAGATAAGGCTATGTTCATCAAATTGGATATGGCTAAAGCTTATGGCTGTGTTAAATGGGACTTCTTATTCAAGATCCTAAGGGCATTTGGTTTTGATAGTGTCTCGATTGAGTGGGTTAGGAGTTGTGTCACTTCCTCCTCCTTCTCTATTTTGGTCAATGATGAACCTACTGAGTTGTTTGGAGCTTCACAAAATCTTAGGCAAGGTGATTCTTTATCCCTGTATCTTTTCATTTTGATGGATGAGGGTTTAGGGAGATTTATTAGATCCCAACTAGAGTTGGGTCTCATCCGAGGTTGGAATTGGGGAAACAAAATTCCTCCTCAATCCCATCTTCAGTTTATGGACGACACTACTCTGATGGGCATGGCCAGAGTTGATGAAGCTATCACCTTGTGAGATTTGCATCACTTCCTCCTCCTTCTCCATTTTGGTTAGAATTGTTGGAATCCTGAAATTTCAAATTGGATCATTTCCTTTTTTTTACCTTAGCATTCACATTGTTGTGTGTTCGCTCCCCAAGTAGCTTTGGCAAGATGTTAATGATAAGTTCTACAAAAAGGTTAGTCACTAGACTTATACGTGGCTCTCGTATGAAGGGAGAATGACTTTTTTAAAGTCAGTGGTCCAAGATCTTCCTTTGTACAAGAGCTTTGTGTTGTCTACCCCTTCTTGCTTTATTAAGGACTTTGAGCATCTCTCTCACTAGTTTCTTTGGTCTAGTACTTTCCTTTATAAGAAGTGGAGCTTGGTTAAGTGGGATGTTATGTGTAGGTAGGAGTAGGTTGGTGGGCTAGGCTTGCAATGGACTGATCTAAATGGGAAAGGTTTAGATGCAAAGTTGTACTAGAAGTGGTGTTCTCAATAGCAATAGTTATGGGCTAGGATCCTTACTTCAAAATATCTTAGGGATGTGGAGAGTGCAGATGTGTTGTGTTTCAGCCTTGGGGGAAGGGTTCTTTGATTTGGAGTACCCTTAAAAGAGGTGTTAAGTTGGTCAAACAAGGGCTTTTTTGGATATGCAATATTGGAATGGATGCTCTATTCTAGTTTGATTCTTGGGATGGTCATCCTCCAATTATGACTACTCACCCTCATTTGCAAACTTTATGTGGAATTTTCCTTGATGTTTGGTGGAGTCAAGCGGTAGATTTCAAAGCTCCTTTGGCTCTTGATTAGGCTAATGATTATAGGTGGAAGGACCCGCAAGAGTTTCCTCCTGGGGGATCAGTGGAGGATCGTCGATATTTGGCCACTATTTTGGCTAGTCGGGTTTGCAACTCTCTTAGGGGGAGAGATGTTCTAGCCTGGGGACCTGACCCAAAAGGTAAATTCTTTGTTGTCTCTAGTTATCAAGTGTTGGACAGGCAAGGTTTTGGGTGTGTGGGGGTTCCATGGTGGAAACAGGTTTGGAATAAATTTTCTTAGCCTAAATGTAATTTATTTTCCTAGCTAGTGGTTCAAAATAGATGCCTCACCTAGGAGAATCTTTGGAAGCATGATTTTCAGGGCCCTTTTATGTGTGTTGTGTGCACGTATCAAGAAGAGTGTATTTCCCACCTCTTTTTTCAATGCCCCTTTTCCAAAATGATTTGGCACTACTAGTGGAGTGATTGGAGCCAACCATGTAGACATGTTTTCTCTTTGGATGATCTTTGGAAGGGGATAGGGAAATCTCCTGCAAAAGAATATTTTCTACATATTTCTTGGATTATTAGCCCTAGCTTGATTATCTAGCATATCTAGTTGGAACACAACAGGGGGATTTTCTTGGATAAGAAGCTTCAAGTTGGTTACATATGGGGGAGAATCTTACAGGTTATCTAGGAGACTCTAGCTGTTAAGTGTGATTTGTCTTTCCCTATGGATTCAAATGATTTGGCTGTGGTTAGGATTTTGGGACTTTCTATTGGTGGTAGGAGTGGGTCATTGCCTAGGAAGAGGCGGGGTGGTAGGGAGAAGATACAACAGAGTGGGCATTGGCATTCCCCCCTCTTGGTGTGCTAAAAATTAACACTAATGAGTCATTTAGAGGTAATCTTGGATATGCTTGGGGTTGGTGGTATTGGCTAGGATAGCTCCGGGGTGGTGATTTTATTCTTTTCAATATACAAAGGTCACACTCAAATAATTGTATGGAGGCCTTAACTATTCTCTTGGATTTGGAATGGTCTTGTGCCAAGGGTTGGAGGTAGATTGTTTGTGAGTCAGATTCCCAAGTTGTGATTGACTTGTTGAATAAGCACCATCTTGATGATGTGAATTGGTAGTTGGTAGTTGTGGTTAGGAAAATCATAGCTCTGGGTGGTGTTTTTGATTCTATTACCTTTTTTCATATCCCTCGGGAATGGAATAAGGTGGCATATGGCTTGGCTAGGTGGGCATCCAAGTAGATGGGGACTTGGGATATGGATGACTGGGAAAGGCTTCTTGGGGCTCTTTCATAGGTTCTTGAAGATTTGGTCATGGAGGATATGAGGTGCTATTTGGGAGTTTCTTGATGACTTTGGTTTGGTTTTTTTGACCCTTGGTGGGTCTATTGTTCTCGTTGGCTTTGTATTTTTATGGCTAAATAAAGTTTTTACCCCTTTTTAAGAAAAACTAAAAACCCTTTTTAAAAAATAAAAATAATACATAATTTTATAACTTAAGGCCTTTGAGCTAATTTAGTTATTTTCCGCAATAAGCTATCACTAATCATCATGGAATTAAAATTTATTTAATGTAATAAACAATATTTAATTAGTTCCAATATAATTTATGTCTAATAAACATTAATTATTTTCCTAAACATAATCGTTCAATGTTTTTAAAAATAATTCAATGTAATACAATAAAATTCAACACACGTAAATTAACCACTCATTTATGAGTTTTTACACAATACATAGATTATCAAATTCCCGTTGATTTAGATCTAGTCTCATATGGGATAGTGAGGACTCGTCTCATATTTTAACTAAGTTCAATAGAGGTTATAAAACACATTTAACCCAATGTGACATCTCCAATATAATCACTATTGGGAAAATAATATTTTACTTGCACACTTGAGTGAAACATCAAGCATACTTGCACTGTACAATATACTCAAGAGAGCAATAAACATCCAACATGACAAAAAGTTATATAGACCAATGCCAATAAATAACACCCAAACATAAAGATGCAATAATCAAATAAAATACAAGATATCGTAGAAAATACAACATATGCATCACAAAATATGCAATATAATTTGAACGTTGATATAAAATTTGACTGATAACATATCAAAGTTAAAATACAATAACATAAAATAAAATAAAATATTTCTCAAGTACGCAAAATAGCTTTTAAATAAATATACATAATCATTTACATTAAAATAAAGCAAATAATATAAAATCATTCATATTGATTCAATTAAGATACTCATTGATATCCTATATTATAATAATAAGTTAAATTATTAGAATAATACAATAAGTAGACATTATAAGAACAAGTTGAACACAAAATAAAATTCATTATTACAATATTCCAAAGGCCAAGTACTAGAATTAACTATAATAGTGTCGACAACAGTTAAAACAAGAAGAGCCGCCTATGGTTTGGTGCCACTTTCTCTTATCCACAAATACAAAATGCAATTTCCCTCAATACCCAATGAATTTTTTTTGTCAAAATTAACTTTTGCAAACGAATGGAAACTATTAAAAGTGTCAGCCATTCAGCAAGCACACTAAGGACATGTCCCCATGCAGCTACACTGCTTATTTTGGCTAGCAGTCACTGCTTATTTTGATAAGCAGCCACTACTTAGCTGGTGGCCCCATGAACATTTTATTTTGCTGCTTATTTTTAAGTAGTCAACATAAATTTGAATTTATAATAGTTAATAATAATTTCTGCAATTAAAAATTCAAAAGAAAAAATAGAAAGAGATATTAAAAAAGAGGGAAAGAAATTAGTGGAGCCATGTGGCATCTTTGAAATTATGCAGTTGCTGCTTATTTCTAGCCCCCTTCTTTTTTCAATAGCTTATTTTCAATTCTTAAGCAGTGGCTGCTTAAAAAGATTCCAAATTATCCTTTCCTAAGATAATTTATTTTTGCATGGGAACACTCTAGCTGCTTAAACTGCTTAAATTTAAGCAGCTGTATGGGGACATGGGGTAAGACACCCACTTACAGCAGCGCAAATATACTGTTTCTTTCCACAAATCTTGGAGTGCAAGTACACCGTCTGGTACAATATATTTTGGCACCAAATTTGGTAATCCTCTCTTTTAGTAGTGCTGAGTTGTATAGAAACATCCTTCAATTACCATTTTAGTAACGCTTTCTAAATATAACCCTGGCAACATTTCTGGCATTTACAGTCATAGTCCCACTTTAATCCAAATTGTATAGAACTCCAAGAATCTGGCCCTTCATGTGTGTTTGTCTGTAAGTCTTGGTCATATAAAAAGAGCATATTTGTTTAAGTCTTGGTCATATAAAGAGAGCATGTTTGTTTAAAACAGTATCTTTCATATGAATTCTTAATAGATATTGCATAGGATCATCTTCTTAGATTTTATAGAGTCTAAAGTGTAGAGGTGAGAATTGTTAAACCTTTCTCTTGTTTGTTGGTCAATCCCGTGAAACAATTAAGTATAAGAATTCCCTTTTCTTTAGATAGTTTCAGGACCCAGTTGGATATCCTAAAAATGAATCAACATCATCAATATAACATATGAGTATGAGATAGAAGATGAGAATGTAATGATGAAACTCTTTTTGTAGTCACTAGAAAAAAGTGCTAGGGAATTGTATAGAGGCCTTCTAGATAGGAGTCTAAAGGGCATTCAAACTAAAGTGTGGAGAAAAGGTGAATCTAAAGTCTACACTCCATGAGTTGGCTATTATCAAGAAAGGGGTCAATGAAATAGTTGTTGATTTCAAGAAAGTTTGTGATGATAATGAGGAAAGTTCCTCTCCATGTGAGGCCAAATGAATTATGTGCCTTGTTCTATATTGTGGAGAATTTCATGCTAAGTTAGGCTCTTTCCTATAGTATAAGAATCCTCAAACATCAAGGGAAGCTTATGTTATTGCTAGAAATATAGAGAGCAACATGAGGGTATCTAGTAAAAATGTTAAGAGAGCTAATGTGAAGCTCTCAAAACTAGCACAACAACTTCCATTAACCCACTTATAATTGAAGATAAACTAAAAAAATTAAAGGGAGCTATGAAAGATCTCTCATATAGGGTTTCTAGGAATAAATAAGGGCTTCCCTCAAACAATTTTGTCATGAGCATTTTGACGAAGGTCAAAAGTTACATAATAAACCATATAATTTTGATTGTTCAAATGCCTAGACAAAATGACAAACAAATGAATACAAGAAATACAAACCAAGGGTACCAAGAAAGATACACCTAATCCATTTAGGAAGGATCATGTGAATCTTCAACAAGATTCATTTTGGTGTGAAAAGTGTTACTTGCCTCATGATCTGTCAAAATGTGTTATGGCTATAACACTTGTAGAGGAGAGAGCATTCCAAGATGAATAAAGTGTGCCTAAATACTATGAAGATGGCAACATAGATCAATTAGATGTGTATAAAGGCAATGATTTCTTTCAATATGATCATGACAACCATCATGAGCTTAATATGAACAATCAAATAAGGAATTCAATCAACTTAAAGAATTGATGCAATAGAGGTACAAGAGAGCAAAACCTTCAATTACAAGTGTGCAATCATATTGTAAAATCCTCTTATTAATCATTTTTACTAACTCATGTGTTTAGTTATCACTTAATAAAAAAATATCCACTTGTTTATGCACAAGATCCCTTTATATCCCAATAAACATGAAAAGCCACTCCTTTCCTATTCTACACCTTTCCTAAGTCTCATCATGTTTAAATATCAATTTATTATTGCACAAAAAATAATATCAAACACAATCAAATACTAATTTTTTAATAATATATTTAAAAGATGTAAAATTATAAATCATTTTGGAGACATTTTTTCCACAAAATAATTTAATTAAACAAGGAAATTTCCACATTCAAAACCAAAAAAATCCTCTTTCCTCGATTGGTGGACCTTAAATTTTCTAACCTTTTACTTGTGAAATCTTTTTAAAATTAAAAAATAGCCTTTTGATCCCCACATGCACAACAACATGCTAATCCAATTAAAATCCAAAAAAATATGATTTCATAATTTTTTTGCCATGGTCATTTAAAAAGAAATTAAATATGTTAATTCCTATGAAATTGAATGCACAATAATCTTGTAATGTCATAAAATTGCACCGAGTGCAATTTCACATTACATAATTCTCCCTTTAGCTTAATTAAAGAGGATAATGCAAATTCCCATTTTCCTTAACTTCAATCTCATCCTTGACCCCTTGGTTTTTGGTCTCTAAGGGATTTTTTGTCATGGATGCTTCTGCGATGTGCAGATGTCTGCGCGTTGTGTGAACATCCTGACAAGATTCTTGGGTCTATGGCCATTGGGATGTTATACTTCCACCCGCCCACAAAGTGTAGCACCTCTGTAGTAATAAACACACCCAAAAGCAACCTTCTTGCATGTATTTCTTTCATTCCTTCCATTCTTTCTCCCATTCACTCATTCTCATTCTTGCTTTCTAGTTCTCAAGCTCATTCTACATCACTTCTACAACATTTTTTTCAATCTCACTTGCAAGTCCTTGTCTTCTACATCGATGTCTCAACTCTCTCAAGTTTTTTACTCTCCTTTGGAATTACAGGCTTGCTAAAGGGAGGGTAAACACTCTCTTGTACTTGTATTATCATCTTTACAGTATCATATTGACATTATAACGTGTATATTTTCTTTATCTCATCAATTTATTTTGTATATTGTCTATTTTTTTCTCTACTTGTCTTCTTGGTTGTCCGTGGAGGTGGAAACACCAAAACAGGGGTTTGACTAAGGAAAACCCCGAAATAGCCCCAACAATTTTCATTGTCTCTATGTATGCAGATTGATCATTTGGAGCATTGCAGGAGGTTGCACAATGTTGGACCTCTTGTGAGTCTGTTTCTCTCTTTTGCTTTCATTATTTTATTTTATTTAGTTTAAATCATTGCATGTTAATATTCTTCTTGTTGTCATTTCCTTTATTTTAGCATTCTATTAGTGTAGTTAAACATTCAGATTTTAGTTCCTAAATAGATAGGAGGCTTTGTGTGTTTCTTGAGCATGTTCTATCCTTGGACCGTACGAGACCACAATGTGTCACGGGGATGTTCACACATCGTGTTGTCATCCCCTGGCTGAGAGCTAGCCACTGAGAGCTAGACAACTTGCTCTTGAGACCTCAAAATTTTTCTCTTTCGGTCTCTGAAGTCCTTTTTCCAAAGTCTGTCATAAAACATAAAATTGCAGTAAAAACTCCTTGTCTTTTCACCTTTTTCACTTGAGCTTTGTCTTTAAGGTATTTGAGGACCATTCACTCCCTGTAGACTCTTCTTTGTCCTAGAGAGCCAGGAGTAGTGAATCCCCTCCTCTACATTTTGGTGAACCTGACGTGAAAATAATAATTTACTTGCACACTGAAGTGAAACATTAACCATATTCACACCATACAATATACTGAAGAAAAGCAATAAACATCCAACATGACAAAAAAAACTATATAGACCAATACCAATAAACAACACCCAAACATATAGATGCAATAATCAAATAAAATACAAGATATCATAGAAAATACAACATATGCATCACAAAATATACAAATATAATTTAAACGTTGATATAAAATGATTGATAACATATCAAAATAAAAATGCAATAACATAAAATAAAATATTTCTCAAGTATGTAAAATAGGATTTAAATAAAGATACATAGTTCTTTACATTAAACCGCAGGTGTTCCAACTTCCTATCTTTCCCACGGTACCCCGACCCACCCTATATGGCAAGGGGAAGCATTTGAATGGGGTTGTTCTTGCTTCTCGACCTCCAAGGCCTCCTCCTATTCCCCCATCTAACTCTAAGGAAGATAAGGGAAAGGGTCCCATCATCGAGACCTCTGTGTCTATCTATGTTTCTCCTCTTTTTCCTCCTCATGAGTCTCCTCTTCCTCCAGAAACGACTATGAAGAGTGTGCCTCTATTGGAACAAGACCTTAGGAGTTTGTTCTTCTATTGACAACGGTTGTGGAGACTACTCCTTTGATGAAACAAAATCCCCCAGAGTCTTCTCATGCTACACCTCCTGGTGCCCATAGTTGTCATATATTTTCTTGCGCATGAGTGTAAGCGTTGTTGATGGGCCTTGGTCCGAGAATGCAAAGCCTTGTAGAAGACCGAGGGGGAGCGTCTTGTTCTTCTTTCTGCTTCTATTTGTGCTTATGTTCCTATCTTTGCTTTTTCTTCTATTTATACTTCTATTCCTATTGCCTCTATTTTTCTTCTTGCTTCCTCATTAAATCTCGATGAATCTCACCCTAAGAGGGTGCAAGTTTTCATAACTCCTTCGACAGAGCCTCATCTGATTACGTCTTTACCAGATCTTCCTCCTTTCCTTGAGTTCATTGACATGCCTCACACAAAGGTTGTGTCTCATGTGGATTCTGCTCCTTTTGCTTCTTCTATGAGAATGTCCCATCCCTTGCTTAAGCGTAAGTTAGAGCACAACCTCATTCCAGATGATGATCACAAAAGGTCTTCTTCACCTTCTTCATCTTATTCTTCTTTGACTTGTACTATCCCCATGACGAGTACATGATCGCCTCCTTCCCTAGAGTTTTCCACTGCCCCTCTTCTGGAGGTCGGAAATGATTCCCTATTTTTTCATCTTCCTCCCATTTAGTCACAACACTTCACTCTAGAGAAGTGTATGTTTGACTTGGTGGAGGTTATTCCCACTCTTTCTTCTATTTTTGCTAAGTCTATGACACTGGCCTTGCAGGACCTTGTTGATGAAGACGTTGAGGCAGCCTCCTCCTTGGCCCTTACTACAGGTGAGTCGGTGGGCACTACCCTTGCTATCCCTCCCCTATAGGATTATCTTCCCTACCCCTAGGATGATGTAGACTAGGAGCAAGATGACTTGTTAGAGGTGTCAGGCTAGAGAAATACCTCTTCTTTATCTTTAGATTAGATTTGTGTGTTTTTTTGTGTTCCCCCATGGTTTTTTATATGTGTTTGTGCTCTTGCTTGGAGGACCCTTGATACCCTTGTAGATACTTAGATATAGGAGAGAAATTCTATCGTAAAACTTCTTCTATTTGTCTTGCATCATTCTTCTATGTCGTCCAGTTTGGCTTTCACATTGGGAATGATGCAAAGCATTGGGGCATTTAGGCCTCTTCCATGTTGACTCTATTTTTATTTGTCTTCATGTGCTCTTCTTCTTGTTCTAATCTATTTGGGGAGTGATGATAGTTCATACATATTATATTATATTTATCCATCTATATCTATGATTAGTTTTGACCCCAAATAATTTGATCCCCCTATGATCTTGATTTCATTGTCTCTTATTTTCTTGATGTTATGGATTTTATGTGTTGTCCCTCACACGACAACATCCCATGAATACATCTTGCTATGTATGTCATGTCACAACATCTCTTTGTCTTTCTCTTCTCCTTAGAATGACATGTTCTCCTTTGCGTAGAACACATCATTCTAAGGGGGGCTATGTCGCCAAAAAATGTATAGTTGACATTTTTATGCTCACTTGAGTCTTTCTAGTGGACTTTGGCTTGATTTTTCCTAGATTTAATGTTGTAATGTGGCCAACACATTCACATTAGGTCTTGGACCCTTGTGAATCATTAAGACTTCTAGGATGTCTAGTAAAGGTGTTGTGAAGTGTTGTAACCCACTTTCACACTTTTCTAAGACTCGTTTATTATAATTCACTTAAATAACCTCTTTTTATTACTTACCTAGTTTTATTTTAAAGTGTTGTAACCCACTTTCATGCTTTTCTAGGCTTTTCATCACTAATTCAACCCTTTCTCATGTTTAAATGACCCCTTAATGCACTTTTGACCGTTTTTAAGTGTGTTTTTGAGGATATTCCCATTGGACAACATTTAATGCCCCGTAATTCCTAACACCCACTTATTTTGCTTAAGTGGGACTAAGTCGCCAATAGGGGCGACTAGTTTTTCCTCTCATTTTAACTCTAACCTAATTCATTCAAGCATTCACTCATCCAATCATTCAAGCAATTCTCAAGCATTCAAGCACTCTAAGCATAATCAAGTCATCCATTGGAGCACTTCATTGCATAGCTTCATATTTTCAACATCAAGGGTTTGGTAAGTTTATGACATTTGCATGTTATATATTTATCATTCTCTTTCCATTTCATTTTATTGTTTAGGGTTTGATTACCAAACTGGGATTTGACCGAGGCAAATCCCTATACTCTAGCCCTTAACCATTTTTCCCTCTTTGCATGTGTGTTTGCAGACTTTGTATGCAGATTTGTCAAAGAAATAGGTGTTGAAAAATGGTCAAGAAGTCATCAAATTCAATAAAGTCAACATAACCCTAATTCAATCTTGGAGAGACTTTTTATTTCATTTTCTACAGAATCAAATGCAGACACCTATCAGAAAAGAAAGTGCAAACCCGAGGCTTCAAGATTCTATCTCGAGATCCCTAAAATTTGCAAGAGGAATAAGTCACCACTAGTGGTGGATTAGTCCCACTTTTGGGCCTGAAAAGTGGTTTCTGCATTTTTGGATACCCATTTGGAAGATTCTTGTTCTGACAAGTTCTCGAAACTGGGACTAAGTTGCCTAGCTTGGCGTAAGTGTCCCAGTCAACATTTCTAGTCAAATTTTTAGGATTCTAGAATCTCCCAGCATTAAGTTTCAAATTACAGGTGCATCTCTCCAATTTCGTTATGTTATTTCATCATTTACTTGCATTTTTAGGTGTTTTTTCATATCACAATGTGTTTTCCAGCACTTTACATTTCTTAGGTTTTGCATCATTAAATCATCTTATTTTCATATCAATGCATTAGTACATCATAATTAGACATAATACATCTCATTTACATTAATATTTGAGTGTAGACATTTGCATTTTGGACCCCATTCAATCCCCCTTTATCCTTTTAGGTGAAAAACCCTACAAGGAGTAAAGCATTGTGTGGGCAATCCAAAATCATTGTCCACATTTTGGTGAACCCAACTTTTGAACACATTCATTTATGATTTTAAGTGCATCCTACGTTTCATTTGCATTGAATTAGATATTGCATTGTTTAGATTGCATCCTAGGGTTTTCAAAATTGCATTAGTGAAAAGCTCAAATAGCTTGCATTTTTGCATCATTTTTGCATTGAAAATCACAAAAATCCTGCATTTCCATATTGTAATTGCATCTGTGCATCTGAAAGACATAAAATTGCATTCAAAATTTTTGAAAAATCACAAAAAAATCATCAATGGGACTAAATCGCCACACTAGGCGACTTAGTCCTCTTGCACATTTTGCATTGTAATTTCTGGTATTTTCTGGGTATTTTTTGCACTCCTATTTTCTATTACTACATTTTGTTATATTTTCTAGATTTGTTGTTTTACTCTCTTTTTATTATATTAGCTTACTTTCCTTCATTATTATCATGGCCTTTTTCTTTAATAAATTTTGGACTTCATTAAAATCTTTAGTGGACATGTCAAATTGTGCCTTTGGCTTTGATCCTAATGACCTTGAGCTTCCTCATGATCCTTCAACTCCTAATGAATGTCCACCTCGTGCTGTTGACATCATTGGAGAAGATGATGATAGCATGCATAAGTTCTTAAACGAATGCCTTGACAACCTTGAAAACAATGCAGCCTTTTATCCATCCATGAAGTCACAAGATCTTCCTACTGTTGCACCCCCTGATACATTTGGTTATCTTCATTCTGAAATGAACAATGGACCTAAGTTCCCTCCAACAGGTGGACCTAGTTCCTCTAAACAAGAAACTCTTCCCCCATTTTATGATCGCAAAGTTACAAACACACCAATCAACCTTGAAGAAACATATGGCAAGGGTTTTACTAACTTAAGCAAACAAGGTTGTGATACAACAACTGAACATGACATTCACCAGATTTTAGAACAAAGACCAACAGGTGAAAACACAATAGGGCTAGGATATCAAGATCCTCTTCATATAAGCAACTCTCCTTTTCAATATTGGAGACTTCGGGATGATGGCACAATGATCTTTGATTCCCTCCCCCCAAATTTGAATGTCCTCCTTCCACGCAAACAACCCTTACCTGATTCCACTGACAAGGATGCTAGGATCCCCACGAGTCCTCTTCCTCCTTCAATTCATGAAAAAGGTGAATCTAGTAAACGTAAATGACCTTATAAATTGAAAAAACTAAAGTTTCCTCTCCATCCACCACCTGAATGTGACAGGAAACTACAAATTCTTTTAAACAGAGGCCTTGTACTCTTACCACCTTCAAACAGGTTGACCATTCATCCTAAAGATTCCAACATACCATATTGTAAATACCATCATGTTCTTGGACACCAAATTGATGAATGCCAGACATTGAAGGACATACTGAACACATATCACTTCACTAATACCGACTGCTATCCTATCATCCCATAATACCCTATCACCAACCTCATCATGCAATAGTTGTAGAACTTTCCATTCTCACTATATTGCATGATCCTTCCCATCATCCATCTTGGCTCATTCTTGCCTTGCACTCGTTGGGGGAAAGAAGTTGTTAGCCTCAACCTCGTAATGCATTTTTCCTTGTCCCTTAGATACGTTATTCATCTTTCGCTTATACCCATTGAGATTGGGAGGTGGATGACCTGTTTCATGCATGACCTACATTTGCATTACTAGACATTTTACAATTTATTTTTATTTTCTTCTTTTGCATGTGTGTATCGTGTTCCCCCGTGATGTGACGTTTGATGTTCTCTCTCTCTTTGTGCACTTCCTCTATTTGTACCTGTATTCTTCTATATGTCATACTTTTCCTTTTCACTTTTTTTTTATGTTTTCCTTTTGGGGATGACACAAAGCGTAGAGATGCCCTATGTCTCTTCCATGTTGACCCAAAAGGTCCTTTTTTTTTTCTCCTTTGTTTTGTGTTTTCCTTTGGAGATGACAGAAAGCATAAAGACGCCCTATGTCTCTTCCATGTTGACCCACAAGGTCCTTTTTATTTCTCCTTTGTTTTATGTTTTCCTTTTGGGGGTGACACAAAGAGTAGAGATTCCCTATGTCTCTTCCATGTTGACCCAAAAGGTCCTTTTCTCTCTGTTTTGTGTTAAATTCCTTTTGGGGATGATGCAAGGCATTGAGACCAAAATGTCTCCTTCATGTTGACCCAAGAGCTTTTCCTTTTCTTTTGTCTTTTCATTTTCTTTTCACTTGTATTTCTCCTTTTGGGGACAATGCAAAGTGTTGAGACTGCAATGTCTCTTCCATGTTGACCCAAAATAGACTTTATTTTTCTCTTGTTTTTGCTCTCTTTGTGTCATTCTTCTAGCCCTATGTATTTGGGGAATGATGACAGTTCCAAGCTCTTTCATAAAAACATTGCAGCGACGAACATACTAACCCAAAGTCCATAGATCCCTTATGTGTTTGGTTCCTTTTTGGGGGCAACCCTTCTTTCTTTTCTTTCTCTTTCCTTTGCATGACACATCCACACTCAGAAACGTATGACTTGGCATAAGGGCTTTCCAAGTTGGCTCTCATGTCTTTATTTTCTTCTTGCATTTTTAATTTTGCTACTTTAAAGAAATTTCTCAGGGAATGGTGTGTAGCAATTCCTTTAAAGTGGGGGCATACATTGGCATTATTCATTTGCATTTTTATTTTTCTTGGTTCTTAGTGCAACCTTGTCACTTTATACGATGTGTTTGTCACTCTATGGATGAAATTGGGTGTGATGTCCTTCATAAGTGTAATTTATCTTAGAATATTACATTCCTCTTGGTGGCTTGATGTGATACACTAAATCCCCTAAGTTGCAAATATTCTATTCTTTGATGGGTCCTCTCTTGGAGATATTAGACACAATGTTCCTTATGTGATAGACCTCGCATGAACTAAACAAGATTCATTTGAACATTTCTTTTGCATTTTATAAGTTTTCATGTTGCATTTTACATGGCCACCTTGCATAACATAGTTTGCATGCCTGTGGTACCTTTGCATTTGTTCATGAGTTCTAAGCATATGAAGCTTTGCTTGTCTCATGAAGCACGGAACGACATTGCCTTTGTGGTGCCTTATTAAAGTTATCAGGAGGTATAACTTTGATATGGTTGAGTGGGAAGCCCATTCTGAGGCACGACTTTCCCCATAGCCACCTTTTGGGATTTCTCACCCCGCGGACAACCAGAAGTTCCATGGCCCCAGAGTGAGTATGTTGTGGATTTATCACCTCGCAGACAACCAAAAGTTCTGTGGCCCCAGAGTGAGTATGTTGTGGATTTCTCACCCCACAGACAACTAGAAGTTTTGTGGCTCCAAAGTGAGTATATTTGGGCCTTCTCACTCGGCAGAAAGCCATAAGTTTCATCGCCCAAGAGTGAGTACACATTTCTTATTTCAAACAAATAGCCTAGATCTGATCCACAACGGGCTGGAAATATGACCGAAGCTTTCTTTTAGTCCTTTTCCTCATCATGTGTGTTCCTTTGTGCTTATGTTTGGTTTTCCATTGGATCGTGATCCTAGGGGCTTGATCATCCCTCTTGATTATTGTTGTCTCACCTTACCAATGTGTGTGCATTAGGATCCCTCTTGATGTGCATGTTGGGCTACTTTAGTGAGAATTTGAAGCAAGTTCATCCTCTCACTAAAGTGGGGGCTTAATATGTCGCCAAAAAATGTATAGTTGACATTTTTATGCTCACTTGAGTCTTTCTAGTGGACTTTGGCTTGATTTTTCCTAGATTTAATATTGTAATGTGGCCAACACATTCACATTAGGTCATGAACCCTTGTGAATCATTAAGACTTCTAGGATGTCTAGTAAAGGTGTTGTGAAGTGTTGTAACCCACTTTCACACTTTTTTAGGACCCTTTTATTATAATTCACTTAAATAACCTCTTTTTATTACTTACCAAGTCTTATTTTAAAGTGTTGTAATCCACTTTCACACTTTTCTAGACTTGTCATCACTAATTCAACCCTTTCTCATGTTTAAATGACCCCTTAATGCACTTTCTGGTCATTTTTAAGTGTGTTTTTGAGGATATTCCAGTTGGACAAAATTTAATGCCCTGTAATTCTCGACACCCACTTAATTTGCTTAAGTGAGACTAAGTCACCAATAGGGGCGACTTAGTCCTTTTTGGCACAAAACTCAAAATTATTCCATTTTTCTGGTGGGATTTTGTCCTCTAACCCTTGAGGTCAGCCTGTGATGTGATATTTTCAGGAAATTTAGTAAAATCAAGTATAAATAAGGGTTTTTCCTCTCATTTTAACTCTAACCTAATTCATTCAAGCATTCACTCATCCAATCATTCAAGCATTTTTCAAGCATTCAAGCACTCTAAGCATAATCAAGTCATCCATTGGAGCACTTCATTGCATATCTTCAGATTTTCAACATCAAGGGTTTGGTAAGTTTATGACATTTGCATGTTATCTATTTATCATTCTTTTTCTATTTCATTTTATTGTTTAGGGTTTGATTACCAAAGTGGGATTTGACCAAGGCAAATCCCTATACTCTAACCCTTAACCATTTTTCCCTCTTTGCATGTGTGTTTGTAGAATTTGTATGCATATTTGTCAAAGAAATTGTTGAAAAATGGTCAAGAAGTCATCAAAGTCAATCAAGTCAACATAACCCTAATTCAAGCTTGGAGAGACTTTTTATTCCATTTTCTGGAGAATCAAGTGTAGACACCTGTTAGAAAAGCAAGTGCAGACCCGAGGCTTCAAGATTCTGTCCCGAGATCCCCAAAATATGTAGGAGGATTAAGTCACCACTAGTGGTGGATTAGTCCTACTTCTGGGCCTGAAAAGTGGTTTTTGCATTTTGGATACCCATTTGGCAGATTCCTGTTCTCACAAGTTTTCTTGAAACTGGGACTAAGCCGCCCAGCTTGGCGTAAGTGTCCCAGTCAATTTTTTAGGATTCTAGAATCTCCCAGCATCAAGTTTCAGATTCCAGGTGCACCTCTCCAATTTTTTTTTGTTATTTCATCATTTACTTGCATTTTTAGGTGTTTTTGCATATCACAATGCATTTTCCAGCACTTTACATTTCTTAGGTTTTGTAGATCATTAAATCATTTTATTTTCAGATCAGTGCATTAGTACATCATAATTAGACATAATACATCTCATTTGCATTTTGGACCCCATTCAATCCCCCTTTCTCCTTTTAGGTGAAAAACCCTACGAGTAAAGCATTGTGTGGGCAATCCAAAATCATTGTCCACAGGGGCTATCATATTTTTTATTCTTAATTTTTCAAAAATTTCTTAAAAATATATGTCTTGATGTCTTATGATCTCATCATCTAGCTTGGGGGAAAACTTACTAGAATTTTCTTATCTTTTTTGTGATTGTCTTGCAATGCATTTTGCAACAACCATAGGCTTATCTACTTGTTGTATGGTCTCTAGCCTTGCTAGCCATACCTATCAGCAATGTCTTTTATCTAATTAAATTATGTCATGTCATGTCTATGCAACTTTATCATGTTTTTTTTTTCTTTTTCGCCTAACTTGTTTGTGGTGAGATTGCAGTCAACTTTGTAGGATGGAATCCCCATGTCCTCTTTGCATCCTAGCTCAACTTCTCTATTGCATATACTAGATTGAAGACCTGCAACCTCTTTGTCCTACATATATCCTCTTCAACCTCTTTTTACTTTAGCTCGCACATGTTAGAATACATATGCTCGCTAAAGTGGGGGGAAAATGTAATGGGGTAAAATTGTACCCCATGCAATTTCACATTACATAATCCTCTCTTTAGCTTAATTAAAGATGATAATGCAAATTCCCCTTTTCCTTAACTTCAATCTTGTCCTTAACACCTTGGTTTTTGGTCTCTATGGTATTTTTTGTTGGGGACACTTCCATGACACACAGAAGCTTGTGCACCATGCAAACGTCCCAATAAGATTCACATGTTTGTGGCTGTTGGGATGTTACAATTTCACTTGCTCGCAAAGTCTAATGCCTCTATAGTCACAGAAGCGTCTAAAAATGACCTTGCATGCATTTCTTCAATTCCTCCCATTCTTTTTCTCATTTATTCATTCTCTCATTCAATATTTCATTCTCTCATTCTCATTCTTGCATTCTAGTAGCTCTCAAGCTCATTCTACATCACTTCTACACCATTTTTCTTAGTCTCTCTTGCAATTTCTTGGCTTCTACATCGACGTCTCAACTCTCTCAAGTGTTGTACTCTCCTTCGACATTACAAGCTTTCCAAAGGGAGGGTAAACACTCTCATTTACTTGCATTATCATCTTTATAATATCATATTGACATTCTAATGTGTATACTTTCTTTATCTCGTCAATCTATTTTTTCCACCTGCACAGACTCTTGGTTGTCTGTGGAGGTGGAAACTCCAAAACAGGGCAAACCCCGAAACAACCCCAACAATTTTCATTGTCTCTGTGTGTGCAGATTTGATCATTTGAAGCATTACAGGAGGTTGCACATCGTTGGACCTCTTGTGAGTCTGTTTCTCTGTCTCTATCTCTGTCTCTTTCATTATTTTATTATGTTTAGTTTAAATCGTTACATGTTAATATTCTTCTTATTGTCATTTCCTTTATTTTAGCATTCTACTAGTGTAGTTAAACATTCAAATTCTAGTTCCCGAATAGATAGGAGGCTTTGTGTGCTTCTTGAGCATGGTCTTCCCTTGGACCGTATGAGACCACAACGTGTCGCAAGGATGTCCATGTGCCGCATTGTCATCCTCTAACTGAGAGCTAGTCAACTTGCTCCTAATACCTCAAAAGTTTGCTCTTTCGGTTATGATGTCCTTTTTCCAAAGTCTATCATAAAACATAAAATTGTAGTAAAAACCCCTTGTCTTTCTGCATTTGTCATTTGAGCTTTGCCTTTGAGGTAGTTTAGGACCATTCACTCCCTGTAGACTCTTCTTTGTCCTAGAGACTCAAGAGTAGTGAATCTTCTCCTCTACAAATATTATTCAAGGGAGCCATATACTACCACGTAATAGGGAATGACAAGAAAATCAATAAAGAATAAATTCACATAGTTTTAAAGAGAGAAAAATACCTTCAACAATTTATCGAAAAGTGAGGAAGAAGGTTGCAAGGAGAGTTCTTCCACACACACACACACACATTGAAATCAAGCAATCGTATCCCCTAAGGAATTCCCATCCTTCCATTCAATCTTCCTAAATTTTCATTCCCATGGAGCCAAATAAGTTTGGAGCAAAATATAATAATGAATAAAAACATGACTATTTTTCGTTTATCCATTTAAATAAAAAACTTTTTTTCCTTTTTGTAATATAAAACTAAAACCCCTTTTCAAAAATAGCAATAATACACAATTTTATAACTTAAGGCCTTTGAGCTAATTTAGTTCTTTCCAATAATAGGCTATCACTAATCTTCATGGAATTATAATTTATTTAATGTAAAACAAAACACGTTTAACCCAATGTGACATCTGCAATATAATCACTATTGGGTAAATAACATTTCACTGACACACTTAGATTGACCATCAATAGTTGCACCGTACAATATACTTAAAGCAAAGCAATAAACATCTGACATAATAAAAAACTATATAGATAAACATCACCCAAACATAAAGATGCAATAATCAAATAAAATACAAGATGTCATAGAAAATATAAGATATGCATCACAAAATATACAATATAATTGAAACGCTCATACAAAATCTATTTGATAACATATCAAAGTCAAAATACAATAACATAAAATAAAATATTTCTAAAATGATTAAAATATTTCTCAAATACATAAAATAACTTTTAAATAAAGATACATAGTTCTTTACATTAAAATAAAGCAAACAATATAAAAATAAAATACTTATTAATTCAATTAAATTACTCATTGATATTCTATATTATAATAATAAGTTGAAATTATAGAATAGGAAGTCATTATAATAAGAAGTATAAATTATTAGAATAATACAAAGCAAAATAAATTATATTATCATAATATTCCAAAGGCCAAAGTACCACAAACAAAAAAATTTAATTATAATAGTAGCTACATATGATTTGGTACCACTGCCTCCCTTATCCTCAAATACAAAATTCAATTCTTTTATTAATATAATGCATTTTCTCAATAAAAAATAAATACAATATTCAATTTCAATCAATTCCCAGTGAAGTCGTCTATCAAACATTTTTGTCAAAATTAACTTTTGCAAACCAATGGAAACTGTCAGAAGTGACTACTATCCATTGGCAGTTTCAAGTGTCACCCATTCTTATCCAATGTAGTATAATACGAATAAAGTCTAATATTATTATTATTACTTTACTTTGGCCATTTGAGTGGCAAGCACACTAAGCCACCCACTTACAGCGGCGCAAATATCCCGATTCAGTCCAAAGCTCTTGGAGTGCAAGTACACCGTCCGTACAATACTTTTTGGCACCAAATTTGGCAATCCTCTCTTGTAGTAGCGCTGAGTTGTATAGCAAAATCCTCCTATTACCATTTTAGTAACGCTTTCTAAATATAGCCCCGACAACTTTTGCGGCGTATATAATCCACTTTATATGAAGCCAATCCAATTAAGCTCACAACTCATTATCATTATCATTAATCCACCGTAAAGGTTGGTCCTGACTACGATGTCAAACGTTTCCTATTTGCTGCCACTTCTGATTGGTTTCGCAGTTGGCGGTGGCTGATATTTTGTGGCTTTTGTTGAGAGGTGGCAGGGACAATGTGGGGCCAGGTGGAAGGGTGCGACAAGGGCAAAGCACAGATGAGTTACACGTGGAAGAATCATGGAGTCCTTGCCCCCTGCCGCCCCCCCCCTCTCTGTCATTGCCGTGCACTGATTGGCATAGTGGGGACCGTTTTAATTATTGCCGTGCACTGATTGGCATAGTGGGTCCCATAGGCTTCTTTGGCCTCGTGGACGTCATTAAAATATTTCATTTCATTTCATTTCAATTGGGGCCTCAAATCACTCGAGAGTTGTTTCAGCGAATTCCATTAAAGAATTGAAATTGCCCTGTCCATCAGTAATCATTTATTATTTGCTAGTTGGGAAAATAAAGGCTATTATAAAGCTAAGTAATCATCATGATGGTGAATGCTTCACCAACTCTCATCGTCACTCGTATACACAAAAATCTTCAGACTCTTTATTACAAACTTTCTTCTCCATCTCTTTCTTATTTGAGGAAATTATAGGGGAAATGGTCTTTCTATCTTTTTCTTAATGGAAATGGAAATCTATATTTTTAGAGTCTATGATAGTGATCGATTTATAGTGTTTGAAATTATTTTGTATTTTATGTAAGATGCATCTAATTGTGCTATAAATGAGGTGTACATATCTTATCCTTTGCAAGATTTGAATTTGTGACCTCTCAAGAGCACATGTTCTCCACAATTAGGTCAATTTAGGGGTAGTAGTTGCATGGATTAATTTTGTGAGCATGTAGCAATTGCATGCAATATTATTGGACATCTATTTTTTAGTTATGTGAACTGGTTTCTTATATATCTGCAGCTAAGGTTTGGAGATGTGACTCGTCACACAACTTGCATGTCTGGTGAGAAGTGTGTTAAAATTGATGTTTTAGAGATTCAATCAAAACTTAATCATGGTATTTCCAACCAATGCTATATATAGTATGAATGTTGAGCCAAAACTTGTCTCGTGCCAATTATTGCTCCCGTGAAACAATTTTTCTTTGACCATTTTCATCTGGGATGTTGTCTCACGCCGCAAATCTACCTGTGTCCAAAAAACTTCTTCAAAAAACAATTTTCCCGTGATTGTTTACTGTTTTCACTTCACGCCTTTGCCTTCCCATTTTTGGATTGAATGCCTTTAATTTTTGGATTAAATTAAATAAGATTTCATGTGATCCGCATTTAATATGGAGAGCTCTGAATCGAATCTGATTTTCGTGAGCCCTAAAACCAAGATTTTTTCAGATTCATTTTTTTGTTTATAGATTGAAGCAGCTGTAGTGAGATTGGTTTTGGTTTGCTATGGTAGGGCTTCTTAAATTTTTCCTACAAACTGCCCATTTTTTCTCATCGACATCGTTAATAAACGACACAATTTGTACACAATTTTGAAACAAGTGTTAATTATGTTTTTTATATAATCTTCTATCGACATAATCCTTACACCCCTTTGATGCAAGTGCTAGTACCATAATGAAGAAACCATACTTTCTCATCCCTTCACCTTTGTGAATTGTACTTTTATAGTGCATGTCTTATATCAAACTCAAATGAATATATTAATTCAGGGCTGATTAATTCTTAAAATATTCATGTGGTAAAATTGAGTTACCATCCATAGAGAAGGAATAAATATATGTTATCTGGTGCCTTCTAACATATTTAGTGTTGAAGGGCACAATAAATGTCAACTATCCGTAATTGGAGACCATTGTCACTTTGTAGGGTACGGGAAGTCACAATCACTTTAACCCCAATCTAGCAAACACTTCATCTAGAAAAGTGCTCCCAACTTCACTATTTCGGATAAGGATGGATTTTTTATTCTAATGGAACTTAAGAAGGAATTTGATCTATATTTTATGTGTGGGAAAATATATCTTATCATGTATAGATAAATTAAATAAACCAATAATTGTGTTACAGTTTTAATGGACACACTGATAGATGTATTAAGAATATTTTAATGTTGTAAATATAAATTATATGCAAGTAGATGATTGTAGTTTTCTTAATCTGGAAAGTAGTTGTATCTTATATTTTAGAATATTTTTATATTGTAAATATAAATTATATGTAAGTAGCTACCGGATTTAACAATAAATCATGTAACTTTCTTAATTTGGAAAATAGTTGTATCATATATTTTATCATTTTCTTCTTTTAGTGTGTAGTTTCAAATAAGTCAAAATTTGTTCCATTGTTTACATTTAATGATGATTAAGTTTTTTATTATTTGATTAGACAATTTTGATTATGATCATTGTGATGTTCAACCGTGATGTTCAACCATGTTGAACTCCTTGTAAGAGTCCATTCAATTGTTGGAGTTTTAAACTCATCCAAATCCAAAGGGGACACTCTACCTTTAATATCATTGGAAGCATATATAAAGTAGAATTCGAAGGTGTGTACATTCAGAAAAACTATAGACCATACATAATAGTAAGAGGGGTCTTCACCTTTAGTAAGGACTTTGTTGAAGTAAAGTTGAATGTAACCCTAATTGAGACCTTCAAACCATTTTTATTTTCATGTCAAATAACTTCTAAGGATTGATAGGAGATAAAGAAGCAACTACATTACTTCAATTATAATTGTAGACATCTACGAACATGAAAAACATACACAATAAGAATGACTACAAATTGTTGAGAAAAGACAATCATAAACTTGCCATAACAAATGTAGCTCAATCTAGTTGTGTTAATTGTATACAAGAGTTATGAAAATTATGTAAAAAGGATCATATTCATTCAAATGATTTTATCCCATTTATTAAATGCATTTCCTCCAATTATGGTAATCATGAATAAGTTTACAAACTCCTAGTTTTGACATCATCCACTAACTCAAAAGTACTAATTACACAAGTAATTTACATATTTTCTTACCAAGGTCTTAAATAGATCAATATAGCCCCATTCCATAAACCAACAATGGTAAATCTACTTGTAACATGCTATGTTTTGCACAATTTGGTGTCCATCCCTAAAAATTCAAAGCATTAGATTCAAATTAATTTTTTCAAAGCCCCTTGTACTAGTTGTTAGGTGCTAACCAATCACATGTTTTATGCAACATGTTCTTGTGTCATGACATTTAAAAACATTCATTGCGCACTTAAACATATACTATACTTTGCATAAAAATGCAAGAGGAAATGGATAATCAATATTGCACACTTTAATTCTAAAATGTAATAAAGGAATTGAATTTGCATCATCATTTAAGGCATTCACATGTCTTCAAATGTTATCTTTTATGTTTCTTGTCGCCATTAATTCAATCCATAAAGGAGTTTGACCTAGTAGAACCCATTCACCTATTAAGTGAGCAAGCTCCTAAACAATTTCTCAAGGCACCACCTCAAATTCTTAAATATCTAGCAAATGAAGGTGGCTAGAATTCTCACATATCTACACTCATTCTCACATTCTAATCATACCTTATTCATCCTTGTACATTCTCCCATACAATGCACCCGACATGATTAGACATATATTCCCTATTTAGACATAACTATTCTATTGATAGACTAGGTCATTCCTATAGAAGAGAGGTCAATCTCATGATTATGGTTCCTTATTTTTTCAAAATTACAATTAATATTTCATCAACTCTTATCCATTTTGCTAACTATTGTAAGTTGACTAAACAAACATTTGAATAATCTAATCTAGATTATTTAATTTATATTTTTATATATACATCTTATTGGATTACCCTGACCACAAGTTTCTTTTCCTTAACAAAAGTATTATTGTTTATTTATTTCGTTACTTTGTAACTTTCATCCTAAACAATCTATAAAACTATTTAAAAACATTTTGGCCCATTCACGATAATTTTAAAAACAAAATTGAAAAGCTACCTAATAGATGATCATACTTTGAATGACATTCCACTTGACAGGTCGAGCCTCGAGGCGATTCTGAAAATCCAGTCTCAACACGTGGAGGTAGCTAGAAGTCTGACCTGACAGGTGGACATTACTCCGAAATTCCGGCCCTACTATGAAATTCCCACTTGCCACGCTTGTGGCTACAATTGCCATTTGACACGGAGGAGGGCCCACCTTAAAGCAGTTGAAACTCGGGGCCCACCCAAAAGCAGTCGTGATGGTGACAGCTAAAAATATCAGCACCACTACTTTGAAATGAGCTGCAGCCTCGCCTATCAGTGACAAAGCCGAACATCTCGGTGGGTCCACAGCCTACTTTCTCGTGAAAAACAAAAATCCAGTTTCCATGAAGCATATTCGTCAACGTTAATTTTCTTTTTTAGCAGACCAATGGAAAGAAAAAGAAAAAGTTAGCAGCAGTCAGCTACATGCAACCACACAGCTGCTCAGAGCAGACGTTTAGTTTAGCGCCATACAAACTTTTATATTCCAGTGCTAGGGGAGAGGGCCCAATAGTCGTGCGGGGTCCAATAGTCGTGTACCCAATCGTACATATAATACCCAATAGTCGTTTATATAATGTCTAATACTTGTGAATTGACTACCCATAATTAAACAAAATGTATGCTTTTGATCTAAAAAACAACCAATCATGTGATACCACATCAGCGCTCAACTACTCATGATGTAATGCACGAGAATTGGTCTCACTATTTTTTGGGGCCTTTTTGGACACCTTGACAAAAACGCATGCTGATGTGGCATCATATTTGATGATGTGGCCCTGAAACCTTAGTTATAAGCAGAGAACTTGCCAAGTAAGCTGCTGTAAAAAATTGGGAGTGATTTGAAATTTCGAAGTAGGATAATTAGAAGCGCGAAGTTAGGGTGCACGACTACTGGGCCAATGCCAGCTGAGTGCTGACAACTCGCTGTTTTCAATGGATTTCAGTGGCCCCAAATCGCAGGAAAATTTGCCCATTTTAATAAAACTCATCCGACTTTCTACTTAGACATTACCCACCCTGAATGACCCCAACATTCCAACTGTTGAGAACAAATCTCTGTCACAACTGTCATAGTCCACAGGGCCCAGATGACTGGTCTACAGGGGCGCTGCAGATTCATTCCAAGCACCTTGGCATTGATTGTATCCGTACACGAGTTGCACGATCCACTTTAGTTAAGCCAATTGAATAAACATACCTGCAACTCACGAACTCGGGAGTCAATTCGGTGAGATTGTTTAGTGGAAGTCATTATCAGAAATCTACCATAATGTTCATTACCTACACTTTAAAGAAAGAAAGATATTTCTGGATATGATGTCAATAGTCGCCCATCTGCTGCATTTTTGCCAACATGCCAAACTTGCATTGGAGTTGTCTGTGCACATGTTCTGATTGGCTTTGGGTCTGTCGGTGCAGAGATATTTTGTGGGAGATTTGTTGCAGTGGTGAAAGGGACGGCCAAGAAAAGGAGAAAGTGACAAGGGGTGGAAGGGTGAAAGAAGAGCAAAGTATGGATGACGTACACGTGGCGTGGGAGTAGGAAAGAAGGGATAAGCCGTGGGGTCCCCTGCCTGCTCGTCCGGGGGTGTGGTGGCATGACCGTGCAAGGGGGGAATTATTTCACTGTACTAATTGGCCGGACAATGCAAGCTGTAGTGGATTCATACGATATGTCATGGATTGAATGTGCATCATCCACTGCACCAGTTGATGGAACCTCACTTTGGATTTTCATTATAGGCATTCGAAATTTTCTTCGCATTAGGAAGCAATTATTATTCTCTTACTTCACAAAATAATAGTTAATTGGGAATGGGGGGACAAACTAGACGGGTGATATCTCTTTTCATCATAATGTTGGGTAACAAGTGTGATAAACAAGATTTGTAGGGTAGTTAAATTCTCGTTAGGAAATTGTCAAGGTTGTTTTTAATGATGGTTTTAAGTGTATAGGGGCAACGTACTAGTAGCTGCTAGGGCTAATTTCGCACATTTGTGCAGAGTGCAAAATAGGTCTGATTTCAATTTTTTTTTTGGGCTTCTTTGTAATCGAGTTAGGACTTTAAAAAAATAAAATTGGCTTCTAGGTATTTCAAACACGCCTTGTGGAAGTCGTAAAGCAAAAGGTGGTCAAAAAGGGGGTTTTTTTTACCTCCATCTCCTACATCTTCACTATTTCGCCCATACCCGTTCATTACAAATCCAATTTTTTAGAAAAAAATTGCCTATTAACAATTATCATTTCACCTATTTCAAGTTACGTTTGTATGTGGGCCCCATCAAAATATCACGTGGGTCCATTAGGAGGTGATCCCTTTACTGTCAACCTCATCACATTAAAATGTTCTCCACGTTGCCCCATATTCCTTCATCAAACCATGCATATGAGTTAACCACGTACCCCTTAAGCCTTCATCAAACCACGCGTACGTGTTAACCTAACCGCGAGTTGTTGGGCAACTTTAAGCCCTAAAGTCTTCATCTCCCGCAGTTTCTTTCCAGAACATTCATTGTTGCATCCTCTCTCCCGCCATCGAGTTTTGCTTTGCGACCACGGCGACGACCTTCGCCTTCATTTTGTTGCAGGTAACGTCTCCACATCTCTTCACCTGCAAGATTGCTTGTTTAACAATGGAATTTTGTTGGGTTCGATGGTGTTTGAGTGCATTTTGGCATCTTTAAAAATCATTTATGTGTATGGCATTAAGGGTTTGACTGTAATCATTTATATTTACATGTGACTGCCGACTGGTAGAAAAATGAACCCTCGTGAATTATTGTCTACAGCATCGACTTTTTGACTGCTATGCCTTTTTTTGACATTATTATATGAAGTAATCACATGTAATGTGATTTAAACAGAACATTGATGGAATTTTGACCAAATATCATCATGAAATTTATTGGGTATATAATAAGATACTTAATCTTCAAAGATTTTTTCATTTAATCTTATATGGAGTTGCATAAAACATCTCCACCTCTCTTCACTTGTAAGATTGTTTTTTCAACAGTGGGTTTTTTGGGCGTCGTCAATGTTTGAGTGCTATGATTTCTATTGACATTATTCTATGAACTAATGTGATGTAATGTGATATAAACAAAACATTGACGAAATTTTGACCAACAACAATTATGAAAATTAATGGGTTATTGTCAAACGCCAGTATAATCAATTTTTTTTAGGCTTTTAGATTTTACCCCAAATTGTTGAGGGGTTTCAGGATATGGGTTAATGGGGTTTCCAACTTCCAATTAATTCCCACTTTCTTCAAACATCTACCTCATTTTTCTCTTTCTCTTCTATCGCACTACACAGGTAAAAATAGAAAAAATGTGTCCTACAAACACCCAACTTCTGAACTTTGTTTGCTTTCCAATTGTCTGATGACTGACCGAACTTCTCCTATAAGTCAAAACACTAGGGAAGCATGACTCATTAATAATATTACTCCTATAACATGTAAAAGACATTAAAGAGAAATGAATATGCAAACAAGGCAGGTGCAACACGAAACCAACACTTGCACCTCCTTAGTCAATATATAAATATGTAGTAACATGGTCAAAAGTTGAATGGTTTATTGGCACTGTTGTTAATAGTACTCAATATCTTCATACCACTAGTTCAAATTACCTACAACTTACAAGATATAAAAGAAACTTATGGTCCTTCCAACCCAAGGTTGTTCTCAAAAATGAGAATTAAACAACAGAAAAGGATGAAACAGCCTAAATAGACAAAGTTGCTCCAAATTTGAGAATTAGCATCATGAGGTAATGCCATGAATTTATTGTTTGTAAGTGGAATATTTGCATGCTTTATGTGTATGTTAGTTACAGGATACTTGCTCACTGGTTTTCTTATCTTGTTTGGACTGCATTTTATGAAAAAGGAAAACCTTGGCTTTATAGATTGTAAAGAATCCTAAATAAAGCTCATTTTAAGGTACAGATCTCACATTGGCTTTTTGAAGTGCATGTTCAGCAACGCGGGAAAGATCATCTAAAAGGGGCTTAAAGTTGGGGCATAATAGTACCAAACTCAATTTACAAAAAGACAAATACTAATCAAAACATATTCACGATCAAACTCTTCTTAAGGTTTTGGATAAAGTATGTTAACCTGTTTTGAGTCTTGACATTGACAATAGCTTGTTATACAATCATCCATGATTCTATTTTGGTGATATTTTATAAGAATAATGAGCAAAAACATCCTTATGGCATACATGATAAAAGAAAATCATGATGAATTAGGCTTCGAACAAATCCATTTGCCAAGTTCCTACTTGATATACAACTTAAGAATTGCAAAAGGCTGCATCATATTAACCAAAATTCTTATTTAATGTAACTTAGTTGCAGTGTAAATACAACATTATTATAAAACGAATATGCATCTCTTTGAGATTTTTCGAACAGTTTTGTATGACCACTATCTGCTTTCTAACCCATACCCAACATGTGTATCTTGTCATTTAAGGGAAATCCTAGTTCAAACAAAACTTTAAAAACTGTATTCTTTGACTCTTCCTTTCTTTAAATTTGTTGTTGTAAATAGCTTATGTTAGCATTTAGCAGTGAGGCCAGAGCCACAAATCAAGATGCCCTAGCATTGAAGCCTGAAGCCATAGCTGCATTCCAGTTTCTATATTGAAAAATTCAATTGCATGATTTGTTTAATATTTCAAGCTAAGACTTTAAATGTTTCAGTTTTATTTATTGGAAAGTGAACTTCATAGTACTGACTAACAATTTCATGTTACATTTTTCTTTAATGGAGAGAAAATTTTGATCTTTTTGATGCATAACTGTATTCTGGTATCTGTAGTTGAGAACTTAAAAGTAGTATTAACTTAAAGGTTGTAATCCATAGCTTAATATCAGAAATTTCATTGTTGCAAGACACAACTACATATCATAGATATTTTGCTGAGACACAGTTATATAATGAATAGACAACTCATGGGTAGTTATTCATGTCTCTTCAAAACTTCATCTCGTATATCATATAATGAGATAATAATATATCAATTAGATTATATGGACCTTAACATATGTAATTTGATATGGATAATAATGGTGAAAATGAGGAAGAAAACCATGGGTGATGATGAGTATATGGCTTAAATCTACCCAACAACCCACGGTTAGGTTAACACATACGTTTGGTTTGATGAAGGCTTATGGGGAACGTGGTTAACTCATACGCATGGTTTGATGAAGGAATATGGGGCACGTGGAGAACATTTTAATGTGATGAGGTTGACATTAAAGGGACCACCTCCTAGCGGACCCACGTGATATTTTGATGGGGCCCGCATACAATCATAACTTGAAATAGGTGAAATGATAATTGTAAATAGGCCTTTTTTCATTCAACACACCATTGTTTGGAAGGAAAATACAAATGTGAAAGTCAATCACCACAATTCAATGCATTCAATATACACATTCTAATGATTTTATAAGAGGCAATTTCCAGTGTCATTTTCACTACGAATTCGCCTATGCTTTCACTGCATATCCTCTACAAAATTCACCACCACACATATAACAAAACATAAAACATTTTATAATTCATATGTACGACTGAATTTATGCAAGCCACCTATTTTGTCAATTACACCAAATATAAAATTGATTTCCTATAAGCCACGACAGAACTCAAGCATAATTGGCCACTGATAAATGAAATGACATATTGTTTCCCACGAAGATTGAATTTGCACATTCCAATAATTTTATAAGAGGGAATTCCCTGTATATCCTTTGCAAAATTTAGAGCTTACTAAGGAAACCTATGCACATTACCTATGCACATTCCTCTTAAAAGGGAGCTTATTCATGGTCGTACACCCAGAATAACTAAATTCATGTTTTTATTTATCAGTATACCGGATTTACATTTATGTTGTCTATTTCATTGTTCAATGTACTCTTTTATATTTTTATACTCAGTGTCTACATTATTTTCAGACATACAGAATATTCAGTTTTGACTTAGTTGTTGAAATGATCATTATCCATTATGTAATCATATCACAACATACAATATATTTATCTATTTTCTTCCACTTATTTTATGAGTTTCAATAATTAGATTACATATTTGTATATACATATACATATACATATACATGCATATGTATATACAAATATATATACACATGTATATGCATATGTATGTATGAATGTATATGTATATACATAGACATGTATATTTATATAGATATACATATATTTATTGAAAGTCGTGGCACAAATTATATGCACAATACACACTGTCAAATAAATTCGTGCAATAGTTGTCACTAAATATATGTATACGTACATGTATATGCATATAGATATACATGTATACGCATACATATATATGTATATATATGTCCTTTCTATTGCACTCTGCCATGTATGGTACCATCATATGGTACCATCATATGTAATACACACTATTATTTTTGGCTTCATACCAAGGATCAAAACATTGTGGATTTTAATGCTCCAATCAAAACTCTTATTGTTGTGCATGCAATATTGTAAGGATGATTTGATGTGGGAATGTTACGAGTACCGAGTACTACCCCCGTTTATTACAATTATTTTGCAGGCAAGCAAGAACATGGAGAGGTGAATCAAGCATGTGGATTATCAACATACCAACAAAGTTGTGTTTGTTAACACAACAAACTCTATAGGGACATTTTGCTCTGAATGCTTTATGATATGTTTACATTTTTTGGTATACACATGTTCATAAATAAATACTTTTCTTATTAGATTCTTATATCATTGGAGGAATATATTTATTGGCATTGGTCTCTTAATGACAGGAATGTGAGGACTTATCCACAATCAACAAAAGACATTCAGCGTTAATGATAGGTAAAGTCTATGACTTTACTTTGGTAATGACCTAGTAATACTGAAAAATGTGTCTTTTTATATATATGGCTGAAAGTTATATGAAATGAGCAAATAGTATATAGTAATTATGAGATTAGTTAGTATTATATTAATTATATGTCTAAATGTATATGTATATATATATATATTGATAGGTATATATGTACATACATATATATGGTTATGCATATATGTATGTACATATATAGCTATATATATGTGTGTGTGTGTGTCTATGTGTATATATATAATTAATCTGATAATTAACATGTAGTTCCATTAATTTTTGATACTAATAATTGATAAGAATATATCATTGTCTTCATATGCCTTCATCAAACCACACATATGGGTTTACCTAACAAAATTTTGTGATTATTTTTTATTGACAAAGATTGAAACATAGTGTAATTAGTGAGAACACGGAAAATAGAAGGCTGAAACCATCATCAAACATATAAGGCATACAAATTTGAGGTTCCAATAACAAACAACAACAACATTAGGACATTTTATAATCATATCATAGTTATATTTTGAATCAAACTGCAATAATTGATTGGGTGGTGCGAGAGAAAAACATGGCTCGAACATACTTGAAACATATGAAAATATTACTCAAAGCTTGTATTGATCTTCTCCCCTTAAACATATGTGAGGTTTGAAACATAATTACATCAACATTATCACATCTTATAATCATATCACAGTTATAACTTTAAGCAAATAAACAGATTTGATTTGCAAACTAGATCACCAAAATATACTGCTACATCGATCAAAAAACAAAATTGAATATGCACATAATCAACTGTCCATATTTCTAGGAAAAGGTGGCGACGTGATATATCTGCCAATAGCTGAGTCAGGTCCACTTGTAGGAGGTGATACTTGGTTAATACCTCCTTGAAGACATGTTGCTATTTGAGCAAGTAATGCCTGGCTTGTATCAGCAATCAATCCCATTTTTTGTGAGCCACTCCCAACCTACATATTGTTGATGGTTGTAAAGGCTGGTGTCAAAATGCTCATCATATCAAGCAGGATAGGATGATGGGTGGGTATAGGATCCCCCATTGAAGACTTACGTTTTCTCTTCTCTGCTTGTTTTGCTTTTTTTTTTGCTGCCTTTTGTAGACATTCAGCCTTGGCCTGCTCCCGTCTAATGGCTTTTTCTCGCATTCTTATCATTTTCTTCTCATCTTCTATCACTTTCCTTGCTTGCTTCTCAACCCTTGTTGCTTCCTTTATAATTGCTTTTGCTTCATGGTTTTCCTTTCTCTGCAACATCTACTCCTTCTTACATTGTTGCAACTCCTCTTTCCTTTTCTTCTCCACCTCTTGTTGGCTGAAAAATTCAATGAAGGCATCAGATGTTAGTACTTGGGACTACCTACTAAGGTGAAGCACTCCCGAACGACCTCTCTGTGATGTTTTTTGCACCCTCTGTAATGGAAGTTTCAAGAATTTGTTGTTTGGCCTTGTTGTTTGCGATCCATCATGTGGGGTGCATGGCACAAACTCAACTTCTTCCTCAATAATAGCATTGACATCTTCACTTTGACCATCACTATGCTAGTGCGAATTCCTTGCATTAGTGAAGTAATGTATTACTTCAGCTGGATCAATGTGTGGTGGGGAAGGCATAGAGAGGTTGACTTCTTCCTCAGTTGGATTTATTTGCACTCCAAGGTTTTTGGCTACTTCATGGATCCATTCCGGTTGGCTAACTTGAGTTAGTAAACTTAGGCCTACTAATGTAGTGGTTGTATCTTCAGTGCAAGGTGCAATAATTGGTTGAACTTTTTATTGGAAATCTGCAAAAACTTATTGGATTTCTAGTTGAATATGTGTTGTAGCTTCATCACCCCCATTGCATTTTGTTACGCCACTTCCCTTGCATCATATTCCCTCACAAAACCATCTATTACATCCTCATTGTAACCAAGAAGACACAAGCATGTCTTTGCTGCCATAACATCGTCTTCAATTTCCATTGTGACTGGTTCATCTTCTGTTGTAGGAGTTGTAACATCATCTTCAACAACATAGCCCTCACTTGGGCCCATGTCGTTGTCAAGGGATGAATGATTAAGAGGCCATATTCCTGTTCTGCGGAACCCACTAACAATGTTGCTTGGTTTCAAGGCTTTTTTGAAAGCTTGGCTTGCAAGACTTGCCAACTCTTCACGTCCAATATCAATATGCAGGTTTGCAGCTTGCCAAATGGTTCTTTCCTCTCTGAAATATGCCTTGAATGGAGCAAAAATGATGACATCCAATGGCTACAGCTTGTGACTGGTATGAGTAGGTAGCATTAGCAGGTCTATTCCTAAATTTTTTGATTGTTCAATGGTCTTGAAAGCCACGTGGCTGCCATGACCATCAAAAATGAGAAGGGCCCTGTTTGTCGGTGAAACCCCACCAGGGATATTAGCTGCAAAATGGTCTAACCATTTGAAAAATAGTTCCTTTTTCATCCATGCATGTTCTTGGACTGCCATCAATGCCCCTACCTCACAATTAAAGATATAGTTTTGCATGTGTCTCTTTGATTTAAACAAGTAGAACCCGAGAATGCTTATCCTAGTTGCACTTACACAAGCCAACACTGTGATCCACTCTCTACTTTTTGAAACCAAATGTGGTACACATTTTGTACCCAATTTGGCAATAACTCTCATGCCATAGTTCCTACTAGCCTGAATACCAGTCTCATCGCAATTTCATATTCGACTTGCTCCATAGTGGTTAAGTTTGATTAGGTTCTCGAGGTTGTCATAGAATGCTTGCATGGTAGAAGAATGAACCATAATTGCTCTATCACTGTCCACTCCTTTAGCTGTTCTGATTGTCAAATCTGGGTGCCTTCTTCGAAATCCTGCCCACCATGACCTCCCAGGACCCCATTTGTGAAAGGATTGGGTTGACTTGCAGTTATTTGGGAAATTGTGGCTTGTAGTTGATTTACTTGCAGTCTATGGCCCAATCTTGCCATGTCCTTGCACCATTGGAAAACTGCAGTCTCCTCCTCTTCAGTTAAAATTGTACATGGACCCCTCCTCTTTGTGGTGGTTTGTCTTAACAACCACACTCTCAAACTGCTAGGTGGCATACCCCACTTGATTGTTGTTGCTTTGATTGACATGTTGTGTTCTTCAACACTCTTAACTACTCCTTCCATATCAACATATGTCCACTGCCTAATGGGTACAGGTGAGGGCAGTTGCACAACAAGTTGAACATTTGGCTGAACAAGAGGTTCAACTTCTGTTGTGTTGGTGGCTTCATTTGCAGAGTCAGGAACATCTTCTAGGCTGGGATTTACATGAAATTCCTCATCAGGCTATGTTTCAACAAAGTGCACCCCACGAGTTACTCTAATTGCACGTTTTCCTCTTCCTACAACCCTAGTAGTCCTTCTAGCAAGTGCCATAATTTTCCAGTTAACCTGCACGGACAGTAAAAATTGAATAACTTGTTAGTGCAACAAAGAATAACATGAGATTAGTTCATAAAATAATGTCAATAGAAATCATAGCACTCAAACATTAATGACGCCCAAAAAAACCCACTGTTGAAAAAACAATCTTGCAGGTGAAGAGAGGTGGAGACGTTTTCTGCAGCTCCATATAAGATGAAATGAAAAAATCTTTGAAGATTAAGTATCTTATTATATACCCAATAAATTTCATGATTATACTTGGCCAAAATTCCGTCAATGTTCTATTTAAATCACATTACATGTGATTACTTCATAGAATAATGTCAAAAAAAGGCATATCAGTCAAAAAGTTGATGCCCTAGACAAAATAATTCACGAGGGATCATTTTTCTACCAGTCGATAGTCACATGTAAATAGAAATGATTACAGTCAAACCCTTAATGCCATACACAAAAATGATTTTTAAAGATGCCAAAATGCAATCAAACACCACCGAACCCAACAAAAATCCACTATTGAACAAACAATCTTGCAGGTGAGAGAGGTGGATCAAATTTGTACTGGTCACATGTAAACTCTACATGGCTTGATATGAGGAAACAGTACATGGTATGACTATATATATATATATATATGTATGTATATATATGTGTGTATATATATATGTATGTATATATATATGTATGTATGTATGTATACAATTTGATAAGAATATATCATTGTATTTATAGAGAATGATATATATTCTTACTAGATTATATATATATAATCTGCTATGATGAAACCCTACACATTCTCATCAGATTATATATATATATATATATGTATAAAATCTGGTATGATGAAACCATACACATTCTTATCAGATTATATATATACATACAATCTACTATGATGAAACCCTACACATTATTAAAGACGGATTTAGAATATAACTATGATATGATTAAAAAATGGGTAATGCTGATGTTATTATATTTGATGTATGGTATAATGCTGCTATTATAATCTTTGATTTATGATGAATGTAGGTGAAAAAAATGTAACTACGATATGATTAAATAATGGATAATGCTAAGTTGAACAACTGACTGAAAGAAAATTTATTGGTATGCTTGAAAATAATGTAAACACTGAGTACATAAATATAAATATAATGTAACTACGATATGATTAAATAATGCTAAGTTGAATAGCTAAGTGAAAGCAAAATTATTTGTATGCTTGAAATTAATGTAAACATTGAGTACATAAATATAAAAGATTATATTGAACAATGAAACATACAACATAAATGTAAACATTAAGCCTGGTAATAATGTAAACACTAAATATATTGAATAAATAAAACATTATGCCTGATAAATATAAAAGAGTATATTGAATAATGAAACAAACAACAAAAACATAGAACAATATGCCTAAAAATAATGTAACCAGTGAGTACTTAAATATAAAAGATTATATTGAATATTGAAACAGACAACATAAATGTAAAACAAAGAGGCTGAAAATAATGTAAACATTGAGTACATAAATATAAAAGAGAATATTGAATAATGAAATAGACAACATAAATGTAAATCCAGTATACTGATAATAAAAACATGAATTTACTTATTCTGGGTGTACCGACTTGAATAAGCTCCCTTTTAAGAGGACTGTGCAAAAGTTGCCTTCATAAGCTCTAAAGTCTGCAGAGGATATTCAATGAAAGTAAGGGAGAATTCATAATGAAAATGATCATGGAAATTCCCTCTTAAAAAATCATTCGAATGGGTAAATTGAATGCATTGAATTGTGGTGGTTGAGTTTCAAATTTGAAATTTTTGTGGGAAACAATTTGTCATTTCATTTTGCAGTGGCCATCTATGCCTGAGTTTTTCCGTGGCCTTTAGGAAATCAATTTTATATTTGGTTTAATTGTCAAAATAGGTGGCTCTATTAAATTCAGTCAAATATATGAATTATACTATTTTTTTGGTATATTAGGGAGCCTTACACCATTAACTGTTTATGTAGGTACCAGAAGTAGATGGAGTAAATGCATGAAGATGTCAAGGGATGTGTGGGTGATTGTGCAACTGATAGCTCATAAAGCTGATCAATGTTTTGTATTATGTTAGAATGTGCACCATTAACTCTTTATAATGTTTTAAATTATGTGACATTGTGCACCATTAACTGTTTATGTATACATGTAAATACAATGCACTAGAAGCTTTAAGCCACTTGCATGGAGTGGTTATTGTAAACATTAGTGTACCTTATTTAAT
>VDFB02358134.1:217458626-217477652 GCA_007258455.2 Sequoia sempervirens | reverse complement strand
CTACATCATGAACTCTTCCACCAAATATTGGTAGCATTCACAATACCTAAGTGCCAAAAAAAGGTCAAGTTGAGATTATCATTGATTTAAATAAAAATGTATCAAATCCAAATGGGGATGGCAATACCGCAGAAGATGCTCCAAGGGATACTCTGGTTAGCTAGAATGAGATAATTGAATTGGATGAGGATGATGTTGGTAGCAAGAAAAGGAAAAACAAACCAAAAAGGGGGCATGAGTGGGAAATGACAAGGAATTTTCAACTTGGTTGGTTGTCAAAGTACCCATTCATTGTAGCAGTGGGGGAATCAGACGATATTGAAAAAAAAAAACACATGCCAAATGTATGATTTGTACTTGGAAATTGGGAAAACCCAAGACTTTACAACTAAAGATTGACACTATAGAAAAGCATATTGGTAAAGTTTATGATAAAAAAATCATAGATAGAAAGGAACAATTAGTCTTATGATGGAAATCAAAGGAATAATGTCTTCATGTTAGGTATGTCGTGGATTATGAAGAGCATCACCAAAACATGTCAGAGCTTGCTGCATGTAAAGGTACACTTGAGGCTCAATTTGGAAAAGCAATGGAAGGAGAAAATATGTCAAAAACTGTTCAGATGAGTGTTTTTTTTCATATTTTGTCTAGAGGGCGTCCTATGAAAGACTACCCAAAATATTCTGGTTTATTATCTTTTCTGAATGTTCCTCACTATCCCTACACACATTGGTCAGTAAATGCTAGATGGGAATGGGAAAAGTGTCTTGTTGCAGTGGAAAAGGAAGATTTAAAGGAGAAAGTAAAAGAGTCAAACTTCATTGCATTATCTTTAGATGAAGTTGCTATGGTAGAAAATACTTCTTGGGTCTATAAGCATTTGTATATTATACAACAACATGTTTTCCAAGCTCATCTTCTCTGTGTTCATAAAATGAAGGATAGTTCAACATCACATAATATATTTGAACTAGTCAAGCAATATTTGAATGAAATTGTAGGTATGGATGAGTTGACAATTGCAAAAAGTTGGTGTGTGTAGGAGCTGATGGAGCTGCAGTGATGCAAGGTCAAAGGATCAGTGTTTGCACAAAGTTACAAACTACTTGTGCACCATACATGCTTGGAATTCACTGCATGGTCCACATAATAATTTTTTCATTCAAAATCTAGTCCATGAGATCCATGCATACTTCTGCCGAAGTCCGAAATGTTTCATAGAATTTTAGAATTTTGTTGAGGGAATAACACCAGGAAACAAGCTTCTCAAGGATGTTGATACCATATGGATCTCCTTGCATGGGCCAGTGCAATGAGTTCTTTCAGAATATCAATCTTTAATTGGAGTGATGTACAAAAACCACAACATGGTAGAGAAAGCTCCTAACCTCTTACATAGGTTAAGCGATATAGAGACACTCTTGACTTTAGCTAGTCTTCTCCCCATGTTGGATGAAATGAACAGTCTTGTGAAGAAATCCCAAGATAGAGCTAAGTATATTAATGAATATTCCAATCTACGTAAACATACACGCTTGGCCCTCGATCATCTATATCTAGATTTAACACAAGATGGCGTAGATTATAACCTATGGTGGAAAATTATTGATTTGAATGATTTTGATAATTATTTACAATTTAATGGAAGTAGACAATTATGTATTTGTGTACATGGATATGAGATACAAATGTACTGATGTAAGACTACCAGGCACTCTAGCAGAGAAGTACCTGTTAACGAGGAAGATTTTAAAGACATTATTAAATCTGTTGGTGATAATTTGAAGGAAATTGCAAAATATCTTTCCTTAGAGATTCATGAAAGATTCCCTTGAGATGAAATACTTGAAGCCATGAGTATTGTATATCCTCAATTTTGGGAAAACTGAGATAACCCAAGATTTTTTCATGCTCAAGTAATAATCTTGATCGAACAGTTTTTGAAAACTGTAACAATCAATGAGCAAAAAATAGAAGGAATTTTAAATGAAGATAAGCTAAGAAAACAATGTAAGGATTTTGCAGTAGCTATTAAGGACCAGTATAAATCCATGGGCAAGGAAAAGGCCTTTGAATCGAGATCAATAAAAAGGGTTTGGAAAAACTTAGGTCAGAGTGAAATATAGCGTGATAAGATATCAAAATATTTCAAACTTGCTGATTTATGTCAAACAATGATATTGGGGTTGGTGGAGGATGAGATATTTTTAAGTACATTAGGGTTTTTGAAATCAAAGTTAAGAAACAAACTAGACAAGAATTTGGAAAATTGCTTGAGGATGAAAGGAACTACGTATAATATCAAAAAAATTCCTTTTGATAGGGCACTCGCAATCTGGAGGTCCACATGTGAAAGAAGAGGGACCAGTCTGTGCAACACTCCAATTCCAAAGGCCGGTACTGGTGGCACTGCCATGGGCAGTGAGACTAGGACATATGGCATTGATAAAAATGACAGTGAATGTTGAATTTGAGACACAAGTTGAAGAATATGAAGAGCTTACTCAAAATCAAGAGCTTCAAGATGACTCTTTTACTCTATCTGATGTTGAATGTTACTTTCGGGACCCTAACTCCATTTGGGAAATGGAAGAGAATTAGCAGCTTTTAGGTCTTTATACTACAGTACAAGATTCATGAATCAATTTCCATTGTTCCAAATTGTAGTTGATGACATTTTATATTGTATTGAATGAAAATTGAAATTGTGAATCATTGCACTTCATGAATCATATTCCAAAATTTAGTTGATGATAATTTATATTGTATTCCATGAAATTGTGATATTTTATATTTTATATTGTATTCCATGGTATTGAATTTGATATGTGTTTCTGCATCATCTTTAAAGAATAACACTTATCGCTCAACTCATAAATTACTATTGCATTGCCATTCACAAAATCTTTGATAAATAACTCAAAGAATATTAATCCATTCCTTGAATAGAAGTTAACAGTTCGACATCCACAACTTATAAGCTAACAGAAGCTAATAGTTCAACATAAATAACTTATAAATACATCCACTGGAAAAATACTCAGCAAAAGCACAATAAATCCACACAGTACACACCATAACTCAAAGATTGTGCATGCATGAACTTCACCATTGTCTTTCTATATTGAAATAATAGAAAAGCAATAAAAATAGGAGAGTTTTTTTGTCTTGATAATGGTTCCTTGAAGACAACCATTTTAGAAATTAAAATAAAAAGTCTTTGAAGTATCAAGAGAGTCAAATTAAAGAAAATAACATAAAAACTAAAAACTAAACACTGACTCCTTCGCTTTCAATATTTTCCGCCTCCTTCTCCTTCAATAACGCCTCCTGTGCCTTTAATCTTTTCCTGTATTCCTGGTACTTGGTGACAATTGCAGTGATGTTTTTTCTCCCTGGTGTTGTAGTAATTTGTAACCTAGTTCTCCATTTTCCCAAAGCCTTTTTAGAATCAAACAACATTCTTCTCTCTTCTCCAAAATTATAAGCCTTTAGGTGGAGCTCCATTGCACTGAGTTTCGAGAAGGACTCCCATGTCACTGTAGCAGGATCAAATATTTCTTTATTGAATTTCTCTTTAAACTTTAGAGAGATCTCTCTTATATCTAGAATCCTTTCATCAAACTCATCAATAATTTCTACTCCTAGAATATGAAAATCTTTTTTAATATCCTCCAACATTTCATAATATTTTTCAAGTGTATTCTTAATTTCATTCACCATATTATCATATATATTCAATTTCCATACTAATGAATCAGACCAGGAAGGGTCTATCTCCTTAGGATTATTCAAAATATGCTCACCAATTAATATCTTCGGATCCATAGAGTTTAATTCTTTCATTTCCTGAGAGAGCACATAGAGACTAGTTTGATCTTTTTTGACATCCTGAAGTTCTCCTACTAAATCCTTCCTCTTGTCAATAACTCGAGTGTAAAAATGCAAAGATTTATTCAGAAAGAAGATAGCCTCTTGAGATATTATTTTGATCCCATCACAAGAAGCTCTAGAATAGCTCAAATTCTTTTTAATTTTCTCTATGGTGAGCACATCGATGCCCTCTACCTGAGGCTGAGAACTTGAGGCTTCATCAGATGTAGGAGGAGTGGCCATGGAAGAAATAAAGTTACTCAATGCAAGGACTTGAGATTGAAGTTTTATATTTTCTTTCCACTATTCTTTCACTCTTTTAATCAAGGTAATGACCGAATAATCGACATGGTACATATCACCTTCCAGTGTTGGAGGCCCCATATGAACATGTGTGACTTTGTAGTCTATTGCTGTTATTTCATCTTCATTTAAATCCTTGACAGGGTCAGCAATTTCAAACATTTGATTTCTAGAAGTAGCATCAGTCACCATCCTTGAAATCCTCTTGGATTTCCTAGGTTTTGAAGAGCTTTGAAGTAAATTTGCAACTGTATCCACTCCAATTGTCATTGTAGGAGTATACTTTCTCTTCTTCTCCACTAATTTTTTCAACCATCTTTGGGAGGCTACTACTAGACCAAAATCTTCTTTTCCAATAATATTTTCTTTAGGAGCGGTAGGAGTGAAAGGTGGATTATCAGGCAGAGAAGAGGGCATTTCAGAGTCTTCAGACATAGGAGGAAAGATATTATCTTAAGTGATCTACTTAAAGATAGCTTCAGAATCTGTAGCCACAAGTTTTTCTTGACTGGTATTCTTCTTAGGGGTAGGAGAAAGCACACTATCTTGTTCACATATGCTCTTCAACTTGACTATTTCTTGTGGCCTATCACCATCACCTCCTGACTGATAATTTTCACTAGATGACATAACAAAGGGTTTCCCTAATGATACACTTGGACCAGATGCTTGCGTAGACCCCTATTCATTCTTCTATGACGACTTCGGCTCCTGAACAAGACCAACAACTTTTTGTTGTTTCCCATCCAACCAGTCCTGGATTCTTTTAAGCACTGGGGCAACACACACCCTCATATTTGAAATTTTACTTTGGTTCCAATCAACCCTAGGGTGGGATTTATTAGGCAATTTTTCATATCCAAGATCTAAGATTGTTGAATCCTCAGCTACATTTTTAGGAATGTCAAATTGAAGACCAAAAGCTTGTATTTATTTTAGCATTAGCCTCATATAATCTCTTCTCAAAACTTCATTCTCATTGACACAATCTTCCCAGAAATCTTCAATAGATGGGTGATGTCGATATGAGCTCCCTCCATAGAGATTCTACTTCACAAAACCCTTAGTGTCAAAATTAGCTCTCATAGACAAATTCTAGAGGTTATATTCCTTGAGAAGTCCTTTAGCTCCCCTGGCCATCTGGTTTGTTTTGCACAAAAAAGAAGGGGTCTCCAATGGGAAGGAATACCCTAGTTTCCCCATGTTCGTATACTTAATATTAACCATTTCCATTTGTCGACAAACTTCCAGAAATATCATTAAATCTTCAAGATACTGAGGTAATTTCAATGGGGCTTTCTCAAAACCCCCTATTCTCAGATAGGAAAACTTATCAAATTGGATATAAAAAAATCCATATTTTGATACAAGAGAAATGGATTTAGGGGAAAGGCACATTTTTGGATTTCCATCCATCTTCCTCACGACCTCCATTAAAAATGCATCATTAACATGACAAAAATAACCCATTCCAAATTTTCTAGTGAACTAAGGAAAGCGTTTATACACAAGAATATCAGAAGCTGGGGTTCCTTGCGGCTCCAACCTTTGCCAAAAGGACCTCTGACTACCTACAATGTAGGTCAAGCAAGAACACATACAAAAAGTAGCAGTCTTATGTAAATTAATTAATTGCTCATTCAAATGGAAGCAAATAACTTCAGCCCAATCAGCCCAGTCAATGAAAATGTTCTCATCACAAACTGTCAAGATAAACTGGTACATCCAATCCTCAAATAACTCAACTTGTGCATTCCCAACAACGTGGTGCAATAAAGCAATAGCATCTGCAATTTCTCCCTTAAAATGAAATCTTTTGAGTTTATTTGGCAGTTGCCACTTACCTCTCCATTCAGTCTTTAGCCAAGTTTTGGCCATGGAGTTCTAACACTAGTTTTTATTCACTTCAAAAAATTCACCTGCCATTGTGACAAACATGTCTTCTAGAGGTTCCCTTTCTAGAATCCCCAGCGCTCGAGAAACAACTTCAGGAGAAATTTCTGCAATTATAGTCCCATCCGCAGATTTAATTTCTCGTGTATGTGGAATGTACCTTCTCGCACATGCACTTATCAGGTCCACACTCAACACTGTAGGAGTTTAGGTGAACTCCTCAAACACCCTAGAATCACCTACAAGACAAAATAACTTCGACAAGATAGAAATGGTAGAAATATCATGCTATCATTAAGATGCAAGGATGCCAAATTGAATATGACATGATTACAAATGTATAAAATGCCTTGATGATTCGTAATTAGAGGTTGACAAAAAAAACTTGCAAATTAATCCTAATTACAATTTTTCCCCGATCCAGATAGAATTGCGTGATTATGTTGTTTAACCATTGAAATTACAGACTAAGTTCACTTAATCCTTTACAGAACTCAATGAAATTAACTAATTACTAAAATATTGTAATTAGAACTTAAATGCCAGATTGAAAATACTGGAAAGAAATTAGAGAGAATGCAAGACAAGAGATAGAAGAATAATAAGACAAAAGATAGAAGAATCAGATTCAAGTTGATAACGAAGTTCGTCCAATCAGGACTACGTCTCCGGGTTCGCTTCTCAATGTTGGACTGCTTTTATTAATATCGCCAAGCACCTGAAGATGCCTTCTTACAATATTCAAGCTTCAAAAACCTGCACAAAATTCCTCACAATCTCTCACTTTTACAATTTTGGTGTATAACAACACCTTGCAATTCTTCCTCTCAAAAAGAATTCAACTCTCACAAAGGAATTATTTCTCCAAGTAGACTTGCTTTTTTTTCAAGCCAAAAGTCTCCCCCCCTTTATACAAAACAATTTACTCAATATGGCTAAAACCATATGATTTGAAAATCTCACCCAAAATCTCCTATTTACATTCCAAATATTTCAAAATCCCCTTGAAATAACATGTAAATCCTTAATAATCTTAAAACCCATTCAAAATAATCCTAAATATCCTCTTTAATATTTTAGTGGGTAAAAGCACAAAGCTGTGTCACACTTTCGGCCAAATAAATAGTTCCGAGCGAAATATTTTCGGCCGGAAAGGTTTCACCCGACTAGGTTTTGACCGAAACCATGTGGCATATTACGTGGCACATAGATTTCAGTCGAATAAGTTTCGTCCGAATCCAAAAAAATCAAAATTTTCCTCTTCCCGCTTTAAAACTGCCTTCAAAATTGGATTTTTTAATGTGCGGGGTTTCTATAGAAAGGGTTTCGGTAGAAATAGTTTCTATAGAAAGGGTTTCGGCCGAAACCCTTTCTATAGAAACTGTTTCTACCGAAACTGTCTATGTGGCATCCTAGTTGGCAGCCAACTCAGCTTTTTTCAGAATTTTCTGAAACTTTCAACTTTAGCTAAGTATTTCCTTAGTCAGAATGATTTTTTTGCAAAAATAAAAAATACCCTTTTGTAGAGCTCGGAGTGGAGAATCCAAATATATAATTTTTTAAATATTTTTATTAGTTTTAATATATTTTATTTTTAAAATAATGGAAGTAGGTTTTCAAAATGAAAAATGAAGTTGATTACAAATTAAAAAAAAGATAGTAAAATTATTAAAAAAATTTAAATCTTATATGAGGCACAAGAGGAGAGAGTCTTCTTCAAAAGGGTATAATTTTTTTTTGAAAATGATTTAAAATTTTGAAAATAGTTGACGGCCTGTGAAAACTGTCAAATTTTGACATGTTTGACTTTAAAATGTTATTACAAGAAAAATATACATCAAAATTTGATTTTTCTTTTTCCATGCACAAGATATTGAAGTTACCTATTTGGAGAAAAAAAAATTAGGGAGAAATGAAGTTTTTTTCAATTTGTTTTGGCGGCCCGTGAAGTCACTCTTTTCTGAAATTTTCAGCATTCCAAAATTTTCCTTAAATTGATAAAAACATAATGAAAATAATTTTTTTTAAAATTTTAAAAATTATAACAATAAACTTCATCAAAAGTTCTACATTTCATTAGTTTACACCATTTTTAAATTCAAAACATAAAGACCACTTTTATGTGGTTGAAGTTCAAAATTTTTTTTGCTGTTGGCCGATTCCTTTATAATGTTCAGAATATATGGTTCTCATTAAATCGAGCTCCCTATGATAATCCCTTAACATTTCGGGAGAGCTTGTTTTAGTTTATGATTTTAAAAATCCTTAATAATAGGGATGGCTTGAGCCCTATTTTCTAAGCTCATCTTAAACCTTTAACAATATCAATTATTGCCAAATCTTATCCCAAAAATGTTGGGCGACACATTGGTAGGGAATCCTTAATGGAACGTGGGAGGTCAGGTGTTCAAACCACTCCTTTTTATAGGGATTTTCCATTGTATTTTTATTCGACATTGTTCATTATCAAAAGAAACTGACGACCTCTACAACTTGGTGTCATTTTTGTCTCATTTTGAGATGATCAATTTTCTGCCTTTTTGAACGCCTGATTTGCTTGTTTGACTAGACCTTTGACTGTGCATAACTTCTGCATATGAACTCCTTTTGAGCCCGTTCAAGTTGCGTTAGGACCATGTCAGAGAGCTCTACATGATGATGTTGGTTTCATGATATTTTGAGACTGTGAATTTTTTTAGGTTTTCCAGGATCCATCTAGATCGTTCCTCCCCATTGAGAAGCTTTTGGACCTCCAAAAGGTCTATTTTATGTACAATTTGAGCTAGGGAAATGTTGCACCACTTTCCTAGTATCATCTGTCCTTGTTTGAATTCTGAACACCTGAATCATCATAACAATAACCAAAACTGTACCAATATTGTTAAGTACATTAGCCATATACACATCCACATCCAATGTTGCCACTACCAACCATACACTGCTGAAAAGTAGAAGGCTGAATAAAAAAATTGAATTTGCAGATGAGAAAAATAATGTACCAATATCATGCTTGTCTTTCATAACTAGAGCAACCTTAGAATTAGACATGCTCTTATGCAATGACACTTCTTGTGGTACAGACGTAAGTGCCAAATTATTGCTTGCATTAACTACCCTTTTCAAATGTCCTGTTGTCACAAAAGACTTACCAGTCTTAATTAGATGAGAATGCACAATGCATTCAATTCCTTCCTTAAACAAGTGATACTGATTATGTTCCCTATAGAAGATTGCTTTCTTATCATACAAGTATGGGCTACCCAAGACAATCCCATAGATATCAAGTGGAACCACATCAAATTCAACCTCATCTATAAACTTATATGTTATTGCAAATCTTAAATTGCATTGCTTAGTTACTTGAAATTTGTTATCATTGCACACCCAACCTAATGGATAAGGGTTTTTATGTGGCTTTGTTTTCAATCCCAACTATTCAACAACTTCTTCTGAAATTAGATTAACTTGGGACCCACTATCTATCAGTGTATCCATCTTAGTGTTCTTAGAAATCACCCTTATATGAAACAATTCACATCTTTTGCTATCTTCAGGAACAACATGACTTTTAGAAGTAGAAGCACATGAAACATCAGTGACAGATTCATTACCAACAAAAGCTTTACCTTTCAAACCCACAATTGAAATCTTTGATTCATCACCAGATTCCATACCAAGGTCTTGCACGATAACTGTGGACTTCTGCTTACCCTTTCGATCCTTGAACCACTTAGGCTTCTAATCAGGATGCAATTTCCAACACTTTGCATCTTCGTGCCCTTGCTTCTTGCAGTGTGAGAAATAAGGCCTCTCATCCTCCTTCTTTATAGTAGCGGTTTGTTGTGATTTCTCCTTCCATTTCTTGTTGCTTTTTTGCTTACTGGAGTCCAACAACAGATTGTCTTGGCTATTCCTTGAACTTGTTTCCAAATGGATAGCTTGCACACTAACTTCATCAATGTTAGTTGGATTAAACATAAGTATAGTATGTTTCAAATTCTCACATAATCCACCTATATACTTTAACAAAGTTTCTAGTGTGTATAAAGGAATGCCCAACATTAAAGCCCTCTTCCTAAAATCCTGTGTATATTCTTAAACACTTTGTCCTTTCTCTTGCCTTAATGATTTCCAATTCATCATTGCTTTTTGCATATGCCCTAATGGATAGAACTATTTCTTTAATGTAGCTATAAACTCAAACCAAGAAGAAATAATTTTTCCATAACGACTTAGATCCTCCTATGTTCTACTCTCCCACCAAATTAAAACTGTGCCTCCTAGGCGAAGAGTAGCTAATTGGATTTTTTTAGAATCCTTAGTAAACTTTTGAACTCTACAATAAACTTCAATTTGTTTTATCCAATTATCAAGTTTTTCTACATCTAGTTCTCCATTATAGATTGGCAAATCAAATTTAACATCAAGTTTCAACAAAGGTGAATTAACTTTAGATTTCACAGGTTGTTTCTTTTTGGAAGAAGAAGATGAAGAAGAAGATGAAGATGAAGAAGATGAGGAAGACAGGGATGGAGGTTCAGGAGGGTCACTACCACCTCCTACTCCTTTACCTTTGTCTTCTTTCAACGAGGATTCAACTTCCTCCTTCTTTCTAACCTTGCTTTCCTTTTTCTTCTATCGCTCTTGCCTTTCTTGGAAAAGAACTTCCACCATAGCCTTCATTTTGAGAAATGCTTTCTGGAAAGCTTTCTCATCAAGCTCTGGAGCTTCATGTTCAGTTACCATTTCTGAAATTTTTAATGGCTTTCGTTTCCCGATCTCAGGATTGAATTCTATAAGTGCACCTTCTCCTTGCTTCAATTTCAACCTAGTTAGCATTCACTTATGCAATTTCCTACAAAATGGGCTCTAATACCAATTTGATCCGTAATTAGAGGTTTACAAAAAAAACTTGCAAATTAATCCTAATTAAATTTTTTCCCCAATCCAGACAGAATTGCGTGATTATGCTGTTTAACCATTGAAATTACAGACTAAGTTCACTTAATCCTTTACAGAACTCAATGAAATTAACTAATTACTAAAATATTGTAATTAGAACTTAAATGCCAAATTGAAAATACTGGAAGAAAATTAGAGAGAATGCAAGACAAGAGATAGAAGAATAATAAGACAAAAGATAGGAGAAAGCACAGTTGATAAGTTCACCCAATCGAGTTCGTCTCTAGGTCCTTCTCAATGTTGGACCCTTTTTATTAATATGTAAATATTTTTGAAGATTCCTTCTCACAATGTATTCTTCAAAACACACACAAATTCCTCTAATCTCTCACTTTTTTTACAATTTTGTGTATATAACTTACCTTGCAATTCTTCCTCTCAAAAAGAATTCAACTCTCACAAAGGAATTATTTCTCCAAGTAGACTTTCTTTTTTTTCAAGCCAAAAATCTCCCCCCCCTTTATACAAAACAATTTACTTAATATGGCTAAAACCATATGATTTGAAAATCTCACCCAAAATCTCCTATTTACATTCCAAATATTTCAAAATCCCCTTGAAATAACATGTAAATCCTTAATAATCTTAAAACCCATTCAAAATAATCCTAAATATCCTCTTTAATATTTTAGTCCTTTTAAATTATCTTGAATATATGGTTCTCATTAAATCGAGCCCCCTATGATAATCCCTTAACATTTCGGGAGATCTTGTTTTAGTTTATGATTTTAAAAACCCTTAATAATAGGGATGGCTCGAGCCCTATTTTCTAAGCTCATCTTAAACCTTTAACAATATCAATTATTGCCAAATCTTATCCCGAAAATGTTGGGCGACACATTGGTAGGGAATCCTTAATGGAACATGGGAGGTCGTGTTCAAACCACTTTTTAGATTTTCCATTGTATTTATCCGACATTGTTCATTATCAAAGAAACCGACGGCCTACAACTTGGTGTCATTTTTGTTCTCATTTGAGACGACCAATTTTCTGACTTTTGAACTGACGGTTTCCTATTTGACTAGACCTTTGACTGCGATAACTTCTGACACGTAACCTTTTGAGTCAGCTCAAGCAGCATCAAGACCATGTCGAGAGCTCAAGGATGATGTTAATAGGTTTCATGATATTTGAGATCAGTGGAAATTTTAGGTTTTCCGTGATCCACCTGATCAATTTGAATATATAGGCACGAGTGAAAACCTAAAATGTGTAAGATGTTACCAAGTGTTAAAATCAAACTACATATGACAACATGTGAACCCTATCTAGGAAATGATAAAAAGATAGAGATAAGTTCTAGAAGGACAAATCATCTGCTAGAAGGAATCCTATCTCCTGCAAATGAGGAAAGGGGAATTACCCCATTATTAAATGATTTATCTAATTATGCAACCTAGGATTTAATTAATTAAATAAAAGACCTAAGTTAACTTATGCAAAGTGTAATTAAATAATTAATTACACCAACAAACACAACTTCCGAAAACCCTCCAGTCTAAGCTAGCCCACTTTCTAAGAGTTTTATATCCATCTCAGAATTGTCGTCCCTCTCTAGGCGTGCCCAAAATTATTCTAACTTAAAAGGTTTGAGCTCTGTATCCCTTATGCCGATCGTAAGTTCACTCTTCATGAGCGCAAAATGCAAATTTGCAGAGAAAGAGTGTTTGTACCTTAGAAGTACTGGCCTTGGCAAAGAACGAGAATGCAGGCTAAATGTTTGAGTAAAAAGAATTTTCGCACTTGAGAAGTATTGGCCTTGCCAAAGAACAAGATGCAGGCTAGATTTCTGAGTAAAACTTTGCCACAAACTTATGTCGTTATTTTTGATAGGACATGCATTGAATGCGGCATTCAAATTCATTCCTTGAAAAGATAGCCTTGAAACATGCATGCTCTTGGAAATTCCTCAAAAGACAACTCTAGTTTAGTCCGTACATAAGTCCATAATGTCGTGTGGTCACTGAAACTAGGAACCTTAGAACCAAAGTTTGAAGTTTCGAAGTTTTTGAAACCTCTGAACCACCGACTACAAAGATGACCAAGAAACTAGAAATACTTGCAAGTTTGCAACTCAACAAAGTGAATGAACTCGAGGAATCAGGAAGTTATGAAAATTCAGAACTTCGTGACAAGGTTATAAATTATAAAAATTTGATGACTAGCAATCGATAAGGTTATAAATTATAAATATCTGAGGACTAGCGACTAAGGTTAGGAAAATCACCAAAACCGTGACTTTGAGTGATAGTAACCACAACATGTCATTAATCTTCTTTGTCATTATGCATTGATGTATGTTTTAATTCTAGATCTAGTTTAATGAACCAATTAAAGTACCTTGATTAAAGCATGAATTCATATAAATGTTTAGTGGATCTGATAAGTAGTACTAGTCATGGAGATTAAGTATCAATTTGTGAATTGTAATGCAATTTAACTAAGATTATGGATGCCTGGAATTAAATTCACCTTATAGTTCATATTTTAATTGTGTTAAAAGTAAAACTTAAACATGTACTAAGTGATTCATCACTCAGCTCAATGCTTAATAACATATTAGCAATAGTCTTAGTAGCATATACAACAATGAACATCAACAATCGTTTGAAGTGTATCTAGTAGTTGAAACCACTATCAAATATTTTCTTCAAATGAAAAAATAAATAATATAGATAATTTACTATTTAAGATCGACACATTACTGAAGTTTGAGTTGGAACAAAGACAACTCTACAAAGAGCTGAGTTGGAACTTGGAAACCTACATTATCAAAAATCAAATCACTGCAACACCTTTTCTAGCAACTTCCACTATTTAGGTGGCGGAATTGTCATTTGTTCTAACTGATGTTGTTTGACTCTCAAGATTTGTTAACAATTCATGATTCAAATTGGAACTTGTCTTGTATTCTCACTACTAATTTTACATTCGTTAGTAATGTATTTTATGGAATCCAAGTAGTTCCTCGCCACATCTAGGGTTATGGGGAAACTAGACCAAATCAATCTTCATTGCATCCCTCCATCTTCTTTCTGAAACTATTCTTTTCCACGAATACCATTCCAAAACCCTATGGAAACCAAGTTCTCAGAAGTTTCCTACCTTTTTCATTCAAATCTTCTTCATCTTGTCTCCAAAACTAAATTCAAATATCTCCTTTGTTTCTTAATGATTCTCAAACACTTCTTTTCAAATGATAGATGACAAATATCATTGATGTAGTACCATTAGTATCCTTTTGATTTCAAAACATTGTCATTGGCTTTGTAGACTATTTGTTGAATTTCTTTTGTAGATTTCTCTAATGCCAGCACATTTTTGTTGTCCACTAAATATTTGTTGAGCTTCTTATGATGTTGTCTGATAGCATCAATCAATTGAAACATGTCACACAGATGATCAATCCTCTGCATTATTTCATCCCAGATCTTTTGTTTCATATGGCTCATTGTCTCTCTACAAAATAAATATAACTTATTTTGACAAGTCTCACTTCGATGGACATCTTCACTAATTTATCGACGGAAATTTTATATTTATTCATATTGTTATCGTGAGTGGATGCCATCATATTTCGAGTTCCATCGAATTTTTCGCTTTATCGCATCAGAATTATTCGGCGATCCTGAGCCGAGTTGATGACTTTAATCTATTATTCTCTTTGATTTCATTTATAGTCTTCCGAGAACTTAATTTGTTCAGAACTCTATCTTGCTTTAGCAATTATGTGTACACCAATTCATTGTTCTTCTTTGATACATTAATTTTGTCAGTATTTTTGAGTCTAGAAAAATCCAATTGAATATTGTTCACCTAGAATTCAAATTGAACAATCTGATTTGTTGGTTTGTCTTGAACTATGGGAACAAGAAATGTGTACTCCACGATTGCTTTATTTGTGTCAAATGTGGGTAATACTATGGTTGTGGTAGGCTCTGAAGTTACAACAGATGCACTCTCCATTAATTGCTTCTTTTATTTTCTATTCATGTTTGATTTCTTTTTAAACTCTTCAATGTAATCAAAACCTAGGGACACAGGAACAATGGAATGCTTGAATGGCAAAGGATTAGGAGTAGTAGTACTTGCAGTTGCTAATGATGTCACAACCAGACTAATTGGCACTGGGGGGTTGCCTAGAAATAACTCCTTTGTGGTGGATCCACTAGTAGTGTGACTTGAACCTGTCAAAATCCTATGCCTCTTCTATATGCCTTGATCACCTAGTGTTTCTGTGGTATATTGTATTGTTCTCCTCTTGTGTGTAGTTTTCTGTTGTAGCACATGTTGACCACTACTAGTACTACTACCCATACCATCACCACCAGAGGTAGTGCCAGTTGCACTAAGCTCTCCACCATAGGCATGTCTTGGTTGTGATTGTGTCTGACCATGGGGATGAGGATTTGAAGCTTTAAAAAATTGTCTTGTATGCCCTAGGTCTACTTTTTCACCTCCAATCCCAAGGCCAAAAAAATCACTTGCTTTTCTATGCTCTACATCTATTACCGTCGAAGGGCCTTGTCTTTGGGATCCCAAAGGACCACCTTCATAACCTATTTTTTCAGCTATGGCTACTCTAGTAGTATATGCTTCTTTTGTGGCCTCACTTAAACCAAGTTTGAAATTGGCATGGCTTCCTTCTTCCCTATCATCATTAGATTCATGATCACTTTCTTTATCTTCTTATTCATCTGGATGCTCTATATTCCACAATTTTCTAAACTCACTATCTTCTTCATTATCTCCATACTCTGCAAGAGCTCTTGGTTCACCTAGCTCCTTCCTCATAGACCAAAAGGCAGTAAATTTTTATCGTGACCAATTTTTTTCTGTAACTTCCTTCTCTAGAGAACCTATCATTTTTACTCTACAACATGGTTTAGCACTTTTTTGATAAAAATTGTTGTACCTCCTAATTGTCTTTCGATGCAATGCCATCATTCTACTAACAATTTCTCAAAAGAAATACCATTCTCAACAACACTTTTCTCCATTGCAATTCTGACCTTATCCCAAGAATCCTTGTTTCTCAAGTTTTCAAGCAAGGGTTTACTTTCATGTTGAATTCTACTTGCAATATTCTTATTGAGCAAAATCATTGATTTAATGGTGTCCCATGGATCATACTACCAATGATAAATAGCATCAAAATAAAAAAAAATCAAAAGATTATGTGCCACACTAAATTCTTTTCTCTCAAATGTGATCCCTCCACATGAAAAAGGTAAAGAAGGAAATAAGGTCTTCTTTTGCTGACTGGTAAAGTGCAGTTCATCGGTACTCTGCATCTTCCTTACATATTCCAAAGCAAAAACCATTTCTCTCACATGTATTGGAAGTTTGTATGGTTGTACTCCCAATGCATAAAATCTTCGCACAGTATATTCTTCCATTAAGTACCAATCAACCAATTTTATTTATTTTCCAAGTTGAATGCAGTTTCTACATGAAGAAAGGCAATCTAGGCATTGGAGTATTTGTAATTGCTTGATGCAATGGAGCCAAAAAGTAGTCTACAAAATGACTGTAGTTCCTTTGAGAATCATGCATCCTTATAATAGTGGTCCATTCATACACTGGAGCCATTTTCTTTGCCTCAGGATTACTATAGGGCCAAATCTAAAGCTTGTTGGTCTGAAACATTCCTCTGAATTTCATGAGAAAAAGATAGCACAAGTTGGTTGTGAACCTAAATGTCTTGGTGGAACCTCTTTTAATCATTAAAAATTGTTTATGCATGGATTCTACAATGTGCTCAATAAATTTATATTTGACATGTGGAACACCATAATGGATATTATACACCATTTCAAGGAGGCATGCACTCACTTCCAAATTGCTATCTAGTCCGAGGAAAAATGCTAGCATGGAAATAGTATCCTGAACCCATGGTTTAAAAATTTCCAAATCATAAGGAGGCTTATGATCGCCTTTCAATTTGTTTCGATCCTAAACTATTCTGTTTAAGAAAGAATTTTTCTCCATTTCATCCATTGCTTCATAATCACAAGCAAGCTTTTCTAGGTTAATGTGGAAATTTCCAAATTCTTCGCCTTTGGTTGTAAATGTAAACCCCAACACTTTTCCAAGTTCTTATGCATTAATGGATAACAATTATTCTTTGCTATCTTTATTAACAATTGCTCTTTTTTTATCATCATAATTTTGGGCACAGACCATGATAAATTTAGGGCAAGGGAAAACCTCATGTAACATCATGCGCCCTAATCTAGCTACCCATGGTGCACTAATACTACTAACTTGCATTTGCTTTGAGGCCTTATTCTCAGATGAAAATCTAAGTTCTGAGGTATGCCTACCATAGGTTTCAGGATCATAAATATCATGGTATTCATCAGTGAAACCTGGGGTTTTAAGCAATTTTGCATAATGTATTTTCTTATCTGACATTGCTCTAGTGGTACTGTTGGTAGACATGCTTATACAATGTGAAACTGTGAATTCCCTATTAGTCCTCCTTAATTTTTCTTAATTCTTAAGTCTCTTAGCCCTAAACCCAATCCTAAAATTTTGACAAAATAAGATTTTAAGAAATGTCAAATGATGAAACATAGCCACATGAATTCTTTCACTTACTCGACTTTTGATTCTTGGAAAGATTAATGCCGACAGTCGTGGAAATTGGGTTTCTGGAATGGCTTTGTCAGAAGTGGAACTATGGAACACAAAACAAGGTGGTGTCATAGTGCGCTGCAATGAGAAATTGAAGACTGAAATCTCCCCGTGTGTTGACCCTCTCACTTAAAAATAAAATCACTTAGTAGTATAAACTAAAAGTGCTTTTTTTAGTCCTATATTGACAACAAATTCTAAAGAATCTAAACCGTTGATCTTTGTAAATATAACAGTTATAGGGTGATTCCAGACATTTAGGTTTGCAACCCTAGCGCTTCATGCATTTCATTTTGGAATGCAACTATAGCCATACATCAAATGTTCATCGAACGGTTGAGTAATTTATGATATATATTATAAATAGTAAACATGTGTTTTAAAGTTTTTTTCAACCTTTAATGCGCTAGAATTCACATCAACACCTTTATAAAATGAATTACAATGTCACATTAATAACACAACCATTAATACCACAGTAAAACTTAACATTGCAAAGGACTTAATAAAAGGAATTACAATGTCACATAATCACATTAATAGCACAACCATTTATTTTTATTACAACTGAATGACAATTGTCAATTTCACATTATTACATAGTATAAATACAAATGTAAGCACAAGCACCAAGCTTCTGCCATGCTCTCTGAGTCCTGACTCTCCGTCATCTAAAAATAAATGCATGGAGGGGGGCCACCGCCAATCATGGTTTCTGAAAAATATGCATGGGGAAAGGGGGCCTAATCAAACGACAGAAATTGGAGTTGTTAAAGATACAAAAAGTACTTATCCCCTTTGAAAAGTAGAGTCATGAAGAGGATGAGGGGTTGTAAAACTACTCCCATCTTCTACTTGTTGCTTCCATGTACTTGGAGAGCACTTATCTCCATCAAAACTCCCCATCTTGGCTCAAAACCTATCTGAGAAGTCTGGTCAACCAAATAAAATTCTTCTAATTCCACCCATTCTGAACTTGAAGGAAATTGGTCTTTTACTCTATAACTACATAACTGCGGGAAGGAGAATTTAGAGTATCCCCAATAATACCAGATCATCTTCTTCCTGAATCCTTATTAACCCTACAAAATGAAAACCCTTATGAAAATTCAAACATTGCACTCAAGAGTCAATAGTATAGCCTTTAGCCTTCAATGAATTATTTCAGTTGTGCTCACTATCCTTATTTATGGGCCAATAGTGCCGCCAATAGTACAACTACTAGCCTGGTCCCTATGTACACCTCACACATGTCACGTGTGAGGTTGGGTTACTATAGTGATAATCATGATTCACAAAAACCAAAAAACCAACTTAATCGATTTGAGTACTTAACTTTATTATTTGTATTG
>VDFB02358134.1:217329898-217458526 GCA_007258455.2 Sequoia sempervirens | reverse complement strand
CATGAAAATTTAGTTCTAATTAGGGAAGCCTGCTTCTGTCATTTTTTTCTATTCACACTACTACACCTTGAAACAATAGAGAATTTGGTCGTAAGTATTTGAAGCATGCTCGTTGGCTTTTTGTGTCTAATATTATTAAATTTTTTGAGGTTGATTGCCAATATTTAATTTGCATGTTAGAGATTGTCATTTGGTTATACTTTCAGGTGGTAATAAGTAGATAGAGCTACTAGATGTCAATGAATTATGCATGGAGGTCTTTAATTGTTGGATGCAAAATGGATAACAAATGCTATATGGTGTTTTTTGCATGTTTGTAAGTCAGGGTTTCTCCAAATGTACAATAGATTCAATTCCAACATCAAGAAGGGAAAAAATAAATCTAAACCGTGGATCAAAATACTACATGAAAAAACTGTAACCCACATTTAAAGAAGTAACTATTGAAAATTGACATGAGCCGAAAATCCTTTGTACTTATGCTAATCTTCACTCTATAATTGTTGTAAGGCATAGTTGCATCGAAATATTTAAGTACCTATTTATTTGGCATACTAAGACACATCAACATACTGAAAGGTATGAGTTCACTTATTATGCTTAATATGAGTTTAGAAAAACCAATAGTTATTTTGGTTGGCTATGCAAACACAGTTTTGTAGCTGAGGTTGGAATTCTCAAATGGGAAATTCTAACAGGAAATCTATTGCCAGGCTGTTACATTTTACTTTTACCTGTTCAATTATTTTCTTATACATTTTTGTATAATATGGAGTCTATATTGTGCAGATTTTTCATTTATAAAAAGTTGAGTTGTAGTGTACCCTATTGTCATTCTTTATTTACCTCTATCCTCAAGGCGCTTGCTGGAAGACCTATGCTTTTTTGCAATAAAATGCAGCAATCAACATACACGACAAACTTTTTCTTGCAAAATTATCGGGGCAGTTCTAGAAGAATGTATGGTTAAATTAGTGGAATATCATCCAATGACATTTAGATTAATACTATTAATAGAAAATACGTTACCATGGGCATACTAATCACAGGGTCCCATGCACCTACTTAGCTAATATTTTAAGCACACTGACCAAATTTTTTTAGGAACCAGTGGTCCCATGATTTATTTTAAGTAATTAAATTATTGTAATATTTTTCTAATTATTAAATTTTGAAGAAAAAATATAAAAGCAAATGAAGAAAAGGGAGGGAGGATGACGTGCGGCCACATGGAGGATTTATGGTTAAGTAGGCTACATAACTTAAAGTGCTCCCCTCCATCTATTCAAATTCTAAATTATAGTTTTGTTTTAGGAAAAAATTCCAAATTATGCATTGTGTAAATTAGAAAGTTACATGGAAGCACCCGAGCTTTAAAAAATAAAGCCACATGTAATTGCATGGGACCATGTTGTAACAGCAAGTTTCATAGGCATTGTCTCTTAGAAATATAAATTGAGATTCATCTGGATTAAATAAATACATCAATGTAAATAATGTTGTGAGACTTGCAATTTTCTCTCTAGGCCACAATTTTTAAAAACTCTAGTCAGATTTAATACCTTGAAACTTAACAAACCTGATTTGTAGGCCTAATCATATTTGCAAATAAAGAATGAATGGCAATTGGTTTGGATATATATTCCAAAATTCTCATCACGGATCGAGAATTCAATTAATACTTTATTTTTATTAGACAAAAGGAAATATTTATATCAATGCCCCACATCATAAACCAAAGCTACAATAGCCATGGAATTCTTACGAATACCTCTATGCCAGTGGGTTCCCTAAGTTCAATTCATATTCCATAGTCACTAGTGAAATTGTATGTAGACACAAAAAAAATTGGGGATTAGTGCGTTTAAGTGATCATTCTACAACCTCCCTAAGCTTGTCTTTGAACTAGGGCATTTCTACCATTGAATCTTGTTGCTTTTTCAAACGATTAATATATATACACACACACACACACATACACAGACACACACTAGCACTTGCACCTAAATGAGGTTCAAGGATTACGTCTATAGAAAACTATATGCATGCTAATATGTTAGAGAGTATGTGTTTGTGCATGCAAATTCTAGTTGCATGTGGCTAGAGTAAACAATTAATAATAAATGTTAAATAATGGTATAAAATAAACTTAGACAAATCTAGATTTTTTCTTTAAAGAAATTAAGTATTATCTGATTTTGAAATATTTGCATACAAATTTCAAAGATAAAGCAATGCAAATGAAAAAAGAAAGTTGCCATCAAATTGACAAAAACCATTGCAAATGGAAATAGAATGTTCCCATCCAGTTGCCAAATCAATATTTATCTAGCTTTTATGTGATAAGTGATATTTTGGAGGCTTTTACCTAATATTTTGGAGGTTTTTACCATTACATGATAGGTAGTTGAAACTTATTTTTCAATGACTCAACAGCTGAGAGATTTGTTTCAAACTCAAATCTCACACTATATGTAGCCTATCGACTAATAGATGATTTATATATAAAATAATAATTATAACATATGAATAATTTATATTTTTATTTAAAATACAATATTAAATTTATATAATAAAAAAAGAGTTAATCAGTTAATCATATATATATATATATATCCGAACATGAAATTTAAAAATATATAATAAATAAATTAAATAGGTTAACCAAATTTGAGTACATAGGTATGTAATGCATAGTTCATACATGAATATGTAAAATGAGGTAAGAAATAATTAAATTTGAATTCAACGACCAATAAAACTCACTAGTAGTAGAATCTAGAAGAAATACCAGCACCATTGAAAATTTATCAAAATCAGAACTAGCAGGGCTTAAGGCGAATCTGATTGTGTAGAGAGTTGATATCAATGGAGAGTTGATATCTGGTCACTAATGGTGGATATTGGCCATTGGCAGACAACGAATATGGAAAAACCAAAATCGATGATAAAAATTAAAAAACAACACTGAAAATTGACGGGCTCGTATGCTGTTGAACAAAGCTTGCTAGGAAAGTTTAAAAAAAACAAAGTCGCAACAATTAAATTTCTATCATTACAATTTCGTATGACCACTAGAGAAACTTTTGCGTAGTCATGTCAATAGCATCTATACGATATTGTACAACATGCAGATCCATATGACTCTGTGAATTTGAAAACTTAAAAATCTTTGCCCACAAAAAAAACATTCAAATTTGGATAGGCTATTTTTGGGTATTTGGGTCTTTTGAGTGCAATGACAAGTCTGTTTTAAAGTGCATGTATAATTTTTGGCTCTTTTTGGATACCTCAGCAAAAAGCATGTTGTTGTGTGTAATACTTCTTGCTTTTTGGGATTGACTCATGTGACTCTTGCTTCTTGGGCTCGGCCCATGTGTGTCTTTTTACCATCCACTTTTTTTATTTATTTTATGAATATGTATTTCTATCTTTAATTTTAATATAGATATATGCCTATTCATCAAAAAAATACTTCGAGATTCTAGATTTGGAGTTCTAGAGGCCTTCTATAATTCCCGGGGGATAAAATCCTTAAAATTGTAGAAGGGGTTTGTTGAATCCACACTATGATACCATGTTGAGGAAATGAAGTGATTACAAGAGAAAGATCAAACAACATAACCAAGAAACCTTCCACAAATTGGAATTGTAAAGAGAGATTTGATATTTGGTCAAGAAAAAAAAAGACCCTACTTTATGTGAAGGACCTAAACTAAACCTAAAAAATCCCTAAGTGAGCTTAAATAAAAGTTAAGTTTAATTAATTAAATAATTACACCAACAATCTTTGCGATAACTTATAAGAACATCTTACACAAAACTTGTGTAGGTTGAAAATGAAAATTGTATTATTAAAGATTACAATGATTTATATACCATATCTTGCATCGAGAATAGGCCAAACTGAGTGTATAGTGGACACATTTGAAAATTTAGGAAGTATATATTATCTTTAGGATAAACTTTTAAGACTATCTTTAGGAAATGGGGTTGCAAGCTAAGCGGGCTTAACCTTGGAGAAAAATCTGTGGTTAAGTGCGCTTGAGTTGGAGTAGTACTAAGATGGGTGACCTCCTAGGAAGGCCCAGTGCTTCACCTTTGTGACCATCACCTAGATGCAATGAGTGCTAAGTGGACCATTCACTATCATGAGAGATGGGTTCTTGTGAACCACTACTCATGAAACATGGGTCAATGAGTTTGACTCATAAAACTACACAGTTGAATCCTAATAGAAATATCATCATTTGTTATGTTTAGTGTAAGAAGTTGAATGTGAGTTTTTTTCAATTGAGTTTCATACTCGACATGAAGGTTTCAATGCTTTGAGTGTATGAGATAAGTCCAATCTTCGTTACCTCTAAAATTATAAAATTATAGTAATGGCTAAAGAAATTTCTAAATAGAAGAAGGTTCCTTGTAAGAGGCCTATGGAAGTCAAAATACACAAGAAAAAAGCTAATGAGGCTATGATTGACACTTCAACCATTAAGGGAAAGAAAATGATAGTGGAAAGTAGTAATAATTGTGCAAAAAATAGAAAATAAAAGAACATGTGAATTTCCCTCTAATTGTCTTATGATAAAGGAAGATAAAATAAAAATAGTTGAAGAAAATTATTGTGTTGATTAACCATTGATTATGGGCATCCTTCATGGTGGGATGAGAATGATATTAATGATAACGATTGAGACAAGCAAATGGGTCCAAAAACCTATGAACCAAGTTATGACACATCTAGCCATGTATTCTACAATTTATAGTTGGCTTGATAGTGCAATGTTTGAAAACACCATCCTTTTGTAAATAAACAATGTCATGATCTAGTTTGTATGAATTCAAACAACAAAGTTAGGTCAATCAAATTCTAACACAAATGAATTCAAAACTACACAATCTTACCATCCCATGGTGGAGTCTATTTGTGTTGATTTGATATGTTGGATTTCCTTTCAACACAAAGCCTCCATGATTGAAAAAGCTTTATATGATGACCTAGAATGCAATGGTGTATGCTCAATTTTCTCAAGAATCATTTGGACATGATCTCTTCACAAATTCTCTAGATTAATTATGAGAGGGATGAGGGTTTTTTATATATTTGGAGAAATTGGATCAATGGATGAGATTGAGTTAGAAACCCCACAAAGAAGAGTTGAGATTGATCAAGAATACCCACAAAGGAGAGTGAATCAAGGAGGACGAATGAAGGAGATTAGTTAGAACTCAAGCTTGCTCTACCATTTTAGGAAAATGGTTGAGATATTTATGATCAATGGATGGGAATTGATTTCAAGATCAAGGGCTAGAAATGGTTGAGACAAGTTGGTTGAGATATTTTGAAATGGAATATTCCAAAAAAATATACTTTGTGGAGGGAAAATAGGGTAATTAAATAATTAGGAATTATTTAATCATGCAACAAGAAGATTAAAAGGTGGGATAATTAAATAATCAAGATTATTTAATCATGATGGGATAGAAGAATAATAGATGCTAGTAATTACATAATTATGAATTATTCAATTAGGGTGATAAGGGAAATATTAGTGATGAAATGGATGAATTAATTAAAAAATTTAGAATCATTTAATCAATAGAGAGAAATAGGGTTAATAGGTGAAAATGATGTTAAAAGAGGATTAATGATGAAAATGAAGTGAAATGCAAGGATGATGATGAGAATGATACCGATGATGGAAAAATGTGATTCAAGATGCGTGATATGCATTAAGGCATTTTTGCATGTCTATAGCTATAAACATTACTATATGTATCACCACTTTTGAATGCAATTGAAATTTGGTAGTCGGTATACAATCATCAATTTTTACGTTTGGTGCTTTATTGTATTAAATAATATGTTGATGCTTGACATGTAGTAGTTTATTAGTGAGTGTTGTACTTATAATATGTCAAATGCAAATATCTTGAGAAGATGTTAAGAATTTTCTTGTAACTATTTTTTATTGCAATAAGGAAGAATATTAATTAAACTCTTCAATTTACATTTGAAAATAACACAAATTAAGCCAAGAACCTTGGAAACCTTCCTAATATGAAACTCTAATTAGGCTTTGATACCAAAAATTAAATTTAGAACTCTTGCTATGGGTATGCACAAATAGGTGGAGGTAGATAAAGGAAAAGATATAAATAAAGGTAGAGGGTGATGTCCAAATGAATAAAACTTTTGATATTAACAACAAAAACTTACATGGGTTCATTTACATATGACAAGCAACTTCGATTCTCTAGAACATTTGCAGCGCAATAGAAGAGCATACCAATTCTTGTGGACTCTAAAACCTCATGTCTCATAAGAAGGCATATCCAACATTATATAGAGTTGGACATGAATTTTAACCTCAAAGCTATAGATCAAGTTTTGAAATTTGACCATACCTAAGTGACACTTGTCCTACTTTATGTAAATCAATGGAGGAAAAATGATTGAAAGTGTTAGTTCTTTCTTTTATTATAATAAAAACAACTTTATTTAAAATGGTGAACAAAAAGGAGTCCACCATGACTTCAACAACTATCTAAAGAAGATTCTTCTTGTGCTATAGGAATGAGATCAAATATTTCTTTCCATTTGTTGATTTCTTCAAAAATATCTTCTTCTAAAAAGTGCCTCCTTAATTTGCTCTTAGCTAGAAATGATGCAGGTTCTAGTCGGTATCAAACCTATTTCAAAGTAGGTTGATAAAAAATATTCCTAGCTTAGCTTAAAGCTATATTCATTTCTTGAGAGAAATGATAGTATGGATTGAGTGCATTTGGCACAATATGCTTTATAAAGATTTCTCGTGTTGGATTGGCATGGATAGTGGGTTTCCACTCAAAATAACAACATCAAACCAATCTATCATTCCAAGATAATATATTTGTGTTTATAGTCTTAGAATAGTGAATTCTCCTATGTCATTTCCAAAATAATTTGGAGGTGAGATACATCCAAAAATTTCTAATATTTTTGCTATTGATTAGGAACTTTGAATATACATGGGAGATACACCTTGCAACAAAATTTTCCTTTAGACAAATAAACTAAAAAAATTAAAATTAACATCAATTATCTTTTGACAATTGAATCTTGGATTTAATCTTGAAGAATTATGAGTATTCATCATTATGCATGGAAAATATCTACTTAACCAATAACAACGACATTATCTTTTCCCATAATATGTTTAATAATGTATTTAAATTGGTTGAAGTAGTCTTGCCATCATACATATTTTCCTTTGCCATCTTTTTTGACATGGTCTTTTTCTCTAAAAGTTAGGAGTCTCGTGCAGTTAGTTCTGATTAAGAAATTCTTTGGATGCATGCATTTGAGAGAAACTTTTTCAAGGAATTTCTAAACCCATATATTTACTTGTCTGATGAGCTCCATTTTCTCACACCACTTGCAAATACTCCACTAGAATATTCAACAACAAATTCTTTTTTATCTTTTACAAAACACAAAATTCCACCGCAAGCATAGTCAAATGCATTAGTATATAAAATGTATTTTAGGTAGTAGGTACATGGAGGGATTTTAGTTTTCTTTTCTTTGATCTTTTTGTTTGTATTAGTATGTTCTTTAGTCCAAACAAACTTGTACCTTTTTAATAATTGTTGGATAGGCTCTCGATCATATCTTAATCCATGGTACAAATACTATTGACATATTTTAGCATACCCAAGAAGGCTTTGTAGCTTCTTTTTATCAAATAGATAGTTGAAACCTAAGACCCTATCCTTTATATGACAACCATTCCTAAAAACTTTTAACTATCGCTATACTATTAAATTTTATTAATAGACATAACAATACCATAGTTTTTTACTTTCATTTCTTTTTGAGATGATTGTAATGGTTATCTAAAGTGACTAAAAAATAGAATATCATCAATCATACATAAGAAATCTAAAGTTCCTTTTGAATATTTTGTCCATATGGTCCTAGAAGTAGGTAGGTACATTCATGAGACCAAAGGGCGTGAAAGTCTATTCATAATGTCTAAAAAGACAACTAAAGGCAATTTTGTATTGGTCTTTTTATTTTACTCTAATTTGATAGAAACCTATTTTACAATCAAATAAAGAGAGATAAATTAATGTGTACTATGTGTTGAGTGATTTTGCACATCACAACACAAACAAAACATAGAATTTTTTGGTCTCTCTTGAAAGGAAATTTAACTTCAAAACTTTAGAAAGATAACCCTAAGGCTTCAATAGTTAGGTCTTGACTTTGCAAAAAAAAACCTAGTGGTTCAATATAATGTTGTTTTTACAAGGGGCCTTACAACTATTTAGCTAGAACTTTGAATAATGACAGTTTCAAAAGATTTGAAAACTGATATGGAACCTTAAGTATATTTCTAGATCCAAGATTTGAAAATGAATTTTATCTTCTAATATGGAAATTTAATGATGCTTCTCTTCATAAACTAACTCAATTTTAAAATAAAATGCAAAAGATAAGGTGAGAGGAGATTAAGCTATAGAAACCTAAGGACAATGAAAACAATAGTGGGTGCAATAGATAAATGGATCCCTCACTAAATTAGTTCCTGCTTAATTAGAGGTAAACTCACAAAGCTACAAGAACAGTGCAATCTTCAAAGGAAATTGAATTTTTTTTAGATTATAAACATTCATGTATATATCCAATTTTGGTGCAATATAAATGAACATTTACAATTGAACTTATAACAAATAAATGCTTAGAATAACCATACAAAGTGAATTACAATCAACAAATCACAAATGGTATGAACTAGAGATTTAGCAAATATCCTCACACTTCACCATTATCATAACTAATCTTGAATTAAAATTGAATAAAGGAACCATGCATACGTAGAGAAACAACAAGTAAGTGTCATATCTTGCTTTCATTTCTACATTTTAAAAATTGGGAAATTGAAATAATTGGAAATAGAATTTAGCATTTTATTTATGAAATGAAAAGAATTTTATGGTGCAAATGAAAATGAATATTATGTAATTTCCTGATTTAAGAAATTATTGCTTTTATGTGATTATCAATTGAAGGTTACTGATAAGTGGACAAGTGTAAGAATGTGTATGCAGGAAACAGGTTGAAGGATGAGAACTGGATTGAGGTAGGCACACTTAGCTAAATGACCATGGTAAGCAAGGATGGAATCTGAAATTCCACACACCACGATAGAATATGACATATGCATATGAATGAAAAGTTGATAATTGAATTTATACTTGGTATGAGAATAATAACTAATGGAAAGAACAATTTGTGCATTCTTGCTCTACTTTGTCTAATTCGAAATGCAATTTCAATAAAGTGAATAAGAAATTTAACCCATTTTGTATGAAAAATGAGATTTTACTTGATCACTCTCTTGGATAAATTCAAAAAAGAGATTTGAATAGACAAGTGGTTTTATAAATGTAATGTGTGAAAAATTATTTGTAGGGGTATCAATAAATATATATATATATATTAATGCATATACATGCAAAAACGTGAATGAATTCCTTTGAATATTCACTCTCCAAAGAGAGCTATAGAAGAATGTGGGGGATTTGAATACTAGTAACTCCCCACCAAATATGGATGAGGTCGATTCCCTCATGTGGGAAATGGGTAGCCACCTCACATTATGAAGACTGCAAAAATTAAAAGACTTATATTCTACCCAAAATAGCAGGATCGATTTGAATTGGGGAATAAGGGAAAAATGTCGGTAGAAGAGGAAAAAGACGAGAAAGGAGGTAGCTGGAGGAGTAGAAGGAAAAATCCAAGGGATACTGTAGAGAAGAAAATATCTAGGCCAAGCATTGAGGTAAATCAAACTCATAATTATCTTTTCATTTTGAAAGAAGTCTCTTCTTTTACATTATGTGCGTTTATCGTGCATGTTCAATATGCATTATTATCAATTTCATGTGAGCCCTAAGGGCCGAGTTTATGAAGCTCTGCAAGTATTTGATGTTTTCATCTGTCTATGAGACCAAGGGGTCAGGCTTATAAAGCTACATATGCTTGTAACTATTAATCGACCCCATGTTGGGTCAGATCTCATTTCCACAATGCGTCACTTTTGTGCATGAAGTTTATCTTTCATGGTCTAGGCCTATTGGTTGACCCACATGCTTCTCCTTTTTAGTTATGTTCAATTTGCATGTATTGTGTATACATCGCCTTAGGCGATGAGCTGAAGGCCAATTCTTTGTGTAATCTTTAAATGAAATTCATTGTTTTGTAAGCCCACTATATGAATCGAAGGGTGGTGAAGGATTCCTGTGAGGTAGAGGCCAAGAATTCTTAGCCACTCTTAAAGTCGAGGTCCTCACCACCCACTATCATGTGGTGGAAATTTCAAATGATAGATGTTGTTTTTGTGCCCCAGATGTGAAACCCGCATAGGTTTGTATAGGTCACAACATTTGAAAATCCATTGTTGAAACTTAGGCCGAGCATATGAAAATAGATATGCATGTATATATGTATATATATACATATGTAAATGCATAAACATTTGAAATCTAGTTAAGTGAGCTTTGTCTCACTTAAAATATTTTTTAATTATTTATGTTACACATAATTCAAAATTATCAACTACATATGTTATTTTATTCATTTATTTTGGGGGTGATAAATATTGTATTGGGTAAAACCCATGGCTTGAATGAAATCAGCCCAAGATGAAAACCCAGAGGCATACGATATCATGTTATCAAGAGTTGATAACATGCGTATTGTATCCTTTGGAAGAGTTGGATCAATGGGCAAGGCTACTTTCACTTTCTGTGATTATTTTGAACATGAAAAATAAATATGTTTTCTCATATTGGTAACAGATTGAAAAATCTTGTATTTCGTTAAGGGGTAATGTTTCCTATTTAGATTCACTGTCCTGCTTTTATATGAATCCATGACCATGAAATAAATTGATGTTTCAATGTATCTGAGATAGGAAATCGATGATACTGACATTTGAATGAAACATCTGAATGAATTAATGCTATATTTTTTTTCTTAAATATGAAAGTATACTTGTGTGAAAGAGATTCTTTTTTTCATTTTAATATTAGAATATATACACATATTCATAAAATATTCATTTCCAAGCATAAATGTGATAATGCATAAAGATTCCTTTATACATGCTCACATACATGCGGTGTACCTTCTAATTCATCTTGATTTACTTTACTTATTGAGCAAGCTATGAATGTTATGAAAATGGAATCAAACTGTAGTTTTGGAATAGTATTGAGTTACAAACACATTTGATAATTAGATGAACAAATATACCATGAGTGGTTAAATATTGTTGACTTTTTTTGAATGGAATGATACATGAATTCTTGGTAGACTATAAAATGTTTCTAATAGATAGTCTAAAGGGAGGGATACTCCTTGATATGATAAGCTTTATTTCTGGGAATGGGTGCTAGAGAGAGTAGATTTTCTTTCCCAAATTTAACTAGAGTTGTATTTCACATGAAACAAGCTTGGCCAAGCTTTGTAGTCATTTGTTATGTATTGTGAATGAAACAGACTGTGTTATTTACCCTCTCTCTGTTGTATTGAATTTACCTAACATGGAACTTGCATATTCTAACAAAATAGATAGAAATGGATGTAATTAGGCACACACAGATTCCACCTTGCAAACTATATCTCTTGCTAAGTGTTTCGTGTAGGGTTGGGTTTTACTTGACTGACTGAAGAATCTGGGGAAGCATTGCTTCGTGGTTGGGTGGAAAAGCACCTTAATCATGTTCTTGTCCACTAATGGAGGTGAGCTGTCATGAAGGAATCATATCAGAATTCTACTATTGTATTGTATCATTGATGTAAAAGAAACAAATGATGTATTTTTATGAAAACTATATAATCTGATTTGACTTAAGGCATTGAATTCCTAGTCAAACATGTATGTAAATATTGACATATGGAAGTGAATAAAATTGTTTATTTAAGATTGAATTGATTTATGACATGAAATTGCTTAATGGAATTAGCTATGGAATTTGTGTCATTTCAATTGATATTCATGATGTCAATGTTTATTTATTTTTAGTTAAATCTAGTTGGTCCGTTACAGTAAGTCACCACAACTTCAATGCCCTGCTTGTATTAGTTTCAAAATGTCTTGCTGCAAAAATTCTTGTTCAACCCCTCACACTTGAGAGAAGATTGCCTCTTATAGAGAAGGATTACAAAAATAAATGGTGGAGATTATCTCAACACCAATGGAGAAGATTACATTTGCGTTCAATAATTTGGAGATGCATTAAATATTTAAAAAGCACTCCTCATCATATCCTGGAATTGAATTGAGTTTTAAATGAACCTAGGGATATGTAAAATATATTAATACAACTTATCATTAAATATGCTTTTACAAAATCCCACAAAATATGGGGAACAATTTCCAAAATATTATAGATGGCCATGTCTTTGACAAAAAATGATCCTCTATTACACTCCTTCCCTTTTATTTTTCTTTCATTACAAATTTCGCAAAAATAGTCAAAGCTACAATGACTTCTTTGTTGGGTGGACCAGGAGTTGCATGAACCTTGTAGCATAGAGCATCATAATCATTCATCAACTGATAATATAAAATCCAACCAAGAAGGCCTCTGATTAATCATCTACTAAGACTTCACCAAAAACTAAGCAACAACATCTAGAAACTTTGTAGATATATCATCAATTTTCTCTCTATGCATCAACATCTCCTCATTTATCTTTGCAAATTTATTAAGTTGCACCTTTGTGAGCTCTAGAAAAAATTGCACACATGCCACTAGAACCTCATCAATCTTCTCAATAATATCCTTCACTCCTGCCTCAACCTGCATTACTATCTCCTTCCAAAAATTAAGAGCGTGCAACCAATAATGGGATTCTTTGAGAAGTTCCTTCTACAAAATTCCTTCTTGCTCTATTACTTCAGTGAGAAGTATATTTATTGCCTCCACTTTAGGAATAATATATTGTAATACTTTTGGAAACTAACACAATCTTCAATCAAATTATCAAATTCTTCTTTCAAAATCAAGAAATTGTTGTGTGCTTGGGTGGTGTTAGCGAATGAATTGGCCCTTATTACGACATTTCAATATTCACTATATAGCCTGACTTAATAAGGTCAATATCACCAACAGATTTGGAAAGATCACGATTTCATTTGTGAATTTCTTTTGAATTATTATTGAGGTACAACTCCCTCAAAGATTGTGATTTAACTATTATAGGATACTCTTTTAACCAGAAAGTGGATAAAGGAAAACAAACACTGAATCATAAATACAAAATCAATGCGGTGAATGGAAAGAAACCATCATTAACATTCGAGTGCAAACACTAGAAGTATGATATTAGGTGAATGCAACTCAAATAGAATGATCTTAAATGTCAATAAGTGAATAGGATACCTAGAAATTATTCCTCACAAAAAACAAATTTCAACTATTTTTTCAGTCGATAGACTCATCCAATAGAAACACCATATTCACAATTCCCAATTCAAAGACTAAGAATAACTTGAAACCATATATTCAATTCCAAAATTGTTCTTTGTTCCCTGTATTACATCATAGCGTAAATTGAAAAGAATTTTGGACCCCTGTAGAGTCATTAGAACTATATTTTTTAAGAAAAACTTAATCTTGAATCTTGGTCGTTTAGGTAATGACCATCTTTTCAAGTGACAACTTCATGACAAATAACCTCCAACTTAGAAATACTAATAAACAAAGAACATTAATAACTAAATTTGATCATCATCACATTGCCTCTCTTGATATAATCTTTATAATTAGCTGAAACATTTTTGCTTGTACTTCTACCCCATGGCCTGACGTACATACAAATGGGAAACAACTCCCAAGACTTGCATTAAATGATTTGATGTATCTGTTGTGCAATTTTCTCACACGCCCCACCGGAGGTGGGGACCCTCTTTTTTCTTTTGCATCTTTGCCTCTTTGCTTGGTCAAATTTTGGTTTTGCTCTTTATTTTGGGATTAAGTCTAGATTGGGTTTGATGAAGGCAATATTTTGAGGCTCAAGGGGAAATTCATCTATCTTGGAATTTGAAAATGGGGATTTTGAAGTGAATTGTCAATGTTAAATGTAAATTTTTTTTGCACTTGTGGATAGAGGATGAAAAATAAGGTAGGGTTGATTTTTGAATTTTTTTAAAATTCCTTCTAGAAAAAAAGTTATGGAGTTTAGTGGATTTTGACCCTGCAAGGAATTGGGGGATTTCCATTTTTGGAAATTTCCAAGACCCCCTCAAAATCCTGAAATTTTCCAAAATGGAAATTTTTCTTTTTTGCACCCATAGATAGAGGATGGAAAATTAGGCAGGGTTGCTTTTTGAATTTTTTGAAAATTCCTTCTAGAAAAAAGTTATGAGGTTTAGGGGGTTTTGACCTTGCAGGGAATTTGAAAATTTCCGTCCCTGATGGAAAATCCTGAAATTTTCATTTTTGGAAAATCCCAAGACCCCTTCAAAACCGAAAATTTCCAAAATGGAAAATTTCCAAAACTTCCATTTTTGGAAAATTCCTCACCCTCAAAAACCTGAAATTTTCCAAAAATAGAAATTTTTTCCAAAATGATTTTTTTTCCCCGAAAATGGAAACTTTTAAAGGCCAAAATTTTATTTAAGTTTAATTTGGATTGGATTTTTAACATGTGAGCTACTAATGATGATATCTGTTTTTCAGGATTAGATATATATTAAAAGGGGGACTTGCATATGGATTCGTGCCAAAAGGGAAATCTAGAAGAGTTTAATTCAAATATTAAAATTGGGGTCTGGATAAGAATCCGTGCCCAAACTCTCTACAGTTGGAAGGAGCTTTTGGAAGACATGTGAAGCTGATTTCATCCTCCAATCAAAATTTTCATTAATGGCAAGCTGGCATAATATTATTTTCTCATAGTTTCATGATGTAACTATTTTTATGCAATTGGATGATGATGTACCATGAGCTCCCAAATTAAATGTAACAACTTGATGCTTCTAGAAGTGCAATTGCAGCCATTGGATGAATTAAATCCTAGCCATTGATTCAAAATGTAATTTTCTATAAAAGGTTAGTACCTTCTCATTTGTAAAAGGGGAGTTAATCTAGGTTAGAATAGTTGGTTTGAGGCTATAAAAGCCATAATTGGCTAAGTTAGAGAAGTCAGTAGCTGTAGGAGAGAAGAGAGACTAGAAATTGTTATGTAATGCTGGAGAAGTTAATGCAATTAGATTGTTGATTTGGCAAGCTTTGTGCTACGTTGACAGTTTATGGTTTCTTGTTCTCAATTCTCAATGTTAGATGCTAGATTTTAGTTCTTTTACAATAATGGTAAAATGTTAATGATGTTGATCAATTTTTGGTCCATATTTTTAGCAATTTTCTGATTGTAATCTACTATGTAAAGTTAGTCTGAGCCTTATTTTGTACTAAGTTCAACTGTGAATGCTTGTTTACATTGCGGCAGTTATTGGGTATGTAGATGAATATTCATAGTCTAAAAAATTTCAATTTCCTTAGAAGATTGCACCATTTCTGCAGAGTTGTGGGCTTGTCCTTGATCAAGCAAAGATTGGCTTTATTGGAGATCTATCCATTTGTAGCTTTCATCATTGTTGTGATTGATCATAGGAGTTAGTTTAGAGTTGAATCTCTATAAAACCCTTATCTCTTTTGTTGTTTATTTTGAATTTGGGTTAATTTTAGGACTAAAAGCATCACCATATTGTTGCCTCTGATGAAAGTATGCTTCCAACATTTTTCATTTGTAAGGCCCCTTGTGATTACCAACATTTTCACATATATTTGAGTTGTTTATACATTGTCAAGACCTGACATTAGAGACCTTGGGGTTATCTCTTGAGGCTTGCTGATAGAGATTTACCTTTCAAGAGAGATAGGATTTCCATATTCTGTTTGAGTTGTTGTTGTGTAGAAAACACCATCAAAAGTTTGGTACTAGAAGGAGGGAAGAACGAATGTGACATTGTTGGAAGTTGGATGAGTCTTTATGCTAAAAATTTGAGATATGATAGATCTCTAAATCCTGAAAGTACAAGTTCTGAGTCAAGATGGAAAAGCAGTCTTATGTTTTTCATAATGGAAACGGTCTTCAGATTGATTTTTCTCAACTTTGTGAGTCTTTAAATAAGAGATTGGATCTTTGGAATAGTAAGGGTTTGCATCACTATGCATTGTCAGACAAGTGCAAAATTCATAATACCTATAGGCACAGTGAATGGGAATGCTTGGACCTTTTGGGTAAAATTGAAAGGATTTGCAAAGAGGTATTTTCGTGCAAAACTTGCCTGAACCACTAGCTTCTACAGATTTAGAGTTTATCGATGCTGTAGTTGAGACATTTACAAAAATAGTTGAAGATCAGCTTGTTGGCAGTAAGTGTCAACAAAGAAACAATTTGAACATTCATCTAGATGAACTAGAAGAATTAATATAAAAGTCCCATCGATATCCCACTTCATTAAATTCTCAAGGCACATTTTCGTCCTTGCGATCACCAAATATACCCAAGAAAATATCCAACATGCTAGTAAATTTCTATAAATATCGAGGAAATTGCTTTCACTTTCATTATTTAAGTTTAGTTCTTTGGAGATGACAAGCACTGAGAGTAACGATTCTTCAAAAGGTGACTTCATTACAATTGAGGACATAGAATGCAACCAGCTTAGGATATTAATGACAGACCGATTGAAAGATATTTTCATGATCCGTAGCGACATTGAGGAGGGAGTGCTTAGGAAAATTATTGGAGAGAATTTCTTGTGCTGTGTCCATGTCCATAATGTCGAGCTTCTAGATCATTTTGTATACAACATTGTTTGCACTTCTGGTAAACAAGAACGGGGAGTGAGAGCTACAGAGCGACTGGTCCGACCAGAGTATCGAGCTAGAGTGAGGGAAACCATTAGGGGGTTGAGTGAATTTCCCAAGACGGACTTGATAGGTGACATGATTTGTGTTGCGATGATGCTTCATAGTGACATTATTGAAGAGGCAGTGGCTCTCCTTCACGCTGGACTAGAAAGAAATGATATGGGTCTGTTTGCTTATTTTGTTCAATCTAATGAGAATATGTTCTCTCTAGCCAAAATCAAGTGCATGTAATAAGTGGTAGAGGGGTTTCACATCCTCATCTTTTTCCTCTATGTCTAGAAGAATAATGTAATGAAATTTATATTTTGAATGTAAACATGACCTTTGTAATACCATATATATATATATAAATATATAAAGCATTTTGTATTTCAATGGTGTGTTCTGATTTTTCATGTGAATGTCACTTTTCTTCCTTTCTGCATTTTATTTGGCTGATGGATTGCTCAATTTTAATTACATTTATGTTTTTACTTGATTAAGTATGCTTGTATGTGATTAATATATACCATCTTCTAAATGATATTAGACTTAAAAATAGTTTTTAGTATTCCATCAACACTGACCATGGTTACAATAACCTGCTCTTTTATCGCTCACAAGTTTTTCAAGTTTTGCTTATGAACCAACCACCTAAGTGCTTGTATTAACAATTGGTAGGAAGGTTTGAAAAACCCTGTCAAAGACTGACAAAGGTTTCCAAACCTTTTGTGAACTCTCACACTGAGAATATTCTCTTGGATACTTTATCTTTTCAAACATAAGCGATCTTTATGGTAGTTTTAATAAATTCATTAGGGTCTGAAAACACCTTAGAAATTGGGATAAATAAATTGCATTTTAACTTTTCACATGCATTGACATGGGAAGTGGTTATGGTAACTTTGTTGGTGATTGACGAGGTTTACAAAACTTGGAAAAGGGCCAACAAGGTTTATACTTATAAATTTTTGTGATGGGCCCAAAATTTTTAGGTTATGTGACTAGAACCTAGGTAACAAGTGGCAACTCCAATTTCCTTATTACTGATATCAAAAACATTCTTTATCCATCATTGAGTAGATTGAGCCCAAGGCTTCATTTGCTCCATTCTGTTCACTTCATCCCTAGATAGCACAATATGAGTTACCAACTTCCCTGGGGTGCTTTGAATTGACATGACCAAGTGTTGTATAAATCATTCAATCCAGATATCTATGATTTCAACTCTACCTTGGTGGCCTCATCCTTGCTCATCCTTTTCAAAATATTAGACACTGATCCCTGTAGTTCATCTATTTCATGGGATCAATTGGTGGGTCCAATGTTTATTGTGGAAATATTAAATTCCTTTGGGAAAATGGTGGCACTATCTTTGTCCACAAATGGAGTAGCCACATACAAAATTCAAGATCCCGACATGTCCTTGGTCATATGTGACCTTATTCTTGCCTTATTTTTCTCTTTTGACCTTTCAATTCTACTTAGAATAGCTTCTAGAATCAATTGAGGAGTCTCCATTATTGGCCTCTTTTTCTTTAATTGTTCTTCTAACCAAGTTGGAGCTACAACCTAATCTAATTGTAGTGGGGAAGAGAGAGTATAAGCCTGAACATCTTTTTTCATAATTTCCTCTCGCACTTTCTCCTCTTGTCCCTTAGGAAATTCTTGAGTAGTTTCATCTCCATTGTCACCCTTGGGCTACTCAATTTTGACTTCAAAATTTTTGGCAGAAGGTCTCTCTAAATGTCTTGGTGCAGTTGAAGCTTCTTCTACTATCAAAATTATTTCCATTCCTTCTCTTTATTTCTTCTACATTTCTACCAAAATTTTCTCCACACTCTCCATGACAGGATGATCCACATTGTTTTGTGAAGGAGGAGTAACTTGTGCAACTTGATTTATGAGGGACCTATTAGCTCCAAAGAGTAGGGTGGCAGTTAACTCCTTAGGAAAGTTCAAAATATGAGACAAAAGTCTCAAGAGTTTGAGAGAAGTAGGAGGAGAAGTAGAAGGGATAGTAGGAGGTATAGTGGACATGGTGAATTGGGGAGTGGAGATTTATATGGTAGAAGGGAGAAAAGTGGAAGATGGAGATGACTAAAAAAAAATGGGAGCAATAGAAGGGGTAGGAATGGATGTGGCAAGGTCCATCGAAATGTAAATAAGAGGAGGTGAAGGGAGAGTGGAAGAAGGTATAGTGGAAAGGGGAATGGTGAATATGGTAGATGGTGCAAAATTGGGTGGAGGAGATGGTGGAGCGAAAGATGAAGGAGGTGGTGAAGGTGATGATTATCTCTTTTCTTTGACCACATGCTCCAAATTTTCTGTCCTAACTCGCCCAGTCCTTTTAGCTTGAGGGTTGCTTCCCTCTTTGTTATTATTCCTTTTATACACTCAAGATTTAGTCATGGGCTATCTCTCCTCAATGCTCTTCCTTTTTCCTTTGGCTCTATTTTTTTCCCTTTAGGATCTGCATTGGGGCCAAATTTCTCTTCATCTTGTTCCTCTTTACTAGGAGCAACCTCATCCTATAGTTTTTCGTATGCGAGCTCCACTCCTTGAGCTAAAAGATTTGAACCCCAAGCCTCCATCAATTTCTTGGTTCTTCTCAAAACAAGTCGAGTGATGAATTCTATGTTGACATCCTCTTCTTCTATCCAATCTGGAAGAGGGATGGGTTGATCAACTACCTTATTAAATTCTTCCTCATCCAAGATATGCCTGTCTCTTGTACTTGATCTAGAATAAAAAATAGGTGTAGTTTCCTAATGTAGTCCATTGTTAGCCTCATGAATGATCTCTTCTAAACTTCCAAATCATTCAAAAAATTGGCCCAAAAATATTCAATGTGTAGTTGGTGGCCATATTATTTCCCAACTTTCTTTTTCATTTTTTCATAAGGATCAAGTTATCCCTTCTATTGTGAAAGTGAAACCCGAAGGTTTGCATCTCTACGTTGGAGTGATTAACAGTTGGAGTCTAAAGGAAATGAAAACATGCCTCTCCCAAATGTTAAAGGATAATGAACTCCATCCTTGTTCTTGGCTTGAAATAGATGGTGATATGTACAAAATTATTGTTTCATTTTTAACATGATATTTTTGTCATTAGGGTACTTAGGCAACTGATATGGAGAATCTAAGAAGCCTTCCATTCTAAAATAAGTGAACTTTGGGAACTGGATGAACCAATACCCAAACCCTTAATCATTTCCATGGCTAAAGAAGAAAATATTCCACTCAAATCATCCTTCAAATTTCTAATGATAAACATGGTGAAAGCATCATTCACCCTTTTGTAACGATTTTTTATATTTTGTGCCTGCAGTTGAGGATAATAATCATATGCCTTGTACTAATTAGGTTCAGTTCCCACTGTACCCAAACATTTCAAACCTCTATATTTAAAGTTGGCTACAAAGAGGTAGACAATGTAAGAAGTCATAAAGAAAGCTGAATACTTATTCATAAGAGAAAATTGATTATGTAGATTATCACTAATCATTTTGGCCCAATCAAAATTAGTTGGCCCTCTTAATATCTCCCTAATGAAATAAAACATCCAATTTTCAAAAGTGGATGTTGATGAAACCCCCATTACCTTTCTGAGGTGTGTGACCAAATCATTGAATTCATCCTTGAAGTCACTTCTATAAAGGGACTTGGGAAACTTACTATGGTTATCCTTTGGGTGTTTCATCCATAAATCATTGACAACTTGCATACTGGCATTAGGATTGTTTTCAAACACTCTAGTTGCATACTCTCTGCTGGTAACAGTCATGGGAGGAGGGAATCCCAAAGGTACGAGAGATAGAATCAATAGATAAGTCCACCAAAACTCTCTCGTCTATAGTTATTATCTTTCGGGAATCCTTGTGGTAATATTCTTGGGCTCGTATGATTAATTATGGAAATAGTATGGAAGATGGAAACCCAACTGCTTGTGCTATTCCACTCTATTTTATTTTATTAGCAAGGTCTATCCTTTTATCTCGAAAGATTCATTCCTTAAACTCCTCGATATCCATGTGACCTATATTTGTGTCACTAACTAGGAGCCAAATTGATGATATTTTTCAGGGAGAGTCAACTCCCTTAAATTCATATTTAATTTGTAACATTCTATTTGAATTTTCTATAAAACCTACATGACACATCATGTAATAAGGAATCCAAAAAAAAAAATATTATTAGGATGTTCTAGTTCAATTCTCCAAAACGACAACTTATTCACATTTTTATAAAATGCATAACAATGTGATCATAAATCATCTACAACATCAAAGATCATCCATAGTTCCACGTGCAAGAGAATCCCATTTAAATACATGATTTCAAATTGGCGGTTTTAAAAAAGAGAAATCCTCGTGGAGAATTAATGGTTATCAAACTTGTGTGTAGTGTTTTTACCTCATCTAAAATGCAAGAAATAAAATCATGCAAAAGGATTAAAAAAAAACAAAACACTCAAATTAGGGCTTAAATTTGAGACTCAAACATGAAAATAAAATACCAAAACATTACCTTTTTTGAGCTTGATGAGTTTGTTTTCCCGATTTGATGGCTTGATATGTGTGCTCCTAGATTGATTTCGGCAGCATAACGGCTTGATTTTTCTTGATTTGGATGCAAGGGTAGTGGATTTGGCTGTGGATGCTAGATGTATGCTTGAGATATTGAGATGATGAATGGGACGGTTAAATGTAAAAATGGCTAAGTATTAGCCATTTAGCAAGGGAGATGGAAATGGACGATGGAGATTGAAAAAAGACAAGAGATCAAGGCTTAAGATTAATAGTTGACCAAAGGAATTAAAAATTCCTTTATAATGTGCATGGAAAGGATAAAAGGAATTAAATATTCCTTGGGGGATGGGGTGAGGAATTAAAAATCCCTCAAAAGGACCTTGGGAAGACAAAAAGGATTTAAAAATTCCTTGGGGGATGGGGAGAGTTGACCGAGGGGTAGGTTAGGATAGCTAATCAATGATTAGGCTATGTAAGTGAGGGATTAGGAAACTGATTAGGTGGGTAATGAGGATTAATGATCCACTTGCACATTATGGAGGATGTGACACCTCCCTAATCAAGGATTAGGAATGTGCACATCCTTAATCTAGGATTAGAAAAAGGTTATGGAGGATGTGACATGAGGGGAATTAAATAAATAGATTGTTTATTCAATTCTTTAGAGGAAAGGGATAAGGGATGGGAGTGAATAATTAAAGGTAATTATTTACTTGAGGATAGGATTTAAAGATGATGGAAGAAATAAATTAGGATGAAGGGATAAGGGATAATGAATATTAATTAAATAATAGGGTATTATTTAAAAAATATAGAGGATATGGCATTAGTTGAATTGGGGGTAAATTCACCAAACGAAAGTGGTGAATTTTTAGCGTCTACATTTTTCCCCTATTTGAGATGGTGCTACAAAGTAGCATGATAGGGAGGTTGGATGAATCAATCACTGATTCATGCTCTAGGTCTTGTTTGGAAGACCTCTATGGTGTCTCACTTCACCAGTTCAACCTATAGGATCTTCTAGTACTCAGGATCCCCTGGTCTAACTTTTCCAACCCCAGCTACCAACACAAATCATGCCACCAAGTCAAGACTTGGTGCAATCTTGCAACCCTAACTTTAGCCCTTAATTCACCCTAAAGGCTACAAACCTCCAAATTATTGAATTTAACTTTGCAGGGGCATGGAGGTGCTTCAAAAGAATTCAATCCATCCTACTATGATTCTTGAAGGTCCACCTGACTCCATTTCTTGGTCACTTTCACCAAACCCTCATTTAAGTCTTAAGAAGGCTACTAGCCCTAGGTGCCCCAATTAGGTCTTCTTCTCCGAGAAATCAGGCTAGTTCTCCAAATATTTCCAAAGAACCCCAAATCTTTCTTTGAGATTCCTGGTTCATACGAACACCTCACAAATATTTTTGGGGTCTTGGGTCTTAGCTGTCTGTACAAAGCATTAACTTGAAAATGGTCTATACTAGGGTTTTTTTAAGCCCTTTTTTGGTTTCTCTCAAAATGTCAAGTCTTTTCCTGACTAGATGAATTGATGGAGTTTCCTCCTGATTACCAAGTCTTGGCAAGACTCACTCCTGCCTTCAAAAATTGACAAGAATTTGTCACCCCTGCAAATTATGTGCTCTACACTTAAGTATCCCTAGCTGGGTACTTCCCTGGCTCGCCTAGGGAAAGACTTCCACAACAACTCCTATGCTCTCCAAGACCCTAAACTCTACAATATGTACACCCATGGAGTCTAGTCACTATTCCCAAAGGGTCGTACAATTTGTATAGTGGAAAAGTGAGCTAACACTCCATTTTCTCAAAACTATCTGGTTCAGACCAACAATAGTGTGGAATCAAAATTATTTACAAACAATGCTTGAAATTGAATAAAGAAACTAACTAATGGCACACAATGCTTGAAGAACTACTACACTACACCCTGCACAAGTTACAGTGCCATGATTAAGCCATTTAAACCTAACTTCAATGTAAAATAAGAAAATTCACACTCAATCACAGTTGTCTTCTTGAATTTAAAAACTTCAACAACATCAAAATTCTTCCAACCTTTCTCCCATGTTGAGGTCAACCCTAAATAGGGTCTCAAAAAAAGTTATCCTCTCCTTGGCTCTACTTGGCCGCTTGAAACTCCAATTAGGCATTCCTTGCAAAAATTGAAAAGAAACTCCTATAAACCTAAAAGGTCAAAACCTCATTTGTGCACAAGCCTTAAGCTTAACCAATGGTCAACATGACCTTCATGAGATGATCATCACCCAATAAAAAATGCCATTAAGGTTTATATCCAAATAAACTAAGTTTTATTTCCTAGTTGTCCTAGACAAGACTGTCCTAGACAAACTATGATAACCTTTGTGTGCTCTTGCACCATAGCATCATTTAAAAGAAGATTAAAACATAGCACCTAAAAGAAGATGGTTAGATTATGAAAAATTCTGCAGTCATTCAAAGGAATGATTAGGAGGAAAGATGATGGGAGTGAAGATGAAGATTAAGGATTGAGGATGCCCCCTCAAGAGGACATGCAGGTTCAAGATAAAATGGGTGCGCTCTCAAAATTGATGAAATGATGCAAGGATAGATGGCGAAAATCATGCAAAATGATGAATAGGACACAGGGTGGGAGTAGGAAGAGATAATGAAAGGAGAATCTGAGAAGTAAGCAAGCACAAATAGATTCAAGGAGAAAAGTGTTGTTGCCTCGATGAAGCTACAAGCCAAGATGGATTGATGATGGATAGAGTGTTGTTGATGAGGGAATGATATATCCCAAAAAAACACAAGGATAGGGAGGGAGACATCCGGATAATGATGATGAGATTTTTGTTGATGATGGAACAATATTGTTGTGTGTTCTCACAACAAACCCCAATGATAGGGAAGGGTTGGATGGGACACTCACTGTCCCATGCTCTAGGTCCTTGTTCCCAAGAACTCTTAGGTGACTCTCTTCACCTTATCCTTTAGGTCCTATCTGATGCAGAGCAAGAGGATTCACAATTCAAAAAAACTCTTCTTTATAAGGTAATTTCCTTCATAAACATCCTTGTTCAAAGAAACCAAACTAAAAACAAGAATCCCAATCATTTTTTTTTTTGTTTCAATAAAAACCATGTTCAATATTCACATGACAGGCCCACAAACAATTCCACTCATAGCAAACATCAATTCCAAAAATTGTTTGTCTCTGCTGTCATAGTCTGATCTTCACTATAAAGTGCATAAAACTGTCATTAATAACTTTCACATGGATAATAATTAAGCGAATCGCTCCGATCAGTTTGTAGATTACTTAGTTACAGAAATTTCATCCAATTTTTAGACAGATCCAACGGTTAAAACAAAAATTTTGAGGGTTTTACCAAAACGGGTAACCCTTGGTAGGGTTCCAGGCTGGTTTTACAAAAAATGTCATATCTTTCTCATACCTTCATGAAATCAAATGAGACCAAGTTCAAAATGATGTAGAAACATATTAATACCTTCTCCAATGACTGCCCCTTTAGTATCAGTCCGTACATTTCCGTACAATAGCAAAGAATCATGTTTTTATAGTGTTTTCTGAGAAAAAAATGAATTCCATTGATATTCTTCCATTACAAATCAATTTTCTCTCCCTTTTTTCGACCTGTGGAGGATTTTTATACATTGAGGACTTAAAATAACTCATATCAACTGACTATAACTGATTCCAATCTCCATTTAACTAATGGACTTAACATTTATTTAATTTTTTTGCTCTCTTGACAATGTTTACAATGAGGAGTAACTTTGAACATTATGGAACCAATAACCTAAAATATGATTTCCTAGGACTCAAATGACCTTATACATATCAAAAATGGATCATTAAGCCTTATTAAAACATTAAGACATCAAAAATGAATACTAAACCCAATAAGGCCTCATGGAGGCATGTGATCAAATAGGTGCTCCTGCACCACTATCTCAGGTATAGGTACCCCTGGTCCTACTGGCCAACCCCACTATCAACACTCTTCCATTCTACCAAGCCAATCTTGGTGCCTTGCCACTATCTCACCCTTGACCCTTATTCTTCCCTAAAGGCCAAATATCCTCAACATTTAGTTGGGATCTTGTAGGGGTGTAAAAATGTTGTAAAAGCTTCAAAGTAACCTATTTAGGGCTCTTATTCAATCACAAGACTCCAATTCTCCGTCATTTCCACCAAACCCTTTCCTAGGGTTAGAAAAGGCTACAAGCCTAGAGCCCCAATTAGGCCTCTTAACCCGAGAAAAATGCAATTTACTCCAAAACCATCCAAATGACCTAGGTTCTTTGTTTAGGGTTTATGTTTCCCATGTCCACACCTTGAAGATTTTTAGGGTTTGGAACCTGTACTGTCCGTACACTTCCCTTACACAAAAATGGCCAAAACCTAGGGTTTACTAGCCTTTCCCAGGCTGTTACAAACTGTCAAAGTTTTCACACACCAAATGGGTTGATGGAGTCTCCTCCTATCCACCAGACCTTGCCAAGAGTCTCAGTTGAATTCTCCAAAAATAAATTCTTCAAAATCCTAGCACCCCTGCAAAATATGTTCCTCTCACTCCTTGTCTTCCCTAGCCGGACTCTGCCTGGCTCGCCTAGGGAAAAACATTGCTAGCAACTCCTGCACACACACAAAGCATACAACCTAACATATGTACAAACATGGAGTCTAGGCACTGTTCCCAAAGGGCCGTACAATTTTTACAGTGGGAAAGTGGTCTAGCACTCCATTTGCTCAAAACTGCCTAGTACAGGCCAGAAAATGAAAGAAATCAAACTATTTACAAAAAAATGAGGAAAATGAATAAAAAAGGAAATTATATGGCACACAAAACTAGTATTTTATCCACACTACACTCTACCTACAGAACAATAATCATTTCAATGCATTTTAAGCTCTGTTATGTAGTAAAAATCAGAAATATCCTTCAAGAACACTGTTTTTATTCAACTCTCAAAATGTTTTCTCAATACCAATTCCTCTAACCTTGTTTACAGGTCAAGGCTCACCTTAAATAAGGCTCCACAATTAGTTATCTTCTTTGGTCAGGCTTCTTCATGACCTAATGGCCAACATTACCAAAAACCACTGTGTTTCCTAACTTTTGACAAGGTTAGTAACCAAAACAAGAATGAGCTTCAAAACTCATTCATCTTTTCACTTCTTTCCTAGAGATCGAAACACCTCTAAGCTATCTACACAATGGTCAACACAACCTTATAAAAACAAAACAAAATTTTCCTTCTAGATTTCCTATTTACCTAATGAAACTGCATGTTGTTCCTAAGGTGCTCCTGCACCATTCTCCCCCTCTCTGCCAAACACTAAGGAATGGAAGGAGAGATCAAGGATAGGTCAACGTGAAAATTCTTGAACTGATCTTGTACCCATGTGGCTTCTGATTCAGGCCTGTTCTTCCACTTGATAAGGTGCTCCATGTACACCTTATGTCTTGTAGCCTTCTTCACTCTTGACTCCAAGATCTCCTCTTCCTCAGGTTTGTCTTGATGGGGTAAGGGTACATTGTTGATGTCCTTGAAGATCTCCTTATTGTTATGATCCACATCATTGATTGATCCCTCGTACTTGATCAAATCAGCTACATTGAAAACTGGTGAGATTCCTAGATCAGTAGGTAACTCCACCTTGTATGCATTCTTACCATACTTGGCCAATATCTTGCATGGACCCACTCTCTTCATTTACAACTTGGTTGACATTCAATTCTACAACCTTGACTTGTTCAGGTGGACCATAAAAAAGTCTCCTACTTGAAATTGCACATCTTTCCTTGACATATCTGCCTTCTCCTTCAATTTTTGTGTAGCCTTAGTGACTATCCTCTTTACCTGCTCCTGCATCTCCTTCATGGTCTGACTAAAGTCTTTTGCATGTCCACTTCTTTGTTCCATAGCTCCAAGATCTCTGAGCTCACATATTCCTCTTGGGTGCATCCCATACACAATCTCAAAAGGACTCTTCCCTATGGTTCGGTTCACACTATCATTATAAGCATACTCAGCTTGTGAGATAACCATATCCCATGTCTGTCCATACTCTTTAGTTAGGAACCTTAGAAGGTTACCTAGCACCCTGTTAAGCACCTCTGTTTGACCATCGGTGTGAGGATGGTAAGCGGATCCAAATGAAAGTTTAGCACCCAATCTACTCCATAGAGTCTTCCAAAAGTGACTCATGAACTTAACATCTCGGTCAGAAACAATACTTAAAGGTAGTCCATGGATCCTTACCACTTCCCTGAAGAAAAGATGAGCTATGTAGCTAGCATCATGAGTATTTTTGCAACGGATAAAATGACTCATTTTGCTAAATTTTTCCACTACTACATAAACACTGTCAAAACCAGTCTTGGTCTTAGGAAGGCCTACCACAAAATCCATGCTCACACACTCCCATGGTCTGTTAGGAATGGGTCGGGGTTGATATAAACCATCATTACTAACTCCTCCCTTTGCTTTCATACACACAACATACTGTTCCACATACTTTCTAACATCTCTTGCCAACTTAGGCCAATAATAGAATCTTTGCACTAGTTCTAAAGTCTTATTGATGCCAAAATGTCCACTAGGACTGTCATTATACTTTTCCTGAATCAAATTTTCCCTCATTGACCCTCTTGGAACACATAACTGATTTCCTTTAAACAATAAACCACTTTGTAATGAATACTCTAAGTATTGGCTATGGAAATGATTCTCAAAGTTAGAACATACCTTATAGACCTCTGAAAAGTCTTCATCTTCCCCATATAGATCCTTGAAACTCTCTATGCCAATGCTCTTGATCTGTATCTCTTGCACTGTCAACAATCTTCTACTTAGTGCATCTGCTACCTTTTTCAACTATTCCTTCTTGTGCTTGATGGTAAAAGTAAAAGCTTGGATGTATTCCATCCATTTCCAATGCCTATTACTCAACTTCTCTTGAGTGTTGATAAAACTAAGTGCTTGATTGTTAGTAAAGACTACAAACTCCTTGGGTAGAAGGTAACACCTCCATTTCCTAAGTGATTGAACCAAAGCATAAAGTTCTAAGTCATAGGTTGAAGACTTCTTCTTAGCTTCATTGAGCTTCTCACTAAAGAAGGCTATAGGCCTACCCTCTTGACTTAGCACTCCTCCTACTACCACTCCACTTGCATCACACTCAACAATGAACAATTTGTCAAAACTAGTTAATAAGAGAATTGGTTGAGTTGTTGCCTCTTGTTTTAGTTTCTCAAACCCTTTCTCAGCTTCTTGAGTCCACACAAACTTAGTTTTTAAACCACCCTTGATTGTATCTAGGACTGGTGCACATATGCCACTAAAGTTTATGATGAATTTCCTATAAAATTGAGCCAATCCATGAAAACTTCTTACCTCAGTCCCTGTGGTTGGTGTAGGCCAATTTAGGATAGCTTCCACCTTGCTTGGATCCATCTTCAATGATCCCTTGGACACTACAAAACCCAAATATACAAGCTCTTGATTCAAGAACTCACACTTCTATAGATTGATTGCAACTTCTCCTCTTGCAACCTTCTAAGAGCAAACTCCACATGTTTTAAATGCTCTTCTACTATCTTGCTGAATATGAGGATGTCATCAAGATACACTACCACCAATATCCCTGTAAAGTCTTTAAGCACTTCATTCATGAGCCGCATGAATGTGCTAGGGGCATTGGAGAGGCCAAATGGCATAACTCTCCACTCATATAACCCATCATTTGTCTTAAAAGTTGTCTTCCACTCATCACCATCCTTAATTTTGATCTAATGGTATCCACTCTTGAGATCCAACTTGGTGAAGTACTGAGCTCCTCCAAGACAATCCATCAAGTCCTCAATTCTAGGAATAGGAAACCTATACGTGATTGTGATTCTATTTATTTCTCTAGAATCAGTGCATAATCTCCACTTACCTCCTTTCTTGGATGTTAAAACCACTGGTACTGCACATGGGCTAATGCTCTTTTGAATCAATCCTTGATCCAACAATTCTTGCACTTGCCTAGCTACCTCTAGATTTTGATATGGTGTAAGCTTATAAGCTGCTTTGTTAAGAAATTAGGCTCCAGGTATGAAGTCAATTTTATGACTTATGGCTCTCTTTGGTGGTAAAGTTGTAGGTGTCCCATCACTTACAATGTCCTTCAACTGATCCAACAACTTTAGGACTGCTCCGGATATGACTGTCTTTTCAACCTTGTCTTCTTTTGTAAGTGAGGGATTAGGAAAATGATTAGGTGGGTAATGAGGATTAATGATCCACTTGCACATTATGGAGGATGTGACACCTCCCTAATCAAGGATTAGGAATGTGCGCATCCTTAATCTAGGATTAGAAAAAGGTTATGGAGGATGTGACATGAGGGGAATTAAATAAATAGATTGTTTATTCAATTCTTTAGAGGGAAGGGATAAGGGATGGGAGTGAATAATTAAAGGTAATTATTTACTTGAGGATAGGATTTAAAGATGATGGAAGAAATAAATTAGGATGAAGGGATAAGGGATAATGAATATTAATTAAATAATAGGGTATTATTTAATAAATATAGAGGATATGACATTAGTTGAATTGGGGGTAAATTCACCGAACGAAAGTGGTGAATTTTTAGTGTCTACATTTTTCCCCTATTTGAGATGGTGCTACAAAGTAGCATGATAGGGAGGTTGGATGAATCAATCGTTGATTCATGCTCTAGGTCTTTTTTGGAAGACCTCTATGGTGTATCACTTCACCAGTTCAACCTATAGGATCTTCTAGTACTTAGGATCCCTTGGTCTAACTTTGCAAACCCCAGCTACCAACACAAATCATGCCACCAAGTCAAGACTTGGTGCAATCTTGCAACCCTAACTTTAATCCCTAATTCACCCTAAAGGCTACAAAGCTCCAAATTATTGAATTTAACTTTGCAGGGGTGTGGAGGTGCTTCAAAAGACTTCAATCCATTCTACTATGATTCTTGAAGGTCCACCTGACTCCATTTCTTGGTCGCTTTCACCAAACCCTCATTTAGGTCTTAAGAAGGCTACTAGCACTAGGAACCCCAAGGCCTTCTTCTCCAAGAAATCAGGTTAGTTCTCCAAATCTTTCCAAAGAACCCCAAATCTTTCTTTGAGATTCCTGGTTCATACGAACACCTCACAAATATTTTTTTTGTCTTGGGTCTTAGCTGTCTGTACAAAGCCTTAACTTGAAAATGGTCTATACTAGGGTTTTTTTAAGCCCTTTTTTGGTTTCTCTCAACCTGTCAAGTCTTTTCTCGACTAGATGAATTGATGGAGTTTCCTCCTGATTACTAGGTCTTGGCAAGACTCACTCCTACCTTCTCCAAAAGGAAATTTGACAAGAATTTGTCACCCCTACAAATTATGTGCTCTGCACTTAAGTCTCCCTAGCCGAGCACTTCCCTAGCTTGCCTAGGGAAAGACTTCCACAACAACTCCTATGCTCTCCAAGACCCTAAACTCTACAATATGTACACCCATGGAGTCTAGTCATTGTTCCCAAAGTGCCGTACAATTTGTATGGTGGGAAAGTGAGCTAACACTCCATTTTCTCAAAACTAGTTGGTTTAGACTAGCAACAGTGTGGAATCAAAATTATTTACAAACAATGCTTGAAATTGAATAAAGAAACTAACTAATGGCACACAATACTTGAAGAACTACTACACTACACCCTGCACAAGTTACAGTGCCATGATTAAGCCATTTAAACCTAACTTCAATGTAAAATCAAAAAATTCACACTCAATCACAGTTGTCTTCTTGAATTTAAAAACTTCAACAACATCAAAATGCTTCCAACCTTTCTCCCATGTTGAGGTCAACCCTAAATAGGGTCTCAAAAATAGTTATCCTCTCCTTGGCTCTACTTGGCCGCTTGAAACTCCAATTAGGCATTCCTTGCAAAAATTGAAAAGAAACTCCTATAAACCTAAAAGGTCAAAACCTCATTTGTGCACAAGCCTTAAGCTTAACAAATGGTCAACATGACCTTCATCAGATGATCATCACCCAATAAAAAATTCAATTAAGGCTTATATCCAAATAAACTAAGTTTTATTGCCTAGTTGTCCTAGACAAGACTATCCTAGACAACCTATGATAAACTTTGGGTGCTCCTGCACCATTCTCCCCCTCAGCCAAACACTAAGGATTGTGGGGAGAGATCAGAGATAAAGCAATACCTTGCTTCTTGAACTGAGCTTCATCCACCCATGTGGCCTCAGATTCTGGTTTGTCTTTCCATTTGATGAGATGTTCCATGTATTCCTTATGTCGGGTAGACTTCTTCACGATTCTAAGATCCTCTTTGCTTACAGCTTGTCTTTAGGAGGTAAGGCTATGCTACTCACATCCTTCAAGACATCCACACTTTTCTGATCCAAGTCAGTGACTAGTCCTTTATACCTAATCAAATCAGCCACATTAAACACTGGTGAAATGCCTAAGTTTGCAGGTAGCTCCGCCTTGTAAGCATTCTTTCCATACTTTGCTAACACCTTACATGGTCGCACTCTCTTCATCTACAACTTGGTTGATGTTCCTTTCTGCAACCTAGATTTGTTGAGATGGACCATGAACTAGTCTCCTACTATAAATTGTAGATCTTTCCTAGACATATCCACCTTAGCTTTCAGTTTGTGAGTAGCCTCTATAATTGTCTTCTTCACTTGCTCCTGAATCTCCTTCATGGTCTAAGAGAAATCCTTAGCATGGCCACTCCTATACTCCATAGCTCCTAAATCTCTAAGTTCACACACACCTCTTGGGTGCATTCCATACACTATTTCAAAAGGACTTCTACCTGTGGTCTGATTCACACTGTCATTGTAGGCATATTCAGCTTGTGATATGACCAAGTCCCATGTTTGTCCATACTCCTTGGTGAGGCATCTTAGAAGGTTACCTAACACTCTATTAACCACCTCAGTTTGTCCATCGATCTGAGGATGGTATGCTGATCCAAAAGACAAGTTAGTACCTAACCTGCTCCATAGAGTCTTCCAAAAATGACTCATGAACTTCACATCCCTGTCTGAGACAATGCTCAATGGTAATCCATGGATCCTCACAATCTCTTTGAAGAAAAGATGAGCAATATAGCTAGCATCATGGGTGGTCTTGCAAGGAATAAAATGACTCATTTTGCTAAACCTATCTACCACCACATAGACACTATCAAACCCTGTCTTAGTTTTAGGGAGTCCTACCACAAAGTCCATGCTAATGCATTCCCATGGTCTATTGGGGGTGGGTAGAGGTTGATACATACCTGCATTTCTAGCTCCCCCCTTGGCTTTCATAAAAAACTAGACACTGCTCCACATACCTCCTGACATCCCTTGGTAACTTGGGCCAATAATAGAACCTTTGCACTAGTTCCATTGTCTTGTTAATACCAAAATGACCACTAAGACTACCATTTGGCTTTTCCTGAATAATATTCTCTCTCATTGAATGTTTTGGGACACATAACTGATTCCCTTTGAACAAAAGTACACTCTGCAATGTATACTCTGAGAACTGACTATGAAAGTGGTTCTCAAAATTAGAACATACCTTATATGCCTCCGAGAAGTCTTCATCTTCTCTATAGAGATCTTGTAAACTCTCTATCCCAATACTCTTTATTTGTATCTCTTGTACTATCAACAACCTCCTACTTAATGCGTCTACCACCTTGTTCAATTGTCCCTTCTTGTGCTTGATGGTAAATGTAAAGGCTTGGAGGTACTCCATCCATTTCAAATGTCTATTGCTCAACTTCTCTTGTGTGTTGATGTAACTAAGTGCCTGGTTATCAATAAACAATAAAAACTCTTTAGGTAGGAGATAAAGCCTCCACTTCCTAAGTGACTATACTAAAGCATATAGTTCCAAGTCATAAGTAGAATACTTCTGTTTAGCTTCATTGAGCTTTTCACTAAAGAAAGCTATAGGCTTGCCTTCTTGGCTTAGCACTCCTCCTACTGCAATTCCACTAGCATCACATTCCACAATGAATAACTTATCAAAGCTAGGTAACAAAAGGATGGGTTGAGTTGCCACTTCTTGTTTCAGTTTCTCAAAACCCTTCTTAGCTTTAGGAGTCCATTTGAACTTAGTTTTTAGGCCACCTTTGATTGTATCAAGTACTGGTGCACATATGCCACTAAAGTTCCTTATAAACTTCCTATAAAACTAAGCTAACCCATGAAAACTCCTTACCTCTGTCTCGGTGGTTGGTGTAGGCCAGTTTAGGATAGCTTCCACCTTGCTTGGGTCCATCTTTAATGATCCTTGGGATACTACAAACCCCAAATACACAAGCTCTTGTTTGAAGAACTCACACTTTTCTAGGTTGATAGCCAACCTATCCTCCTGCAATCTTTTAAGAACCATCTCCACATGCTTTAGATGTTCTTCTACTATCTTGCTAAAGATGAGTATATCATCTAGATATACCACCACAAATATACCTGTGAAATCCTTAAGAACTTCATTCATGAGCCCCATGAATGTGCTAGGGGCATTTGAGAGGCCAAATGGCGTAACTCTCCACTCATATAACCCATCAGTTGTCTTAAAAGTTGTCTTCCACTCATCCCCATCTTTGATTCTGATTTGATGGTATCCACTCTTGAGATCCAACTTGGTGAAATACTGAGCTCCTCCAAGACAATCCATCAAATCCTCAATCCTAGGAATAGGGAACCTATATCTGATTGTAATTCTATTTATAGCCCTAGAATCAGTGCAAATTATCCACTTACCACCTTTCTTGGTTGCTAAGACCACTGGTACTGCACACAAACTGATGCTCTTCCTAATTAGTCCTTGGACTAACAACTCCTACACTTGTCTAGCTACTTCTAGGTTCTGATCTGGTGTAAGCTTGTATGCTACTTTTTTTGGCAATGAAGCCCTTGGTATGAAGTCAATCTAATGGTTGATGGCTCTCTTTGGAGGTAAGGTTGTTGGTGTTCCATCACTGACTATGTCCTTGTACTTCTCAAGTAACTTCTGGACTGCTCCTGGTATGACTATTTTCTTTGTCTTATCTTCCTCCTTAGGTTGCACCATGACCACATATCCTTCCCCTCCTTGTTGTAGAGTGTTGATAAACTCCTTGCCACTACTTAACAAGACACTAGGGGCCTTTGACTATCCTTCTTCCTCATTTGACAGAGACTGCAGTTTGAATGTCTTTCCATCCTTCTTGAATGAGATATTGTTCTCCTTTCCATCATAGATGGATCCTTTGTCATACTGCCATGGTCTTCCCAATAGAAGATGGCATGCATCCATGGGCAACACATCACAAATCAAATTATCCTTGTACCCTCCAATGGAGAACTCCACCCTTGTCTGCTCATTTACAAGAGCACTCTGCCCTTTGTTCAACCATGTCACCTTGTAAGGGTTAGTGTGGGGTACTTTCTCCAACTTCAATTTCCTTATTGCCTCCTCTAAGATAATGTTATCAGTAGACCCTGAATCCACTATAACCTTGCATACCTTTCCAATTATTTTGCATCTTACCCTGAATAAGGCTCTCCTTTGCTTTGGCTCTTCTTTGACAGGTTGTCTGATCAGAACCCTGCTAAACATCAAGTTCTCCCCCATTTCTGACTCAATGTGACTAACCTTTGGTGACTTGACACTCATAGTGTCTTCTTGAGCATATGCTACTCTCTTTTCTCTATTTGAAGAAGATGCTTTCTCTGGGAACCTATAAGTTGGATGTCCTACTTGACCACAGTTATAACATTTCATACTAGCAAAGTATGAATTACTTTTTCCTACACCTCTTCCTCTATTAGAACCTCCTTGAGATCCTCTGCCTCTTCCATAGCCTCCTCTAGAAGTTGTTTCAATTCCATGCTCTGTGAGTTAAACTCTCCCTGACTTCTTTGTTCAGTCCCTCTACCTTGGTATCCACCTCTATGCCCTCTTTGATCTTTGCCTTTTCCTATGTTCTTAGAAGCCTGATCTTGTTTCCTCTTATTCCTCTCTTCAATATTTATAGCCAATTGATAACATTGGTGCACTATTTTGGGACTTAGAAGAGTCATCTCCTCTTGAAGGTTCCACTTCAAACCGTTAAGGTATCTAGCCACCTTAAGACTTTCATCCTCGGTTACATTAGACCTCATGCAAAGTTTTTGAAACTCCTCAGTATAAGAATTCACATCTTGGTCTCTTTGTCTCAAGCTTTGTCTTTTCTTATGCAACTGAATCTCATAATCATTTGGCATGTATGCTTCTCTCACTTTGGCAACCATTCCCTTCCAAGTGGAAATAGGTTTCTTGCCTTCCTTTTCTCTCTTTGTTTGAATGAACTTCCACCATGTCAAGGCAGAACCTCTTAATCTTGACTTTGCCACCTTCACCTTTTGTGCTTCAGTGATTCCATCACATTCAAAATGGTTTTACATTCCCTCTATCCAATCCATGACTAGATTAGCTTCCATTTTCCCAGTAAACAGTGGTATGCCTTCAAGTGCTTTTCCACTAAAAGCCTTCAATGCCTTCAAGAAAGGCTCTTCCTACAAAATAGGGTCAGGTTCAGGGATCTTGTCTTCCTCTGCAACCTCTTCTTTCTTTGGTACCCTTCCATCCAACTACACATTACTCATTGCTTCCTCAAGTTGGGCTATTCTTTCCCTCAATAGCCTATTGTCGTCCTCCTATTCTTCAACCTTCTTGGCCAATTCTGCATTTGTCACCATGTCTGTGGAACCACTAGACTCAATCTCAGACATATATTATTCTATCCCAAATCTTTTGTTGCTCTGATACCAATCTGATAGGGAGGTTGGATGAATCAATCACTGATTCATGCTCTAGGTCTTGTTTGGAAGACCTCTATGGTGTCTCACTTCACCACTTCAACCTATAGGATCTTCTAGTACTTAGGATCCCCTGGTCTAATTTTTCCAACCCCAACTACCAACACAAATCTTGCCACCAAGTCAAGACTTGGTGCAATCTTGCAACCCTAACTTTAGCCCTTAATTCACCCTAAAGGCTACAAACCTCCAAATTATTGAATTTAACTTTGCAGGGGTTTGGAGGTGCTTCAAAAGAATTCAATCTATCCTAATATGATTCTTGAAGGTCCACCTAACTCCATTTCTTGGTCGCTTTCACCAAACCCTCATTTAGGTCTTAAGAAGGCTACTAGCCCTAGGAGCCCCAATTAGGCCTTCTTCTCTGAGAAATAAGGTTAGTTCTCCAAATCTTTCCAAAGAACCCCCAATCTTTCTTTGAGATTCCTGGTTCATACGAACACCTCACGAAGATTTTTGGGGTCTTGGGTCTTAGCTGTCTGTACAAAGCTTTAACTTGAAAATGGTCTATACTAGGGTTTTTTTAAGCCCTTTTCTGGTTTATCTCAAACTGTCAAGTCTTTTCCCAACTAGATGAATTGATGGAGTTTCCTCTTGATTACCAGGTCTTGGAAAGACTCACTCCTACCTTCTCCAAAAGGAAATTTGACAAGAATTTGTCACCCCTGCAAATTATGTGCTCTGCACTTAAGTCTCCCTAGCCGGGCACTTCCCTGGCTTTCCTAGGGAAAGACTTCCATAACAACTCCTATGCTCTCGAAGACCCTAAACTCTACAATATGTATACCCATGGAGTCTAGTCACTGTTCCCAAAGGGCTGTACAATTTGTATGGTGAGAAAGTGAGCTAACACTCCATTTTCTCAAAACTGCCTGGTTTAGACCAGTAACAGTGTGGAATCAAAATTATTTACAAACAATGCTTGAAATTGAATAAAGAAACTAACTAATGGCACACAATGCTTGAAGAACTACTACACTACACCCTGCACAAGTTACAGTGCCATGATTAAGCCATTTAAACCTAACTTCAATGTAAAATCAAAAAAATTCACATTTAATCACAGTTGTCTTCTTGAATTTAAAAACTTCAACAACATAAAAATGCTTCCAACCTTTCTCCCATGTTGAGGTCAACCCTAAATAGGGTCTCAAAAACAGTTATCCTCTCCTTGGCTCTACTTGGCCGCTTGAAACTCCAATTAGGCATTCCTTGCAAAAATTGAAAAGAAACTCCTATAAACCTAAAAGGTCAAAACCTCATTTGTGCACAAGCCTTAAGCTTGACCAATGGTCAACATGACCTTCATCAGATGATCATCATCCAATAAAAAATTCCATTAAGGCTTATATCCAAATAAACTAAGTTTTATTTCCTAGTTGTCCTAGACAAGACTGTCCTAGACAACCTATGATAACCTTTGTGTGCTCCTACACCATAGTATCATTTAAAAGAAGATTAAAACATAGCACCTAGAAGAAGATGGTTAGATTATGAAAAATTCTGCAGTCATTCAAAGGAATGATTAGGAGGAAAGATGATGGGAGTGAAGATGAAGATTAAGGATTGAGGATGCCCCCTCAAGAGGACATGCAGGTTCAAGATAAAATGGGTGTGCTCTCAAAATTGATGAAATGATGCAAGGATAGATGGTGAAAATATTGTAAAATGATGAATAGAATGCGGGGTGGGAGTAGGAAGAGATAATGAAAGGAGAAGATGAGAAGTAAGCAAGTGCAAATAGATTCAAGGAAAAAAGTGATGTTGCCAGGATCAAGCTACAAGCCAAGATGGATTGATGATGGATGGAGTGTTGTTGATGAGGGAATGATATATCCCAAAAAAAAACAAAGATAGGGAAGGAGACATCTAGATAATGATGATGAGATTTTTGTTGATGAGGGAACGATATTGTTGTGTGTTCTCACAACAAACCCCAACGATAGGGAAGGGTTGGATGGGACACTCACTGTCCCATGCTCTGGGTCCTTGTTCCCAAGAACTCCTAGGTGACTCTCTTCACCTTATCCTTTAGGTCCTATCTCAGGTATAGGTACCCCTGGTCCTACTGGCCAACCCCACTATAAACACTCTTCCATTCTACCAAGCCAATCTTGGTGCCTTGCCACTATCTCACCCTTGACCCTTATTCTTCCCTAAAGGCCAAATACCTTCAAGAATTAGTTGGATTCTTGCAGGGGTGTAAAAATGTTGTAAAAGCTTCAAAGTAACCTATTTAGGGTTCTTATTCAATCACAAGACTCCAATTACCCATCGCTTCAACCAAACCCTTTCCTAGGGTTAGAAAAGGCTACAAACCTAGAGCCCCAATTAGGCCTCTTAACCCGAGAAAAATGAAATTTACTCCAAAACCCTCCAAATGACCTAGGTTCTTTGTTTAGGTTTTGTGTTTCCCATGTCCACACCTTGAATATTTTAAGGTTTGGGAACCTCTACTACCCTTACACTGCCCTTACACAAAAATGGCCAAAACCTAGGGTTTACTAGCCTTTCCCAGGCTGTTACAAACTGTCAAAGTTTTTAGACACCAAATGGGTTGATGGAGCCTCCTCTTGACCACCAGAGCTTGCCAAGACTCTCAGCTGAATTCTCCAAAAATAAATTCTTCAAAATCTTAGCACCCCTGCAAAATATGTGCCTCTCACTCCTTGTCTTCCCTAGCTGGACTCTACCTAGCTCGCCTAGGGAAAGACATTGCTAGCAACTCCTGCACACACACAAATCATACAACCTAACATATGTACAAACATGGAGTCTAGGCACTGTTCCCAAAGGGCCGTACAATTTGTACAGTGGGAAAGTGGTCTAGCACTCCATTTGCTCAAAATTGCTTGGTACAGGCCAGAAAATGAAAGAAATCAAACTATTTACAAACAAATGATGAAAACGAATCACAAAGGCAATTAGATGGCACAAAAAACTAGTATTCTATCCACACTACACTCTACCTATAGAAAAATAATCATTTCAATCCATTTTAAGCTTTGTTATGCAGCAAAAATCAGAAATATCCTTCAAGAACACCATTTTTATTCAACTCTCAAAATGTTTGCTCAATACCAATTCCTCTAACCTTGTTTACAGGTCGAGGCTCACCTTAAATAAGGCTCCACAATTAGTTATCTTCTTTGGTCTTCTTCATGACCTAATGGCCAACATTACACAAAACTACTGTGTTTTCTAACTTTTTACAAGGTTAGTAACCAAAACAAGAATGAGTTTCAAAACTCATTCATCTTTTCACCACTTCTTTCCTAGAGATTAAAAAACCTATAAGCTATCTACACAATGGTCAACATGACCTTATAAAAACAAAACAAAATTGTCCTTCTATATTTCCTATTTACCTAATGAAATTGCTTGTTGTTCCTTAGGTGTTCCTGCACCATTCTTCCCCTCTCTACCAAACACTAAGGAATGTAAGGAGAGATCAAGGACAGGTCAATGCCAAAATTCTTGAATTGATCTTCTTGTATCCATGTGGCTTCTGATTCAGACCTGTTCTTCCACTTGATAAGGTACTCCATGTACACCTTATGTCTTGTAGCCTTCTTCACTCTTGACTAAAAGATCTGCTCTGCCTAAGGTTTGTCTTGATGGGGAAAGGGTACATTGCTAATGTCCTTGAAGATCTCCTTATTGTTCTGATCCACATCATTGACTGATCCCTTGTACTTGATCAAATCAGCTACATTGAAAATTGGTGAGATTCCTAGATCGGTAGGTAACTCCACCTTGTATGCATTCTTACCATACTTGGCCAATATCTTGCATGGACCCACTCTCTTCATTTGCAACTTGGTTGACATTTCCTTCTGCAACCTTGACTTGTTAAGGTGGACCATGACATAGTCTCCTACTTGAAATTGTACATCTTTCCTTGACATATCTGCTTTCTCCTTCAATTTTTGTGTAGCCTTAGTGACTGTCCTCTTTACCTGCTCCTGAATCTCCTTCATGGTCTAACTAAAGTCTTCTACATGTCCACTTCTTTGTTCCATAGCTCCAATATCTCTGAGCTCACATATGCCTCTTGGGTGCATCCCATACACAATCTCAAAAGGACTCTTCCCTATAGTTTGGTTCACACTATCATTATAAGCATACTCAGCTTGTGAGATAACTAGATCCCATGTCTGTCCATACTCTTTAGTTAGGCACCTTAGAAGGTTACCTAGCACCCTGTTAACCACCTCTGTTTGACCATCGGTCCCAGGATGGTAAGCTGATCCAAATGATAGTTTAGTACCCAATCTACTCCATAGAGTCTTCCAAAAGTGACTCATGAACTTCATGTCTTGGTCAGAAACAATACTTAAAGGTAGTCCATGGATCCTTACCACTCCCCTAAAGAAAAGATGAGCTATGTAGCTAGCATCATGAGTAGTTTTGCAACGGATAAAATGACTCATTTTGCTAAATCTTTCCACTACTACATAAAGACTATCAAAACCAGTCTTGGTCTTAGAATGCCTACCATAAAATCCATGCTCACACACTCCCATGGTCTGTTAGGAATGGGTAGGGGTTGATATAAACCAGCATTACTAACTCCTCCCTTTGCTTTCATACACACAACACACTATTCCACATACTTTCTAACATCTCTTGCCAAATTAGGCCAGTAATAGAACCTTTGCACTAGTTCTAAAGTCTTATTGATGCCAAACTGTCCACTAAGACTGCCATTATGCTTTTCCTGAATCATATTTTCCCTCATTGACCCTCTTGGAACACATAACTGATTTCCTCTAAACAATAAACCACTTTACAATGTATACTTTGAGTATTGGCTATGGAAATGATTCTCAAAGTTATAACATACCTTATAGACCTCTGAAAAGTCTTCATCTTCCCCATATAGATCCTTGAAACTCTCTATGCCAATGCTCTTGATCTCTGTCTCTTGCACTGTCAACAATCTTCTACTTAGTGCATCTGCTACCTTGTTCAACTATCCCTTCTTGTGCTTGATGGTAAAAGTAAAAGCTTGGATTTATTCCATCCATTTCAAATGCCTATTACTCAACTTCTCTTGAGTGTTGATAAAACTAAGTGCTTGATTATCAGTAAAGACTACAAACTCCTTGGGTAGAAGGTAATGCCTCCATTTCCTAAGTGACTGAACCAAAGCATAAAGTTCTAAGTCATAGGTTGAATACTTCTTCTTAGCTTCATTGAGATTCTCACTAAAGAAGGCTATAGGCTTTCCCTCTTGACTTAGCACTCCTCCTACTGCCACTCCACTTGCATCACACTCAATAGTGAACAATTTGTCAAAACTAGGTAATAAGAGAATTGGTTGAGTTGCCACCTCTTGTTTCAGTTTCTCAAACCCTTTCTTAGCTTCTTGAGTCCACACAAACTTAGTTTTTAAACCACCCTTGATTGTATCTAGGACTGGTGCACATATGCCACTAAAGTTTATGATGAATTTCCTATAAAATTGAGCCAATATGTGAAAACTTCTTACCTCAGTCCCTGTGGTTGGTGTAGGCTAGTTTAGGATAGCTTCCACCTTGCTTGGATCCATCTTCATTGATCCCTTGGACACTACAAAACCCAAATATACAAGCTCTTGCTTGAAGAACTCACACTTCTGTAGATTGATTGCCAACTTCTCCTCTTGCAACCTTTTAAGAACCAACTCCACATGTTTTAAATGCTCTTCTACTGTCTTGCTGAATATGAGGATGTCACCAAGATACACTACCACAAATATCCCTGTAAATTCTTTAAGCACTTCATTCATGAGCATCATGAATGTGCTAGGGGAATTGGAGAGGCCAAATGGCATAACTCTCCACTCATATAACTCCGTCATTTGCCTTAAAATTTGTCTTCCACTCATCACCATCCTTAATTCTAATCTGATGGTATCCACTCTTGAGATCCAACTTGGTGAAGTACTGAGCTCCTCCAAGACAATCCATCAAGTCCTCAATTCTAGGAATAGGAAACCTATACCTGATTGTGATTCTATTTATTGTTCTAGAATCAGTGCATAATCTCCACTTACCTCCTTTCTTGGATGCTAAAACCACTGGTATTGCACATGGGCTGATGCTCTTTTGAATCAATCCTTGATCCAACAATTCTTGCACTTGCCTAGCTACCTCTAGATTCTGATCCGGTGTAAGCTTATAAGCTACTTTGTTAGGCAATGAGACTCCAGGTATGGAGTCAATTTGATGACTTATGGCTCTCTTTGGTGGTAAATTTGCAGGTGTACCATCACTTACAATGTCCTTGAACTGATCCAACAACTTCAGGACTACTCCGTGTATGACTATCTTTTTTAGCCTTGTCTTCTTCTTTAGGTTGTAACACAACCACATATCCTTCACTCCCTTGATGTAGGTTGTTAAGAAACTCCTTCCCACTACTCAACATGATACTTGGTGCCTTTGACTGCCCCTCTTCTTCTTCTGACAGTGATTGCAACTTGAAAGTCTTCCCATCCTTCTTGAATTTGACGGTGTTCTCTTTCCCATCAGAAATGGCACCTCTGTCATATTGCCATGGTCTTCCTACTAGTAGATGGCATGCATCCATGGGTAAAACATCACAAACCAACTTGTCTTTATATCCTCCAATGGAAAACTCCACTATTACTTGCTCATTTACTAAAACACTTTGTCCTTTGTTTAGCCATCTGACCTTATAGGGGTTAGTGTGGGGTACCTTCTCCAATTTCATTTTCATTACTGCCTCTTTTGAGATGATATTGTCTGTTGAAGCTGAATCTACTATGACCTTGCATACTTTACCAAGTATCTCTCACCTTACTCTAAATAGAGCTCTTCTCTGTTTTGGTTCCTCTTTGACCGGTTGCCTGATCAAAACCCTGCTAAACATCAGATTCTCTCCCACTTCAGATTCAATATGACTGATCTCAGATGCCTTAGAGCTCATGGTGTCTTCTTGTGCATAAGCCACTCTCTTCTCATTGCTTGATGAGGTTGCTTTCTCTGGGCACCTATAAGTAGGATGACCTACTTGTCAACAATGGTAGTATTTCATGTTTGCAAAGTATGAATTGCTCTTTCCTGCTCCTCTTCCTCTGTTTGAACCTCCTTGAGGTCCTCTACCTCTATTATATCCTCCTCTAGAAGATGTTTCACCTCCATGCTCTGTGAGTTTAGACTCTCCTTGGTTTCTTTGGTCATTTCCTCTACCTTGGTAGCCACCTCGCTGTCCTCTTTGATCTCTTTGATCTTTGCCTTTGCCTCTGCCCTTAGAAGCCTGGTCTTGCTTCCTCTTGTTTCTTTCCTTAATCTCGACAGCCAATTGGTAACATTGATGTATTGTCTTAGGACTTAAAAGAGCCATCTCCTCTTGAATGTTCCACTTCAAGCCATTAAGATACCTAGCCACCTTGAGACTTTCATCTTCTGAAACATTAGACCTCATACAAAGTTTTTGGAAATCCTCTGTGTAGGTATTCACATCTTGGTCTTTCTGCCTTAAACTTTGCCTCTTCTTATGTAACTGAATCTCATAGTCATCTGGCATGTATGCTTCTCTTATCTTGGCAACCATTCCCTTCCAAGTAGAGATAGGTTGCTTACCTTCTTTTTCCCTCTCTGTCTGAATGAACTTCCACCATGTCAAGGTTGAACCTCTTTGTCTCGATTTGGCCACCTTTACCTTCTATGCCTCAGTGAACCCATCACACTCAAAATGGTTTTCCATACCCTCTATCCAATCCATGACTAGATCAGCTTCCATTTTTCCACTAAATAGTGGTATGCCTTCAATGCCTTCAAGAAAGGCTCTTCTTGTAGAACAGGGTCAGGTTCAGGGACCTTGTCTTCCTCTGCAACATCTTCTTTCTTGGGTTCTCTTCCTTCCAACTGCACATTGCTCAATGCTTGTTCAAGTTGTTCTATTTTTCCCTCAACAGCCTATTGTCTTCCTCCTGTCCTTCAACCACCTTGGCTAGCTCTGCATTTGTCACCATGATGGAAGAATCACTAGACTCAATCTCAAACATACAAGATTCTATCCCAAATCTTTTACTTGCTCTGATACCAATCTGATAGGGAAGGGTTGGATGGGACACTCACTGTCCCATGCTATGGGTCCTTATTCCCAAGAACTCCTAGGTGACTCTCTTCACCTTATCCTTTAGGTCATATCTCAAGTATAGGTACCCCTAGTCCTACTGGCCAACCCCACTATCAACACTCTTGCATTCTACCAAGCCAATCTTGGTGCCTTGCCACTATCCGACCCTTGACCCTTATTCTTCCCTAAAAGCCAAATACCCTCAACATTCAATTGGGTTCTTGCAGGGGTGTAAAAATGTTGTAAAAGCTTCAAAGTAACCTATTTAGGGTTCTTATTCAATCACAAGACTCCAATTCCCTATCGCATCCACCAAACCCTTTCCTAGGATTAGAAAAGGCTACAAGCCTAGAGCCCCAATTAGGCCTCTTAACCTGAGAAAAATGCAATTTACTCCAAAACCCTCCAAATGACCTAGGTTCTTTGTTTAGGGTTTATGTTTCCCACATCCACACCTTGAAGATTTTCAGGCTTTGGAACCTGTACTACCCGTACACTACCCTTACACAAAAATGGCTAAAACCTAGGGTTTACTAGCCTTTCCCAGGCTGTTACAAACTGTCAAAATTTTCACATGCCAAATGGGTTGATGGAACCTCCTCTTGACCACCAGACCTTGCCAAGACTCTCAGCTAAATTCTTCAAAATCTTAGCACCCTTGCAAAATATGTGCCTCTCACTCCTTGTCTTCCCTAGCCGGACTCTGCCTAGCTCGCCTAGGGCATGACATTGCTAGCAACTCCTGCACACACAAAAAAAAATACAACCTAACATATGTACAAACATGGAGTCTAGGAACTATTCCCAAAGGTCCATACAAATTGTACGGTGGGAAAGTGATCTAGCATTCCATTTGCTCAAAACTGTCTGGTACAGGCCAGAAAATGAAAGAAATCAAACTATTTACAAACAAATGATGAAAACGAATCACAAAGGAAATTATATGGAAAACAAAACTAGTATTCTATCCACACTACACTCTACCTACAGAACAGTAATCATTTCAATCCATTTTAAGCTCTATTATGTAGCAAAAATTAGAAATATCCTTCAAGAACACCGTTTTTATTCAACTCTCAAAATGTTTGCTCAATACCAATTCCTCTAACCTTGTTTACAGGTTGAGGCTCACATTAAATAAGGCTCCACAATTAGTTATCTTCTTTGGTCGGGCTTCTTCATGACCTAATGGCCAACATTACGAAAAACCACTGTGTTTTCTAACTTTTGACAAGATTAGTAACCAAAACAAGAATGAGCTTCAAAACTCATTCATCTTTTCACCACTTATTTCCTAGAGATCACAACACCTCTAAGCTATCTACACAATGGTCAACATGACCTTATAAAAAAAAAAAATTTGTCCTTCTAGATTTCTTATTTACCTAATGAAACTGCCTGTTGTTCCTTAGGTGGTCCTGCACCACCCAAGATTGTAAGACTTGGGGACCCAAGTAAGAAATAATAATTCTTATGGCACGAGCTAGCAAGTTGGAAAGATCACCGAAAGTGAAAATTAAGGATAAATATTTAATTAAAGAATAATTCATAATGCAAGTGTTTTCGGGTACTAGATACCGGGAACTGGAAACGTTTGAAAGGAAAAAGGTGGTGCAAATACTAAATAGAGTGTTATGGTCTGATATGCGGAGTCTCGTAAAAAGGAAGTTTTGGTAAAAATGAAGTCCAAGGAAATTTTATGGGTAAAGTTGAATACTAGGTACTAGGTACTGAGAAGCAGTGTGAACTAAAATAATTTTGAAATCTTAAGGATATTTAGTGATTCCAATAGTCTGGTAATTTGGTATATGTAGGAAATAATTATGCAAGGATTCATGATATGCTAGCAAGTGTGTTATTTATGAGATTTATGTACTAACATTTGAATAATGGTTTTATTTACATGAGGTGTTTATAAATGTTTTTCTTTAAAAGGGATTTAATGTGTGGAATTTGTGATTGCAGGAGATGCAGATTGTGATGCAAAGTTTGGATATGGATGGTTAGGAAAATCATATTTGCGAACAAATCCGATGGTGTTTCTAGGTTCAATGATGCACTTTAGAAGCTCATGCTGGAATAGGGTTTGTTGCAAAGATGTTCCAGATACCAGAATCCTGGGACATTGGAGTTCAAGCATGCAAAAAAGAAGTGTACTTGTTTTTGGGGTGGCTCATTCCTGGAATGTTCAAATCGAGGAAGAACCTAAAGTGTAGGGGTGAAAATTCCACTTGATCACTATAATTTTGTGGGAAGTTCCTACATTTTTTTTGAGTAGATTTGTTTGGTTCCAAGAAGGAACCTTGATGATGAAAGATTAAAACCTGAAGAGCTTCAAGGTGTAATTGGAGTTGAATTTCATTGAATTTGATTGCAATTCTCCTATAAGTTACTACATTCCATGTGCCTTGATGTGATTGGTCCCTTGGATTTCCTCTAATGTATTTGTCTTATCCTTTCTGTGCCTTGTGTTCTATAAAAGGCCAAAGGATCTTTCTTTTTTAGTTAAGTTTAGAATTTGTGGATGTTGGAAGAGCTAAAAATTCTTTGAGTTTTGTTCTTTTTCCCTATTTTTTGAATTGTTTCGGCATAAAAAATTGTATGCACATAGACATTGATTAATATCAGAGCCAATTAGATAGCTACCTATCTCATGAATCTTTTGTAGCTAGTTTTGTTAGTTCATTCAAACAAGACTGTATGTTGTGTCGTTTAAGGGTGCATATAGAACCCACTTGGCATTCAAAATAAAACCCATCTCTGTAAAAACTCACACCTTTTTATATGTAGCTATGAAGCAATCTGGTGAAGTATAAAGCGATTTTCTTTGTTTTAATTAATTCTTTGGGGCATGCATGGAGAATAACTGGGAGAAAATTTTAATTTTTAGTATTTCCATTCTTTATTTTAGAATAGATGTTTAAATTCTTTGAAAATGTTCCAAAAAATAAGTGAATGGATGGAAATTTGTTGAAAATATTTCATTTCTTATGAAATTGCTGAATTCTTAATGCTAAATCTACTTATGTGATAGCAAAGAAATTGTTGATGTTCATGAAATATTACTTCAAATCTTTTGATTTCATGATATTTGTTCTTAAAGTTCCAATTAAAAACTCAGTATTTGATATATATGATTCTAAACAACGGTATCCCCTTTGAGATTAACAAATATATCACATTATACCCGAGAGGGAACCTAGTGCAATCAAGACCTGATTATCAGAGACTTGGGATTGAACTGAAGCCAATCTTTTCCCTGTTAAAGAAAAATCCCCTTTTAGGTTTCCTTCATTCTATATCTTTCAAGAAGGATAGGCTCTTTGTAGTTTATCTTTGAAGAATTTATTCGACCTGTTGCTGTGAGTAAAATTGTCGTCAATAGGAACTAACGATAGAAGGAGGGCCATCTTTGAATTTTTCAGGCCTTATCTTTGAATTGGAGGGCGTATATTTAAATTTTATATCAATTTTGAGTTTTGGAAGGAAGCTTCTAAAGTAAAATTTAGTGGAAGCTAGTTTTTTCAGTATGGAAGTTGATAAACTTCGAGAATTTTTAACCAGAGACTATATCCTTTGAGTTTATTCACCTTTGGTAGAGTCATTGAGTGTAGAATTCATGATATAACTGATCACGGTGAACTTGAGTGTGAAATTTTTAACTAGGGTAAGCTTGGACATGCATAAAGTGATTTCGTTAACAAAAGAAGTTCTAACTGCTAGAAGAAAAGAGCTATTAACAAGAAAAATGTTTAACCCTAGTGGGATTGGAAACATCAAAAAATTAACTAATACATAAAAATAGTTTGAAAACTATAATTATTATAAAGAAAATACTAACATTCTGTAGGAAAAGAGGAAAGAATGTCAAGATTCAGAGACATCACATCAGAAACAAGGAAATGGTATTGGTGATTCATCATTCTCCTTATATGTGGAAAAAACAAATGAGGAAAAGGAGTGGGAAAATCAAGCGAGAGACGTGTAATTTTCTCCAAGTTGAAAATTCACAAGTTAAAAAAGGAAATTTCCTTGATTTTATGCAAGATACAAAGTATCAAAATTTTACTTTTTCTCTCTTTGATAACAATATAAATTGTGATACATCTTGGTATAATAAAATGAAAAGTGAAGGCAAGACCGAAGACATGAAGATTTCAAGAGGAGAAAGTTGAGAAATGGACACATCTGTTCATAGAAATGAACCAGGGATGGAAGAAGGTAGAGTATGGTCACATCAGATGAAGTGTGTGTAGTCAACCTTTAATGAGGTCATTTTCATACATATGAGCCAATTCATTGGTAAGTACACCTTTGAATTTATGATTATTAAACACAAAAAAATTAGAATAATTCATTGTTACAGTAGAGTTGTTGAAATTTTCCTGAATGAATTTAAGGATAAACCCGTTGTAATGTAGGAGTTAATGGTGACTCCTCAACACCCCCAAGATCAGTTGCGACCAAAACCACTTCCACAAGAGATAGAATGGCAAGAATGCTTGCTTCACAATGCAAGATTGATTAATGGCTGAATTGCTATTGCTTGATCAACTTGAATACAAATGTACATGAGATGCCTTGCTTATGTAGGAAAGCTTGAAATGTAGGAATGAACATGATGTTGACAAATGTCATGATCCTATGACATGAGACAACCAACAACCTAATCACCTAGGAAGTGATGCATCCTATCTAGATAAGATAAGTTCTAGATAAGCCAACTAAGACTTCTAGAAGGAATCTTTTACCTAAGTAAACTTAACCATGTGAATATGTCCCCTAATTACCTAGTGAATGAATAAGCTAGGTACAAGACAATTATTCACACCAACATGTAATTCATACCAAAACAACAATGGAAATATTCATAGAAACTATTTAATAAATCATTTTGTTAAGGTTAATCTCTTGTTAGATTAGAAATTTGGTTAGTTAGGGTTAGTTTTCTTTTTGTAGGGTTTGTTGTGTTTTGTTTGCTTTTCTTTCTTTTTTTTTTCATTTGCCCTCTACATTAGAAAATTCTTCTTAACATATCTTATGCATGAGAGTTGATTCAAACATTTGTAAAATTTAGTTGTGAAACAAAAAATGATAAAACCATACACAGTAAAACATGCTTTAAGATGTACTAAAAGCCATATATATGTGTGTATATCATGTATATACTTGAGATATCAAAAATTCTTGCTTCAAAAAGATCACAAAAAGCCAAAAGAGTGAGAAAAGCTATAGGTAGTAGTAGCCATTCACTCGATGTGGGACGCCTCATATATTAGGGATAAATACCCTATGTAGGCGAGTTCCTGGTGAACTTCAAAGTCACGAATATGGAGGTTAGTGAGAAAAGGCCGAAGTGAAACCACTTCCCCATGTTATAGGAATCGAGGAATATCATCCATGGAAGGGATTCTGATGGTTGGGTGAGCAATAGACAAAATAGCATCCAGATTCTCCAAATATTCAGGCCTTACTATCAAATTGGTAGCTGAGCAAATGTCTTCAGCAGGTAGCCCAATATCCATAAGAGATGCTACAAAATGAGAAGCCACGTCGGAGTAAAAGTGAAAGTAGTGGTTGGATTTAACATATTTTTCCCCAAGAACTAAGCACAAATTTGTTACAATGAAATTGGAATTCTAAATGAAGAAAACCTTTTCAAGCCTTTGCGGTGTGATATGTCCTAGGAAAACATTCTGGTGGCAAGAATAACTTAAGCAAATTAGAGTATCCATGACCTAGAAGCAAGAGAAGAAAGCTAAGAAAAGTTTGGAGAATTCAAGAAGAAATGCATAATTTATAGAAAACCATGAGGAAGTTGTCGTACAAAGTTTCCTTGAGTGAAGTCTTGAAAATTTTAAACAAGGTGGCAATCGAACAATTATCTTCAAAGCAGAATGTTAAATCAAATTAATTCTTTACAAATAGTTGGTGATAAATTGCTTCAAATTTGAGCAGTACGAAGATTGTGAATCAAGCAAGTTGAATATTTCGAAGTAAAGGGTAGTCATTACATATTATTTTGTTGAGTCGTATTAATTATGGAGGTGCTTGTCTGTGGAGTAGAAATGAAAATGAAGTCGATAAGGAAACACACGTCATCACCCGGGTAAGTTGAAAGGAATAATACGTGCAAATTTAATGCAGAATAATGTGATCATGCTTCACTGTAATCATGACATTTTTGATCCATTAATGAGGTGCAACACTGTCAAATTGGGAGTGCTAGCCGAGTATTTAGCAGTTTCCATTAAAATTTAATCAGAAGGGTGGTAACTAATGTTTCTAAATTTAGATTTAAATTTGGTGATTAAATTGTTCATTGCTAAATTTTAATTTATGCATATTTTTTAACACATAGCGGGTCACAACTAGCTAGGATTTGACATAAAGTAGTAAAATTTAGCTAGAAATACACACCAACAAGGAATTATTAAATGGATTTTTGGGAAATGGTGAATTGATGAAGGGATTTGCATTGGATTAAAAATAAAAAGGTAACCTTCGCTACCACTGTAATTCCCAACCTAATAGAGCGCTTCATTGCCTGCAAGTTGAAAATTGAGCTATCATTGAAATATCAAAAGAGAAAAATGAGCTATCATTGCAATATCTAAAAAAAAAATCAACTCTTTAGGCTATCCAAATAACTCTATTAGGGCTATAGATTCCTGGCTAGCAATAGAGCTATGTTTGGAGGGAATTACAAAGATAACCTTGTCGGGGCTATGGACGCTTGACTAGAAGCAAGGCTCTATCCCTGGTTCACTTTGGAGGATTACCATATTATGTAGTTCAATGTAAATGAACTGATTCTTTTCACTAAATTTAAAAAACTAGAATTAATTAGAGCACACATGGATGTTTTATGTGGATTTTCAACTTTTTATGCCAAAATATAGGTGAAAGTGAAAGTTATTGTTTTAAAATATGTATAAATTATAATTTACGACTAGTGATTTAATTTCAAGTTTAGTTTAAATTTGGTTTTATTGGTTTCAATTTGTTGTGTGTTCTCACAGGACGAGCTAGCAAGTTGGAAAGATCACTGAAAGTGAAAAGTATGGAGAAATTTTTAATTAAACAATACTTTGTAATGTAAGTGTTTTCGGGTATCGGGAACCAAAAAAATTTGAAAGGAAAAAGGTGGTGCAAATACTAAATAGAGTGTTTCGGTCTGATATGTGGAGTCCGGTAAAAAGGAAGTTCTGGTAAAACTGAAGTCCGAGGAAAGTTCATGGGTAAAGATGAATACTGGGTACTGGGTACCAGTAAGTGATGTGAACTAAAATAATTTTGAAATTTGAAGGATATCTAATGATTCTGATAGTTGGGTAATCTGGTATATGTAGGAAATAATTATGCAAGGATTCATGATATGCTAGAAAGCATGTTATTTATGAGATTTATGTACTAACATTTGAATAATCCTTTTATTTACATGAGGTGTTTATAAATGTTTTTCTTTAAAAGGGATTTAATGTGTGGAACTTGTGATTATAGGAGATGTAGAATGTGATGCAAAGTTTGGGTATGGATGGTCAGACAAATTGTATTTGTGAACAAATCTGATGGTGTTTCTAGGTTCAATGATGCACTTTAGAAGCTCATGCTGGAATAGATTTTGTTTCAAAGATGTTCCAAATACTGGAATCTCGAGACATTGGAGTTCAAGCATGCAACAAAGAAGTGTACTTGTTCCAGGCATGGCTCATTCCTAGAATGTTCAAATCAAGGAGGAACCTAAAGTGTAGGGGCGAACATTCCACCCGATCACTCTAATTTTGTGGGAAGTTCCTACATTTTGTTTGAGCGGTTTTGTTTGGTTCCAAGAAGGAACCCTGATAATTAAAGATTAAAATCCGAAGAGCTTCAAGGTGTAATTGGAGTTGAATTTCATTGACTTTGATTGCAATTCTTCTATAAGTCACTACATTCCATGTGCCTTGATGTGATTGGTCCCTTGAATTTCCTCTCATGTATTTGTCTTATCCTTTTTGTGACTTGTAAAATATAAAAGGCTAGAGGATCTTTCTTTTTTAGTTAAGTTTAGAATTTGTGGATGTCGGAAGAGCTAAAACTTCTTTGAGTTTTGTTCTTTTTTACTATTTTTTGAATCATTTTGACGTAAAACTTTGTATGCATCTAGACATCATATCACATGCATAGGGATGACACAACAAACAAAAGGTTAGTCCAACATCCCAAAGTCACAAGGGCTTTGGTAGGGCCAATGTTGGAAAACCACAAACAAAAAGGATGCCCCAACACAACACAAGACCACAAAGGATCTTGGTGGATACTACGTGGGAAACCAAGAAAACATGATCACACAAAAAACTAGGAGATGTCCCTATTTCTACCAATCAAGGTGCACCATGATATGATAGATCATGGTGACCTTGAGGAGGTATAATAGGAAGCTCAAAAGATTAAAAAAAATTAAAAAGAACCAAAAGATCACAATAAATTTCAAATATCCTTTGCCATAGGACCAATAGGTGGATGGGATTGATGTAGTTTAATTTGAGGAAGGATACATCCTGCTAAGACCAAAGATGGATGGGGGTATATTTCTTGATCAACATGAATCAAGATACTCAAAATGGATTGAACATCATGGGGCTATTGAATTTTGTTGTAAGAAACCAGCTGAATAGGGGTACATTGGATGAAACAACACAAAACCAAGCCACACCCTAAGGATAGACCTAGGGTCTCAGGGGTTGATCAAAAGATTAGCCTTGCCTACGTGAAAGCACATAGACCTCATAGTTTGATAAAATACTGACGACCAACCATGGATAAAGTGGAAAGAGGACAATAGAGACTTAGATAGATGATGAGTAATGACACAAAAGAACAGACAAAATAACTCAAGGGATGATCAAAGATTAGCCTTGCCTACGTGAAAGTGCAGAGGCAACGTAGTTCGACAAAAGACCAATGACAGACAATGGATAAGGGATGATGAGATGACCATGATAAGTATATATAATGATGGATCCGATAGGATGAGACAAGATAGACCTTGTGGATAGAATGATGGTGATTGCGTGAAGCTCAGGAATGGGATATTTATCTCAATCATCAAAAGATGAATGGGGAATATGATATGAAGAATTGATGAGTGATGAAAAGTGATAGGAAATTGGAAATATGTGGGAAATAGATATGAGTGATGATAGTGATATTAAGGACATTGGATTGCATGGGGAATAGTCTATGGCCAAATACCAATGACAAGGGATTATGAAAGGGAATGAAAATAAAGATAAATAGATGGATAGATAAATATGGGGAGATGGAAAGATGCTAGGATGGATGGAGAAGATAAAGAGGTGGAGAATGATAGGATGAGTGGATAGGAAGATAATGATGGAGAGATGAGAAGGATTTTGGGATGGATGGATAAGGAGATGGAAGGGATTAGGGGATGGATGGATGGGAAGATAAGGATGGGGAGATTGAAGGGATTGTGTGGGTGGATGGATGGGAAGAAAAGGATTTGGAAGATGTAAGGGATTTTTTGGATGGATTGATAGGAAGATAAGGATTTGGAAGATGAAAGGATTTTTTTGAATGGATAGATGGGAAGATAAGGTTTTGGAAGATGGAAGGGATTTTTTGGATGGATGGATGGGAATATAAGGATGGGGAGAGGGAAGGGATTAATGGATGGATAGGAAGATAAGGATGATAATATGGAAAAGGATTAGTGGATGAATGTATGGGAAGGTGACAAGAGGGATATAGAAGGGATGACAAGATGGATGAATGCGAACTCCAAGGATGATGCCACAAAGAAGGAGATGCCCACTCTAGGTATGTCATGTGTGATGAGGCAAGAAGGATGGAAGATAGGAGGATGGGTGAATAAGGATGTGAGATGGATATCCATATGATGTATGGATGTATAAGGGAGTGAGATTCCAAGAGGTTTCCAAAGAATGTATAAAGATTTTCCTTTTTCCTTATCAAGATCACAAGGAAGATGAATGGATTGGAATAAATGGGATAAGATAGGTAGGATAAGTGCATAGGTTGAATGAAGAAGATGGTGGGGATGAAGTTTCCCCCAACTGTGGAAAGAAAACAGATGGGGGTATTCACACATGAAGCCTATTGCTAGGTTTTCATCATGGTATTTATCCAAGGCGCTTGTTTGACAAGTTTTTACCATTGTTCAAATTATTTCTCTTTACTTTTTTGTTTTTTTAACCTTTTTTTTTTTAGATTTTTGGATAGTATTCGGATGGAGATGGATAAGGATAGGGATGTGGATAAATGGATTTGGAATAAATGTGATAAGGGGATGGATGTAGGTCTCAAGCATCAAGTTCCATATGAGGTAATAAGAGCTCATGTTATAAATGACTATTGGATGTTGGTACAACCTTATTAGGATGGATGGATTATGCAAGGGGATAGATTAAAGGTATTGGGTGGGGGAGATATGTGGGATAATGGATGGGATGTTGGAAAGTGCATGGATGGAACGATGGGGTGGATGTGTGATGGGGGAATGTTTTCAAGACCAACATTGGCACATATGGTGGGGAATGTGAAATGATAGGAGGATTAATGGATGGAGAATGTGGGGATAATGGAGGAGTTGGAATAGTGAACTTTTGTACATAAAGAACCAAAATAGATTTATGATATGGAGGATTAGGATGTGTAGCTTTTGGATTAGCAACTTTGGATGCCATTATGGATTTTTTATTTGACTTCATTGTATCTTTTTTCTTTGGGATCCACATGGTTTTGATTTATTTTTTAATAGGCTTGTGTAACCTTTGGGATTGATTTGGATTTTTCTTCAACATGTCTCTTTAAGAGGACATGGGTGGATTTAGATTCATGTGGATGTTTGGATTTATGCATTTTTACTTTGGCATCCAAAGTGCTTCCAATAGAAATGGTATGGGTATGATGAGATGGATGATGTGGAAAGAATATGAATGGAGTGATGGAGGTAGGATTTTGGAGATGGTGTGTGGATGGAGGAGGTATAGTTCTGTGCCTTTGTTGATCTTGATTAGGGATTATGAGAGTGGGGTTTTTATGATGGATGATAGGAATAGGTGATTGATGGATGGGGGGATAAGTAGGATGATATGGAGGAGGTGATTGTTGGATATAAGGTCCTAAAATGGACTTAGTATATGGAGGATGTGTGATGGTGGATGGAGGGACATAAGGATCCAAAATGAATTTGGAGGATGAAGGAGGAATATGGATGACTATTTTGAGGTGATATGATGGAGGAGGGGGGATGGTGATGAATGGCATGGTGGAGTGATGGGAAGAGCCTATTATTCTTTTGGAAGAGGTTCGCTTAGGATATATGGAGGTTGTACCAACATTTTTGGATTGTGAGACTTGAGATATATATCCAAGACCTTTTGCATCTAGATTTTCTTTGACATGGATTGGATCTAAAATACCTTGCTCATGAAGACCTAAAAATTTTCCTTGATAGTTCATGGTCTTGAGCATTCATCTTATGGTAGGATGCTTGTGTTAGCAAGAGACACTACAATTATGCTTTGGTGTTGTCATTGATGGAAACCCTAGTTAGTAATTGGATCCACATGACACCATTTTCTCTCACCAATAGTTAGATTGTGGACATTCAGGAAGAACAGAGCATCCGACAGTTTGGTGTTCAACGATTTACGTGCAAATTTCCAATTGTTATTTTGAGTTTTGGATCTCATGAAAGGTGCATTAGTGTATTTCTTGTGTTATCTAAAAATCTTAGTGCCTTGTACCAAGCCATGTGCAAATTTGGAGATCCAGTTAATACTTTTCTGTTTATTAGTATTTTGGGGCTGACTCAGTTGATAAAATGTGGTGTGGATATTCAAGAAATATTTATTCAAATATTTTTGTGTTTGATCATTATGTTTTGGGTCTGAGCTAAGGTTTGGACAACCGTTGTGGATGCGCATTGGATAATTCTTAATATTTGAGTTGATAGTTGCTAATATTTATAAGTTTAATTAAAGTCGACTTGTTGGAATTAAATTGTTAGTCGCAGATATATATGTATGATCTAATAAATCATTTTGATGTGTATGCATGGTGTGTCGATGTGTATTGTAAATATCAGAGGAGTGTTAGAGTTATTTTATGCACAGTTTCACTTGCGCATAAAGATTGGGTGGTGTGAGTTAGAGTAGAGCAGAGAAAAAGTGTAGTATAAATCAGAAGGACAGAAGATCAACAACTGAGCCTAACTGGAACTATAATCAAGCATTTGTAGATGCTATTATTTCTATTCATTCTCTTGGATCTAATACAAATCTCTGTAAGGTAGTGTGCCTTCCTATTTTGAGTAGTGAGCTCTAGGCAGTGAGCCTGAATGCAAGTGAATTCCCATATTGTAAACTTCTTTTTGAGTATACTCAAATTATATTGTGGATTGGCCATCCACCATGGTTTTTCCCCTAACAGGGTTTCCATGTAAAAATCCTTGTATTATGGTGTTGTGGTTATTTTCTTTATGTTTTTGCATATTTATTTTGGTTGAATTATTAAAGTGGGTTGATGATTAGAATAATAAAGTTAATATTTGCATAACACTGATTCACCCCCCTCTTAGTGTTGCTTGTTTCCAACAGCTTGTTATTTTGGAAACATGATGCAAGTCCATTGTTAGGTGGAGGAGGAAGGGTGGTGTATATGCTTTGTTCTTCTTCTACAAGAAAACCACCATGGATGAATGTAAGAGGAACAAGGGGATATGGAATTGGTGTTGGGATAGTATGGTTACATATAGATGAAGGATCATGAGATGAAGATGATGGGATGGTAGCATCTTGATTGGGAGGAGCGAGTGGTAAGGGATTAGGAGAGGGATTACGTGGGATGATAGGATCTTGATTTGTGGTAGTGGGTGACAAGGGATCATGACGTGGAGTGACTAGATCTTGAGTGACAAGGGGATCATGGGATGGAGTAGATGAGGGGATATGATCATGATGTGTACTAGATGGGATGGTAAGATATTCATTTGGATAAGGGGATGCATTAGTATGCTTTGGAACAAACTCTTGGAAAAATTTAATGGGGGTAGTTGGTGGGGTGAAAAAGGAATGTTGGATGTGCTCCTCATATGGGGAAGATAGTAGAATGGAGGATTCATGAAGTTCATGGGAGTGGATTTCGGTGATTGGTGATCCCACAGAGCTAGTTTACAATTTTTGGGAGATTTTGATTTTTGTTGAAATCACATATTTTTAGAAAATATAATGATTTAAGCCTTAAAAGGTTTCATTTAAAGAATTCCAATTGAAGAGGTTTTTATAAAACTACCTTAGATCAAACCCGCTTTGATAGAACCCCACAAGTTTTAAACCATACCTATAACAAAGTTTCCTTTACACCTATCAAAATGTTGATAAAAATCTACTTTTGATTTACCTTTTCGGGGATCAAATGAATTTATTTAAAATTTATTTTTTGTAAGTATGTAGTCCTTATTATAAGCTTCCCAAAAAGTATAATTTTAAATAATTTTAATTTTATTATTATATTTATTTTTTATTTCTTGTGAATGTAGGTTTTTCACCAAAAATCAAACTCTATGTTCTGCACATGTGGAAAAATAGAAGATTATCAAAATAAAATTTTAAAAAATATGAGTGCACTAGATATTGAAGTCCTTGATCCAACAATTTTTTTTTGAATTTTGATACATACAAAAAAATTATGTGTCATACAGTCCGCCTATGACTAAATTGTAATTGGTTTGACTTCAAAACTTGATTAAGGAAAAAATATTCAATAAAACATTGAAAATAATTGGAAGCACTAGATATCGTAGTTACAAATCTAAATATGAAAAAATTAGAATTTTATCCTTCATGGAAAATTTTTTATGTGTTATACGGTGAGCATCACTCCATAAAAATGGTGTTTACTAAAAAAAACTAGTTTTCGAAGGAGATGAAAAAAAAGTGCAATCTAATTCAAAAAAATTTGAAAAAAATATATTTAGAATTTGCAGACAAAATGTCACTATGATATAGGGGGATTCGCTACTCATGAGTTCTCTTCACTCAGAGATCCTCACGGGGTGAACTGCCCTATATCACCTCAGTGGAACAACGATGAGAGTTTTAGAATCCAAAAGAGAACGTCACAAAGGTTCTCTAGACAAATTGACAAGCTCTCGGCCAAAGGACATCAGTGCAAAAAGTGAACAACAACACAATGCGTTGGCATCCCAGAGGTTTGCTGGTTTCTCGTACGGGCCAGAGACCGAGTTTATCACAAAAGATGCTCAAATGACTGCTAGCAAATGGATTATTAAGAACTAGCAGAATGTAAGAAAAGGAGAAAATGTGATAAAGTGGTAGGACTGAGACTAAGTAAAGAGTAAATGACAAAGGTAAGGAGAAGAGAGGAGAGATTTACAAGCATGTGAGTGATGAAGCCTCCATCAAGCAAATATATTCAAAACCTGCACACAAGACAGAGAGAATGTTGGGGTTGTATAGGGGCCTACCTCAATTAGACCCCATTTTGGTGTCCCCACCTCCACAGATAGCCAGATGGATAGAGAAGTATAAAAGAAGTGAAGAGCACCAAAGCACTACAAAACAGTGTTATGCTACTCAACCAAGTAATAAAGGAGAGGAATGAAAGCTTACCACCTCCACCAAAAGCACTCAAGGCTAATGGGGGAGAAAATGAGAGGAACTCAAGCCTCTGTTGCAATGGTGTTTTGTTCCACACTTGCTCTACTGACATGGTGGAGTGTTGATGTTGTTGTTGTGAAGTGTAAAGTGTTTGCTAAAATGCTTGGAAGAGGATGTGAAGCTTGTGGATGAATTCCATAAAATGGTGAAGAGATCTTCCAACCTCTCTTCTTCTAACCCCCAAATGCAAGTTCAAGGACTGAATATGAAGGAATGGGAGAGGAAAACAACTATATTTGGGTCTGCCGACCAAGGAGGGTGTTACAGATCGACCCCCAATGGGAAGTGTAATGCCTCTGCAGGCTCTAGACGCAAGATCCTATCAGGGATGTAAGTGTGTTGCGTAGACATCTACACACCATGTGGGAGTCCCCGAAAGAAATGCCTCCATCCATGCTCAAAACAAGCACGAAGTGTGATGCAAGTAGCGGGCTTAGGTGGAATTAAGCCTCCAAACTTGGTTTTATAAGGTGGACAAAGGAAAAAAGGGGAATTGCACATAGGGTGCAAATTCATTCTTATACATTTTTCCCCCACTTTAGCGAGCATGAATACTGATGAGTGCTCGGTAAAGTAGGTCAAGAAAGAGAGTAGGGTTAGAAAAGTATACCTAAACTATTGAGGAGGCAGATAAATCTCCTACACCAGACTATGTTAGAATGTAAAAAAATGATTCGAGTCAACAAAGTAAAGAGACCTCGATGTAGAAGGTTTTCTTGGTATTATGCATCGTCCCCAAATTATAATACATAGAAGAATTTTAAGATGAAGAGAGGGAGGGAATATACTCAAGATGAAGAAGGTGCATATCTTCGATCCGATATATGAAAGAGATAAGAGATATGAACAAAGCACGTGGTGAAAGAAAAACTCACTCAGGAGTAGAACCCGCACCATAAAAGAGATGATAAAAGCAAACCCTGATCAAGGAGGAGAACCTGTATCACAAAAAAGTGCCTCACAAGCTCATAGACTTGTAAGGAGGCATCCCCCAAGATCTCTCATATGGAGGAAGTAGAGAAAGCACCTTACAGACTTGCAAACCTACAAGGAAGGTATCGTTCACATGAAGGAAACCCCAAGAAGTGGACTTTGTAGATTCAGGAAGAGGCGACATGTCTACCCATAGATAGAACACATCATAAGCAGTGACACATCTACTCGTAGATAGTGCGTGTCTAAAGCATCGATTCGTCTACCTGTAGATAGAACATGTCAGAAAGCGTCGATACATCTACCCATAGATAAGATGTAACTAAAAGTAGTGACATGTCTACCCACATATAGGACATGTCTAAAGTGTCAATACGTCTACCTACATATAGGATGCATCTAAAAGTGGCGACATGTCTACCCATAGATAGGACATGTCAAAAGCGTTGATACATCTACCCACAAATAAGACGCATCTAAAAGTGACAACATGTCTACCCATAGATAGAACATGTCTAAGTCATCAATATATCTACCCGCAAATAGGATGTATCTAAAGTGGTGACATGTCTACCCATAGATAGGACATGTCTAAAGCGGCTGGTCACATAGACCGAAAAAATTTCAAAGGGGTCCCTTGAGAACCCAACGTCAAAAAAGAGAGGGGTCTGCTCAAGGGACGCGCTATTTGAAAAGTAAGGTCTAGTCAGGTTTCCCCCAAGACAGACGCGAAAGAATCCATTTGAGAGAAAAATATTTCAAAGGAGGTCCCTCAGGAATCCTTCAAAACAGAGAAGGGGTCCACTCAAGGGACACTTCAATTGAAAGAGAGAGCAAAGGGGGGGGCCCTTAAGAAGGACACACATCTCCAAAATGAGTTATCACTGCCCCCACCGTATAGGGGATGAGAACCATGCAAAATACTTCAGAAAAGATAGTGGTGAATCTTGATATCACTTGTGAAGAAAAGTAGAGGTATGTACGTCAATCAATTGGGAGTTTGATGGTGCCCGAATCACTAAGTTGTTGTATTTTATCCTTCAAGTATTTACATTCAATAGTGGAATGACCAAGCACTCAATGGTATACACAAAATGAATGTTTGTCATGTCCATGAGATTTCTTGTGTGTAGGAGGATTGATTAAGCGGTCTTTTAGAAGCCTCAACAAAATACACTCTTTCTTAGACAAGAAATGAGGAACGAGAAGTAAACCTTTCTCTTGTGGAGAATGGTTTGACTTCTCACAAGAAGACGAAGGCATGAAGGTAGAAGATAACGGAGGATAAATCAATCGTCGAGAAAAAATTTGATTGGAATTCATGTCACCATTCAACTGTGGTTCCCTTTTAGATTGTTCATTCAAGAAACCAAGCCCTAAGTTACGCTTATGAGGTGCAAATTCTATAGGGACCTGAATGCCTTTCATTGTGCCCACAACCTTTACACTCATAGCCACACTTAGAGACAAGCTTAAAGATGGGGCCATATAGTTCTTGTAGGTCTTGCAAAGAAGGTGAATCCTTATAAAGAGCATTATCCCAACAATGAGGGTCACACTCTTCTATGGGATCACTATCATTCTTATTAATAGGACTGTCAACACTATCTTCTTTAGCCAAAGCATAATCCTCTTCCTCAGAAGGAAGATAAACACTAAGGATAATACAATTATTTCTCACACCACCCCGCAATACAAAAGAATAGTAATCTTTGATAGTGGGTGTGGATGATGTTTTTCGGAAGGTCTAGGTGGATCAGGTCGACTTTATATTCTCCAATGAAGGATTTTGCAAATTTTAAAGGACCCTGATCACTACCAAGACATGCACTCCTTTAAGAAGAGGTAGAAGGAGCACACTTAGGAATCCTTGCTTCAGAAGGATCTTCTTCAAGGACATTCATCTCAAGAGTACCCTTTGTAGAGGGTCTTGCTGGAGTAAAAATCGAGACAGTGGAAGACACTAAAGGAATAAGAGTAGGCACAACTAAGGCTCAACTAGCAACTGCCATCTCACATAAATGCATAGCCTTAGGGTCAGCCTTGATCATGACTACTCGATTGTTATAAATAAATTTAATAGATTTTTGCAAGGTAGACGGGACTGCACCCATAGTGTGAATCCACGGTCTATCAAGGAGAGGGTTACATGGAAACTTTTCTACCATGAAATATACAAGGGTACGAATAGTAATAGGTCCCAACCTCAAAGGAAAGATTACCGTACCTAGGGATTGTCGACCGACATTATCAAACCCATGAAGGACAAGAAAATAAGTATTAAGAGAGGATGGGTCAATATTAATCTTAGGCAATAGATCAATACTACACACATTGAGTGTTGAACTAGCATCAACAAGAGCATGTCTAATTCCAATATTATTAATATTAACTATAATCATTGGAGGATCTGCTTGCTTCTATACTTCCAGAGGTGGAAGCTCTTATGGATAAAATGTAATATTTGGCAAACATGCGCGAATATATGCCATCAACACATTAGCGTTTGTCAGCCTAGTGAAAGAAGGAAAGGGGATCTTTTGCAAGGCTTCCTAAAACATGCCTTGATAAATCAAAGAAAATTGAAGCAAGTCCCATAGTGAGATCTTATCTAAAGTAACCTAGGGTTGCTCGACAAGATTGTAATCACTAGGTGCTTTAGTTGTAGGTTTAGGAGCTAAAGAAGGACTTGGTTGTTTATTCATACTGTTTTCATACGTATAGGCTACCGCTCTATAAGAAGGAGCCTTAGGAAGGTCAAGAGATCCACTATTTAATGGAACACCATCGATAACACAAATCCTTTTAGGATTTGGACTAGTTGGAGTCACATGAGTGATCAGTCTGTTAGGCCCTTGGGGGGGAACAGAGACCTCTACCACATTTACAAACTTATTACAACTAGTAGAATAATTTATTGAATACATGTTCTCAACATCAATCCAAACAGGATGAAATGTGGAATAGTTATCTGAAGAAACATTCTCAACATTGATCCAAGGCGAATCAAATGTGGAAGGGGGTTCATCATTTTCTAATGCATCATCTCTAGGAGAGGGTGCATTAGAACAAAGATGGGATTTGTCATTCACAAATGCATCATCTCCAGAAGAGAGTGCATTAGAAGGAGAGGGAGCTTCATCATTCACAAATGCATCATCTCTAGAAGAGAGTGCATTGGAATGAAGAGTAGGTAGAGTAACATTAAGAAAGGTATCAATGATTTCATCTTCTTGTAGCAAGATGTGCTCCGAAGAAGGAGGAAGCTCACGAGAAGGATCAAAGGTACCAAGTGACATGGGTAAGGACAAGTCACCATCACATGCACGAAATGGAATATCATTAATGTTTTGGATAATATTAGATATGAAACTAACAAAAGAAGATATTAAATCCATTTACAACTTTTTTGAAGAACAATGTTCTTCACGTCGGGTTCACCAAAATGTGATATAGGGGGATTTTCTACTCACGAGTTCTTTTCACTCAGAGATCCTCACAAGGTGAACTTCCTTATATCACTTCAGTGGAAAAATGATGAGAGTTCTAGAATTTGAAAGAGCAGGTCACAAAGGTTATCTGGACAAATTGACAAGCTTTCAGCCAAAGGACATCAGCACAAAAAGCGGACAACAACACAACATGTTGGTATCCCAGAGGTGCGCTGGTGTCTTGTATGAGCCAAAGACCAATTTTATCACAGAAGATGCTCAACTAACTGCTAGCAAATGGATTATTAAGAATTGGCAGAATGTAAGAAAAGGACAGAATGTGATAAAGTGGTAGTACTGAGACTAAGCAAAGAGTATCTGACAAAGTTAAGAAGAAGAGAGGAGAGACTTATGAGCGTGCGGGTGATGAAGCCTCCATCGAGAAAATATATTCAAAACCTACACACAAGAGGGAGAGAATGTTGGGGTTGTATAGGGGCCTACCTCAGTCAGACCCCATTTTGGTGTTCCCACCTCCATGGACAGCCAGATGGATAGAGAAGTATAAAAGAAGTAAAGAGCACCAAAGCACTACAAAACAATTTTATGCTACTCAACCAAGTAATAAAGGAGAGTGAAATCTTACCACCTCCACCAAGAGCACTCAAGGGTAACGGGGGAGAAAATGAGAGGAACTCAAGCCTCTGTTGCAATGGTGTTTTGTTCCACACTTGCTCTACTGACGTGGTGGAGTGTTGATGTTGCTGCTGTGAAGTGTAAAGTGTTTGCTAAAATTCTTGGAAGAGGATGTGAAGATTTTGGATGAAGTCCATAAAATGGTGAAGAGATCTTCCAACCTCTCTTCTTCTAACCCCCAAATGCAAGTTCAAGGACTGAATATGAAGGAATGAGAGAGGAAAACGGCCATATTCTGGTCGATCAACCGAGGAGGGTGTTACAAATCGACCCCCAATGGGAAGTGTAATGCCTTTGCAAGTTCCAGACGTGAGATTCTATCAGGGACGTAAGTGCATCACATGGTAGTCCCCAAAAGAAACACCTCCACCAATTTCTAAAATAGGCACCAAGTGTGATGCAAGCAGCATGCTTAAGTGGAATTAAGCCTCCAAACTTGGTTTTCTAAGGTGGACAAAGGAAGAAAGGGGAATTTCATATAGGGTGCAAATTCACTCTTATACAATCACAAATAATTAGTTTGCATCATCTTCAAATTCCTCATAGTTTAGCTGCTATAGGTGCTCGAAAGTGAAGATTTAGTTAGAAAAAATCAGTTCAGTGTCCAATTTGGAAAAAATTGTAAACCAGTATTGTGGGATCACCCTAATACTAGGAGTAGGGGGAGTGGATTGGATTTTTGTGTCTTTAATGGGTTCAATGGTAGGATTAAGGTAGGATGGATTGGAGGGAGGACTAGGATATGATGGAGTGGCATAAAAGGATATGAATATGGGATTAGGATCATGGAGTGGAGGGTTAGGAATATGGATTGGGATTAGATGGAAGACAAAGTTATGATGGATTGGAAGAAGGATTAGGATATGATGGAGTGAAAGATGGGGTGACAAAATAGGATAACGATGGTGGATTAGGATAGGAGGACATGGGTGGTGAATTATTATAGGAATATGTGGATGGAGGATTGATGTTGGAGAAAGTAGATAGGGAATTAAGGAAGGAAGATTGGGATGGTGGATTAAGGTGGGAAGATTGGGATGTTGGATTAGGATAGGAGAATGTGGATGGTGGATGAGGATCATGCATTGGAGGATAATGAGATGGAGGATTTGGACTAGGGGTGAAGGTGATAGTGTTGTTGTATGAAGATGGAGGTTGAGATATGGCTAGAGGAGAAGATGGAGTTATGAGTATTAGATGAGGGGGGTATGCGGCTGATAGATAAGAGGGAGATGTGGATGACAGAAAAGATGGAGATGTGGATGGGGAAGATAATGGATATCCCTTGTTAGAGGTAGTATAAGGATTGCTAGTGGGTTTGGATGAGGGCATGATGGGATAGATTGGATGAGTGATTGGATTTTGGATGATGGTTTTGGAAATATTAATAGAAATGATAACATCAAGGGAATCTATATCATACTTCTCTTGATCAACAAGAATTTTAGTGTCATATTCAATGTAATTGGGATCTACCTTGACAACTATTTTATGTTGTATAGGAGGAGGATAAGGATTCATGATGTTGGATTGGATGGATATGGATTGAAAAGATGGTAATAGATGATTAGAAGAAAAGGAGAGATGACAAAAAGATAAACAGAATGGATTAGAAGAATGTGGAAGAAGGGGTCTTAAGATTCATTTCAATATTAGAAGACCTTGAATGTGGATGAACTAAAGCTTGAAGTGGGATGTGAATTAAGCTCAGGTTGGATTCGATTGAAGCTTAGATTAGGGTTGGATTGAAGCTTATATTAGGATTTGATTTAAGCTCATATTAGGGTTTGATTAAAGCTCAAATTAGGATGGGATTTGAAGCTCAGATTAGGATGATTGGAGGATGTGATGAGATAGATTTCTAGGTTCAAGGATACAACAAAAATGATGAGGATGATTGTTGAATGAATGAAGGATAGGTTTAGTTAGCTCCTTGCTCAAAGGGGATGACGTTTGGATAGGTTGATGAGGGTTAATGAGATGAAATTGATCGTTTGGAGATGGATATGTAGAGGAAAAACGATTGGAAGAAAATTTTGGACTGAGGAAGATATAGGCTAATTGTGACACAAGATTGAATCTTTGGATTTTGTATGGGAAGCATATCTACCTCTGTGTATAGTGCATTCACCTCTCTAGATCACAAATTCACCTATCTTTGGATATCACAGAATTTCCCTTGTAGGTATCAGGATCGCCTATTGGTAAAGACAGGATCACCTATGTAGACTAACTATACAGAAAGGTGTGCGGGATTTCCCAAGAAAGAAGTAGGTTTACCTAACTAAGAAGACATATGGATGGGGATGGTACAAACTTGACATGGGATCACCTCTGGAAGAGGAAGTATTGACTAATTATTAGAAGGGAAGACTTGGGATCTCCTTTGGAACAAGTAGGATCTCCCAAGGGCTGACAAAGGTGCATGGATGACTCAAACAGGTTCACCCTTTTGGGGAGTAGAATCACTTATCTAAGGGAATGTACAAAAATAGAGTGAAATCGCCTCTCGAAGAAGCTGGACCACCAAAGGGGTGGATGTACTAGACAATTGAATTCACTTTTGTGTAAGGAAGAATTTCCTATGGGGATGATTGACTAGATGAACTAGACCAAGATGTATGATCGCCCCTTGTAGTGCAGGATTACCCATCCATAGTGTAGATTCACCTTTGTAAGAAGTGGATTCACCTTTGAGGGTAGGAAAGACTATGGAAAAGGACAAAAATAGCAAACAACAAGCAGTGGGCTAGTATGGAATCAGACTAAAGACACTCACTGGTATATCACAAGAAGACATGCTAGACAACACAAGCCTAAAATTAGTGATAATGGCTTACAAACTTGATGGAGGCCTACCACCTTGGGGGGTACCCAAGGTTAATACTCCATGATACTAGGATGGTTCTCTGGAGCACCCTTTCTCATGAAGATGAATAACTAGAGATCTAGTGGCACAGGGTCATCAATAGATGCCATAGGCTCACCTTATCTCAATCTCTCTCTCTCTCACTATCATAGTGCACCATGAGGAATTATATCTCAACCTAAGGGAGTATGTGGTGAGTAACTTGGGGGTGTCATTCGCAATCCCTACACTACACCAAGCCATGGCCAAAAAATGGGTTTTATCTAGGCTATATAGGCTCTATAGGGAGTCCTCGATACACTAGGAGGGTGCATGAGGCAATAACTGTCAACACCAGCCCATCACAAGCATGGATTGGGAGCACCAAAAAGGTATTTTAAACTCAGACCAACCCTTCACACCTAACTAGGAATCAACCTAGTATCAATGCTCCACCAAACAAAAAGCGACTGGAATGGGGTACAACTTTGGATCTCCCCCCTTTATATAACTTTTCGGTACACATGGTTGAGATCGTCTCTTGGGGTGATGAAATCACCAAGAAGGTCTCCTAAAGGGAAGGAAATACTATATGTTTATGATCCCCAAGCTCGCACGTAGCACAAGGGGAGAGGATACGCATACTAGTACTCCTAGGTGGACTCAACTAGACTTGAGTAGGCTACAATTTTTTTATCCCGAGGCTCACCATATGGTGCAAGGGGAGAGAATACATCAATAGATTCCTCTATACATGGAAAAAAAGGTTAATTGACCCTTTAAGAAATTGAAGTGTGTCTAGCTAGTATGAAAAATAACAAATAATCTAACTAAGGGGATTAGACCAATCATCCTGTAAAAGATGCATTAGTAGTTTGACCGCTAGTCTTTGTCAAGCATTTAACAAGATACACAAATGTTAGCAAAAAATTCACAAGAATAAACGATCATATTAGTAGATTAGTACCTAAATTCAAATTAAATTAGAAGTTTAAACAGACAAGTTTAAGTCTCAAATTTACCTTAGGTTTGCCCCTTCGGAGAGCGGATTCGCTTGTGTAGGGATTTCGGATTTTCCTCTATAGGTCTTAGGTTCACCCATCAACAGATTCACCCATTAGTAAATTTTCCCATCAATGAATTCACCCTTCAGCAAATTTTCCCGTCAACAGATTCTCCTGTCAGCAGATTTTCTCGTCAGCAGATTCACCCGTTAGCAGATTCACCCATCATTAGATTTTCCCATCAACAAATTCGTCAGTCAACAGGTTTGCTTGTTTAGGTAGAAAGGTCTCCTATCCATAGAAATGAAGTCAAAATCGCCTCTATGAGCTAGATGATAGTCGCTCAGGTGTGCACTCACCTATGACGACTACAGATTCGCCTCTGTAACCAGGTAGATTCACCCCTGTAACTGAAATTTGAACCTACCAAATTTAAAACAACACAAAATGTGAAAGTAGATTCATGACGTGGCTCCCACCAAGCATTCTAGAAATGTGTGTAGTGTTTTTACCCCATCTATAATGCAAGAAATAAACTCAAGAAAAAGGATAAAAACAAAACACTCAGATTAGGACTTAAAGTTGAGACTTAAACATAAAATACAAAAATATTACCTTGTTTGAGCTTGATTATTTTTTTTCCCCTTTTGATCACTTGATATGTGTTCTCCTAGATTGATTTTGGTAGCATAAGGACTTGATTTTGCTTGATTTGGATGCAAGGGTAGTGGATTTGACTATGGAGGCTAGATGTATGCTTGAGAGATTGAGATGATGAATGAGATGGTTAAATGCAAAAATGGCTTTGTTAGCCATTTAGAAAAGGAGATGGAAATGGATGGTGGAGATTGAAAGAAGACAAGATATCAAGGGTTAAAATCAATAGTTGACCAAAGGAATTAAAAATTCCTTTATAATGTGCATGGAAAGGATAAAAGGAATTTAATATTCCTTGGGAAAGAGGAAAGGAATTTAATATTCCTTGGGGGATGGGAAGAGGAATTAAAAATTCCTCAAAAGGACCTTGGAAAGACAAAAAAGGAATTAAAAATTCCTTGGGGGATGGGGAGAGTTGACCAAGGGGTAGGTTAGGATAGCAAATCAATGATTAGGTCGTGTAAGTGAGGAATTAGACAAATGATTAGGTGGGTAATGAGGATTAATGATCCACTTGTACATTATGGAGGATGTGACATCTCCCTAATTAAGGATTAGGAATGTGCATGTCCTTAATCTAGGATTAGAAAAAGGTTATGGAGGATGTGACATGAGGGGAATTAAATAAATAGATTATTTATTCAATTCTTTAGAGGAAAGGGATAAGGGATGGGAGTGAATAATTAAAGGTAATTATTTACTTGAGGCTAGGATTTAAATATGATGGAAGAAATAAATTAAGATGAAGGGATAAGGGATAATGAATATTAATTAAATAATAGGGTATTATTTAATTAATATAGAGGATATGACATTAGTCGAATTGGGGTTAAAGTGACCAAACGAAAGTGGTCAATTTTTAGTGTCTAGAAAGCCATTACAGGACTACAAGCCTATATCTTTTTGCGAGAACTTTCAATCATCAAACCTTGTAGGAAGTAATAACCTAGTCCTTTGTGGATAATTCACCCTTGTAAAACCCTTGGGAATAATTCTCTTAAGACACTATCAAAATAACATGCAAAAAATCCTCTCAAATAAAAATTAGTATAATTATGAACAATGTGGGAAAAATAGCATAGCATGTTACATGACAAGCCATTACAAAGTGCTTGGATTGTCAGATTTTTTTTAGCAGAAATATAGACTTGATGTACTTTGCAAAAATTTGGACTTTGTGGGATTTTGAAGCTTGTGGGAAATTAGGACCACTACACCTTTGCAGAAAATTGAGGTGACCTGAAAATTTTCATAGGCTAAAGCTTTGTGAAGATTTTGACTGGGCAAGAATTTGTGGAATATCTTTTGTTATGTTCTTGTGGGGAAACTATTACACTAAATTTTTCATGAAAATTCCAATTATAAATAAATTAAGGGAAAAAATTTAAAATCTCAAGGCCATGGAAATCCCACACTATTCATATTTCTATAGGAGGAAGTATGCAAATATTTGACCAAGCGTAACCACTTAGACCTATCAAACTATAAGTAAACCTTGATTAGGACAATCCAAACTTAATCTTGTACAATTTTTTCATGTAAAGAAGCAAAGTTCATATGGATTTTTGCAATCTCCAAGGATTTCATTTTGAGATACAAAAATACTCTAGTCCTTAGAATCCTAAAATCCTATGCTCAAACTCAAAACCCCAATTGGCCAAGTATTGAGAGGGAAATATTATGATTTACATTTATCTGATAGATAACTTCTAATAGTATGAAATGACTCCAAATGTATACCTAAGAAATTTGCATATAACACTAAGGACGACATACTAACAAAATACACTTTCAACCACAAACCCTAGATGTTATTTAATCCACAATACCATTTACTAAATGCATAGAATATTAAAATACAAAACCAAATGAAAATTTGATACTAACCCAGAATATCCCAAAAATTGAAGATGAATCAAGTCAAAGAGTTACCAAACAATGGGTAGGGCACTCTTAGGGTTTGAAATGAGCTCAAAATTATTTTTTGTTGATAGAAAAATGGTGAAAATGACATCCACATCATTTATATATCCCCTCTAGACCTATCATCATAAATGCTTGCAATGAAAAAGTGTCAAGCACTCATATGTAAGGATATGAGTTAATTCATACCTTGTAGAAACTAGAAAGGTACCATCTTGTGGGGATTTTAGGGTCCTTGATCTTTGTAGAGAAGGAAATTTTATAACCCTCTATGGGAAAATGGAGACTCCACAATCTTGGAAAAATTCAAAGTATGTGGGATTTTTAGGTGCACTTTCTATTGCAGGATTTTGGAGTTTTTCAAGATTTCATATGCACCTTGATCATGTGTGTTTCCAAGATAGGCTTCCCTTAGACAAATATTTGAAAATGCATTTTTTTGTAAACCTTTCTCTTGACTTCTAAAATGCAACCTAAACTCCCATACCAAAAACAAGTAACCTAAAAGAAGACCCAACCTAAAACGACCTAACCTAAAATTGAAATTAAAAGGAAAAAAGGGGTTCCTTGTTTTCAACAGGCGTGTGTGTAAGACACAACACTATGTTGTGGATGTGTTGCAAGTGAAAAATAATATGTGTTATTGATATTATTTTGATGAAATTGGGATCCTATGTCTAATGCAAATAACCTAGGATCAATTCCTTTTTCATGAGAACATTAGGATGCAAATCAACAAGATGATTAGATTGACTTTTAACCATGAAGGTGAGTCAATAAGACCTATATCTAATCCTTTTGAGCCTTGCAAATTTATTGGAATTTATTTTCCTTAATTAACCTAATTAAACTATCTACCCTAATATGAAAATGCAAGATTTTGACAACTAAGAGATTGTAACAAAAATTCTGATAATAGATCTGAGAAAGGAAAAAATCTATGCACGTGTCCTATAAATTTAGAACCAACCAAAATAGGAGGACTAATTTTCCATATGGAATGTTTCCTTGTAGAGATATTTTAGATCTATTTTTTCAATTCTCTAGTTCCAAATCAGAGCTTTCAGTTTCTGCCTAAAAATTTGTCAGATCATTGTCATATATTTCTGTGAGTTTCTATGAGTTAAAAAGGGCTAGGGTTTTGATTGCAAAAATGGATAATTTATCTTCAAACTTCCGTCAATCTCCCTCAAACCTGAAACTTGCATATTCAAAGAGGAATGGTTGTGCCATTTAGGGGCTTGCCTTAGTCAAACCCAATGTTAGTGTTTCCACTTCCATAATGACAATGTCAATGATAAAAAGGATAAATAATGGGAAGGAATGATGAATCCACAAATTGCTAAAACTCACCACCCTTCAATGGCTTCCTTTAAGGACTAAGGTCATGCACATCTCATCAAGGTTTGGATATTTCTTACTTGATTTTCTTGAATCGATTGAATTCATTGGAGACCTATAAAAGGGTTATCTTTCACAAATAATGATAAAATGAACATACATTAACTCACATAGGATTTTTCATGATACCTGGATCTTGAATTGCTAAAATAAATCACTAAAATGTTTCTCTTGAGTTCTCTTGACTCACTCTTGACAATAAATTTCACCTATTGCTTGTTGTTAGATTTCAAATGATGCAATAACTAGGCATTTATATACATTTATTAAATTTACCACAAATTAGATCTCGATAGCTAACTTTCAACACTTCAATTACAAATAATAAAGTGTTGACACTAACATATTTAAATTTGGAGCCAAAATAGGGGGACACTTTTTCCATAATGGGACTCATTTTCCATAGGGCATATGTGTCCCAACCTTATTTTTTTGAAATTAAGGTGTCGGGGGAAAAGTATTATATTTGAAAAAATATCCATTGTTCAACCTATTTGCAACCAAAGACAACAACATTAAACAACATTTAATTTTTTTTTTTAGTTTTTTGAAAATTAAGTCAAGGACTTAGATGCCCCTATGTGTCCTTGTCTTGCTCTAGGTGGCTCAAACAACTTTTGCACAGGTCTCTGTCTTTGCATTCTCTTTCTAAATTTACTTGCAATTGTTTGATTTGAAATTTTGGAAAACTGTTATTGCATATTAAAGAAACTTGCTATTTTGCTTCATTTGTTGCAAATTTATGAGAAATTGTTGCATTTGAATATTGAAGATTATCAAATATGTAGGACAATTGTATAAATTTTTTGAAGCATTGCATAATTTGGGTAGATTAGTAATCTAATCATGTTAGATCTCTTTCCAAAAGCATACTCTATATTTACCAAGCCCTTTAGTTGTGATGACTTTGACATGTTATATGATGCCCTTGGGGACTTCATCTCAGATAGATCATCCACTAAGTCTTCTAAAATTACAATAAATGCAATCATTGATACTCATAGTAGGTATTCTCATGATATCGCTCCTAATTGTAAGAGTATCTTAACACAAGAAAATTAAATCTTTGACACATTTCTTAATGTCACTTTGCCTAATCTTCATTCACCTCCCAACATCTTCCATAATTTTTTGAACACTTTGGTGCAAGAGGATGAAATCATGGACAATCATGACAATGATAGTTGTTCTTCTCCTGATATCTCACCCACTTGTGAAGAATGTACCATGGTGTTAGAAGATCCAATTGTTGAGTGTCATGAGAATCTTGTTTGTTTTTCTCCCAATAATTCTCCTACTTGGGAAGATATTGTGGCACAAGAGGATGAAATAATTGATACATTTCTTGCAAAAACCAATAAGACAAATGGCATAGATGAAGATTCTAAGTTGACATTAGACCACCCCTCAATAGAAGGTCATCAACAAGTAGGTAACTCAGTTGAGGTTATGAAAACACAAGTAACAATTGGATATCCTTTAATTAGTGAACATCCTAAGTCACCTCCCATCATAGGACCACCTCAAAAAAAACCAAAACCTTCAGATGCTATCTTAAACTTTACAAGACAACTCACTAGTAGGTATGTGTCACAACAACCAAGTTATCAAATAGTTGCTCACACATATAACATTCATCAACATAATGTTAAAGAGTATGATATTGTTGAGCCACTTTTTCATGTTCCAACAAACATCTCCCTTTGGAATTTGATTCAAACATCACCTACATATAGTAGGATGGTCCAAGAGATTTTGTAGAGTCCTGATGTCCAATCTTCTATTAATTCGAATATTACTATTATCAATAGTTTTGCACCCTGCTGAATGCAATATTTAGCAAACTACTAAAACATGCAAACCTCTTTTAGATGTGGGTGATCTTATGCGAAAGAGGAATCTCCAGAGTGAGCTGGTTCTCTGAATGATGAATTATATCCTAAAACAGCTTCCGAGGAAAGGGATAGGAATAACTGAATATAAAAACCTATTTCTAAAAGGTAATTCACCAAACTTATAAGGATTCAGACCTAATCACTCATAACAATCTCTCTATTGCAGTAATCCTCACAATCTCATTGACACATGTCACATTAATAATTTGCATGAAGATCTGGAAAGAAAACACAACATGCAACCTGAAACATGTAATTCTGAAACACCACCTATAAAAGCAAGACATAAAAGGATTTCAATTTGAAAACACAAGTACATCAGATTGCTATTACAAACTTCGAGACAAGAAATGAGGAGAAATCTGCTGCTCTATTAAAACTGGAAGAGTATCAATCTGAACAAAACTAAGTATCAAAAGTTTACAAGCTTCCCCAAATGAGTAAGGGCAAGAAACTGATCTGAACTGATTAGAATGGAGAGTTGAAAGACTAAATCCATCAAGAAACTCTCAAGGAAACCCTAATCCGAGCTCAAAAAAAGCTCAAGGAAAAAAGGCCTCAAACAAACTGAAAAACTACTTTAAAGCAGAAAAAGCACCAAGCTTTTATGATTACACTGTCAACCTCCTAAAAATGGGAAAAATCTGCTTTAAAAGCACAAAAAACACCTTATCTCTCCAAGATAGGTCTAGAATTTGACTAAGAAGAAAGCTTAGTCAAAGATCTACTAAAAATAGTAAGAAAACATAAAGTAGTTTATAAAATACCGCTTTATGCTTTTGCTTTACAAGATGCGGACTTTTTCAATTTTGTTTATTTTTGCAACTCAAAGATTGGAAATCTTTTGCAAAAATAAAACTACTTATTTCTCCAAAATATCATTATGATTTTCTCAAAATATCAAAAAAACATATTACATAATCACCCTTTTAACTCCATCATTGATTTCTCCAAAATCAATAAAAATAAAACCCTAAAAAATAACCCTAAGTCATAGGGTATTCACAAATGCTATCTCATTGTCTTCACATAAAACAATAACATGACTTACACCTAAGTCTCAATTCATTTTTCCTAAGGCATAAGATAAATAGCTCAAACCCTAAAATCCCTAAGCACAACCTTAGGCATAAGAAATTCGGCCTAACATAATCAATGATTTGGACTTAGGCTTAAAATAAATCACAAGGAATATGGGTTCGGCCACCATTTGACATTTGACATGTGAATTCGAATGAAATTCTGGAAAGTTCATTATGTTTGAATTAGGGATTTGAAAAAAATAGGGTCAAACCCTAATTATCACCATTTCGCACCCGTGACTTTGAGGAGAAGGAACTCTGCCTGAGAAAAACCGCTGCCATGATGATGTCGGATTCAAGCCCGTGTGCACATAAATCTTCCTCTATTCTCTAATTGACTGAATCTTCAGTGAGTAAGTCTTTTTTGAAGGCAAAATAACTTTCACTTCATTATTTTGAGCCTCAGAAAGCCCTAAGGGCGTGGCCTGTGTGAGTTTATTTCTGACTTTCACTTCTTTTTTTTGACCTCTCATGCCATTACAAGCTCGAGCTTGAATTCTATAGTCCACTTCATAGAAACTCAACTTGTGTTCTGACTCCATTCTATGCAAAGGTAAGATTTAGTTAATGGTTTTTGTAATCTACTCATTTCGGCCTCAAAGCCGTGGCTAACATACTCTAATGTCATCATTTTATTGTTCATTCTATGCGCCTCTCGTGCTCATTTCCACAATCCATTCACGAGTGAGAGCTTGGCAATCACTTGGAAACTCGAATCCCTGCCTTGGAAAGCTAAAGTGGAAGCTAAGGCCGCAGCTTTAGACTTAACCAGAAATTCAAACTGGTAATTTCCTTTGCTTTGTAGAAACTCTAAAAGCTCTCTTTATTTCATAAATTTTTTGGCCATGTACAGGCCGTGCCAAATGCGCACTGTAGAAAGCATTATTTTCAAATTTTAGCTCGACCCAGAACAAAAATTCTCCATCATATTAATTTAAAAGCTCCTTCGTTTATGGGTAACATAGGAAATTAAATAAATCTGCATTTTCCCTCTCTGTATTTCGACTGGTATCTAAGATCTCGCATTTACTGTATACTTTTTCCATTTTCTCCAAATTCTATGTGGGTACTTCTGTAGCTATTTTTCCTGCATTTTGACACCAGCCCTGAAATGGGTGCTCAAAATTTTTAAAGGAAACACCATTTTCTGTATTCTGAAAATAAACCCACACTTGGATACTTAAAATTTTGAAAGAGAACTCTATCTTCTTCTTTCATGAACTTGATTTATCATAGAATCTTTCACATTTGTGGTTATACTGCTGTTTTCATGAAAAAAAACATATGGGTATCATAGATTATCGAACTTCTGTATTCTTTGAGAGCAAACCCCATGTGGGTATTGGAAATTTCTGAAGACATGCATTTTCCGTATTCTGAAAGCATTGAAGCTATGAAGTAACTGTTATTCTTTTTATCCATATGGCTTGAGCTAGAGCTAACAAGGAATACCCTACACTTCTAAAACAATATCATGTTTTTATTTTTGGAAACTTTTAAAGCAAAAACATGTATTTAAATCTTGACAGAATTCAACCTTCCATACTTTTTTGAAATGATGATAAACTATGTACATACTTGAGTTTCTTTCAGAATCTAACATTGGCATTTGATGTTTACTTTCATATCAAAATAGTATTACTTATACTTTGCTTGTGAGCTCTTTTAAGCATTCAGACTCCTTTATTTGCATCACTGTTTCCTGAGTGAAAAGTGCCTTCAGAAGTGTATATAAAAACATGATTGAAAACAGGAACTTGTGTGTTTGTTTATACTTTATTTAACTCATATACCCAGCTTTCATTTTGGCATCTCTATACATCTTTTGACAGTCGTAACACCTGAGTTCAAATCACAGAATTGAAAACACCATAGAGTTGTAAACCATCCTTAAAAATAAATCCAATACTTATTCTGATAGTATTCTCTAGGTACTAAAATCTGAAAGATCCCTTTTTGTATTCAAAACTTCATATGTGTATTAAGTTCGAATTTGAACATTCCATTATGATCTCTTTCAGCGCTATGTGCTCATCTTGTAGATATGGCAGCAGCTCTACTTCACTATTATGTTAAGACCTTGACTAAATAATCTGGAATTGATCAACATCATGCATATTTGTTATAGTTAATTCATGGCACAATCCATTACAAGTAATGTTTTCTGACATCTGTAACTCATAGAAAATAAAATGAAAGAACAACACATTTGATTATTGTTCTTGACTAATCATCAACACACGATCTCGTTTGAGGCACCATCACAATAGACATGAATTCACTGTCTTTCTTGAAGCTCTTAATAACCAGTACTAAACTTTAACACAACAACCTTCACTTTCTTTATTTGAATTCTATAGAGGCTTTAACTTCCGTTCTTGGATCCTCTGTTATTTTTCTAAAAAGATCACTTTGTTATTACCATTGATAATGTAGTATTTCTTCACTAGTCAACTCAGAATTAGAAATTTGTTTAACACTCAAGTACACAGTCTTTATTTGTATTCATGAGCAACATGGTACTCTTCATGCATTTTTATATTTCACCGCACAAACTGTTCTCAAAAATTGTTCTCTTTGAAGATGAAAATAGAACAAATCATTAAGGCATATGTATGCCTGTTCACTATCCAAAAGAGAAATAATAAATTGAAACTCACATGATATATGATTATAATCAGCACAGAAAATGAAGTAATTCAGCAATTCTGATGCAAATGCATTCTATTAAATCCCTTAAGTGAACTAAACTCACTATTCACCTGTAGCCTTCAGAAAGAAATGTTGATCGTTATGAATGCACAGTTGGTTTTGTTACTTGATGGATAACTCTGTTTTACTCTTTCAATTGTATTTTACTTTGTTTGATGTATAAGATGAAAAAATCTTTTAAAATCAGCCCATTAAATGCCTCGGGTAGCATGCCAGGCTCTACCCTTGTGGGAGCCCATTTTACTCCACATGCTTGGTCTTTGAATAATGTTCTACTTCATGACTTAACCTATACTTGCACAAGGAAACAAATAGTGTTAGCATAAAAATAGAACATGTTGATTATGGTGTTGATGCTTCTTCTTCAGTTCACTTCTTCATACTACATTTGATCTTCTTTTGATTGTTTCAATGCATTGCTCATAGTATACTGTACTATTGTAGGTGCATCATATGAGTTATGTCATAGTCGGAGCCACTGACACCCCTCTTCTCCTCTTACAGGTCGATGAATCTTGTGACGGCGAGGTGCACCTTTCTACATCAAGCATCGATAATAGGCAATGATGACTATGTTGTTGCTTATATGTTATCCTTTTGCATCTTCAGTAGTGCATTGTGTTGTTAGAAATGCATTGGAACAGTTATAGTTAAATCCACAGCTTGTGTGGATCCTTGATTTTATTTTTTCTTTTCAGTTGAAAAGAAAAATGCATCTCATGCAATGTTGTAACATTATTTTGATTGTGAAATCAAATAAAGCCTTGTAGAAATATGGGTTCTTTTCGAAATGAATAAAAGCATCTGAAATGCTATTTTGCACATTTACTCAATTCTGTATTTCTTTACATCCTGCAGCATCTGAATGGCACTCTAAAACTTTATAACTTCATTTAAAATGCATAACTGATATTTCAATGCATAATGATAATACAAAACAACATTTAAAATCCAATTTGCAATCCCACTTTATGGCAAATAATAGTCAGATAGCTCCTCCATTTGAGCTAAGGAAAAAAATATGTAACAATTACATTCCCTCAACATGAATTACCATCACTTGAGATCTGAAATAAACATGGGGCCTTAATGATAAAGGTGATTATTAGTGAAACTGGAGTTAGTTGTACTCTCATAGACAATGGAGCAAGTCTTAATGTTTGTAGCATTGATCTCCTAGATAAAATTGGTGTGGACAAGAATCAAATAGAATAGAATGATGTTAATTTTCATGGCTTTGAAAATGTTAAAAAGCAACCATTAAGAATGATCACATTACCCATTGAGGTTAGGAATTTGGTTTTTCCTACTATTGTCCATATCATGTCAGGACCTCTTTTATACAACCTTCTCCAAGGTAGACCGTGGATTCATACCATGAAGGGAGTAGCGTCTATTCCTCAATGTGAGATGAAGTATGAATATTAAAAAAAGATGTACATGGTTAAAGTAGATGAAAAGAGTTATAAGTTACAAGCCAAAGCTAAACATAATACTTCCAACTCTCTTAATACATTGATTCCAACTTCAAAGATAGAACCTATACAAGATGGTAATCCTAATTGTATTTCACCTACAAGAAAAATATTAGACAATGATTGGGGGTCATTAGATTTTACACCCTCCTTTGTGGGAGAGTAGAAAATATCAAAATCTAAACCAAAATAGTCTTGTGTTTCATTTTCCCAATTTGGTTCTACGTCCAAAACATCACTACATAGTGGTGATGGGGGCTCTTCAACTCCCATCTCCCATGAGAGGAATATTATTAAAAATGTATTGGTGTGCTCAAGAAGAAGCCAATATTTATCAAAAGAATGTAGATAAAATCTCTTCATTTGAGTTGGATGCATGTTATCCTCTTTGATACAAAATTCTTTCTAAACATTGTTGTAATGAAAACATAAAACAATATGATAGGGATCATGTGAAGTCTACACTGTAGTTTTCTAAGAAGGGTCTAGGTTTCCAACCTTCATTTCCATATTCATCTAATGCTTTATTATCTACTGTGTGTTTGAAATCTTATGATAAGAAAGAAATATTTTCTTCACAAGATAAAGAAATGTCCCCTACTATTGATCAATTGAATATATTAACAAGGATTCTAAAATCCCTTCTGATTACTCTTCCTCAATGAACACAAAAGAAATTCTAAAAATAAGCTCATTTTGTGCATATTATCGAGTGCATGGTCATTCTACCAATGAATATCAAACCTTGAGTACTAAAATGAAACATATTAAGGATTGTGGTGCTCTTTCAAGTGTTGATGCACCTAGTTCCTGTAATCAATAATGATCTTCATCCTATCATGTTGCTCATCACTATGTGGTATTTGTAGCTTTATGTGTTTTTCTCATTTCCATTCATGGTGGTAAAATATTTTTTGGAGACAAGAGAATGATGATGTATGGTTTTGTCATTGATGATAACCCATTGTATAAGTTATGGTATATTAGTATGTATGTAGTTCGCAAGAAGACCAAGTTCATTAAAAAATTGGCTTAGTCTTGGTGTGCATTTTTCACTCTTATAGAGCAACAATTTTGTTGTTCAAATTGCTCTGCAATGCATCATCTTATCATGAATTTTACAAGAAATAACAGTATATGTTGAAGCAGTCTATATCCAAATTTTAAGGTTTATATGTCTTTCACAACTGAAGATATTGATTGCAATGTATCGGGCTTAGTAATGACAAAGTTGTAGGTGCAAAATGCATATTGGAATTATCTGCATTCCACAACAGATGATTATAATGATATGTGGCTTTGAGGAAGTGTTTGAGGATGTTATAAGTGTATGCATTCCAAGTGCCAAGTGATTTGGTGATTCATGTGTCAAGTTATGGATGAATAGTTTGTTCATTTAGTTGTTGCTTCATCGATTTTGCTATGCAATGACAATCTCAAGGTTTTGGGGTTGTGTGAAGTTGAATTGTGTAAGAATTGGATTCATGGGAGTTATTATAAGTCATGTTAAGCTATTTTGATAAATAACACATTTTGGTTTCTTCTGTAAGGCGTGTGTGTTGGAGTTTTGGGCCAACAAGTCATGGAGTTACACGGTTCATGCAATTAGGTTCATATAATTGATGCGGTGGGTATTTGCAATATATATAAAAGTTTTATTTAGTGTGTGAATTAGGAATGTATGTATTGTGAGAGAGATGTAATGTAGCTTGTGAAGTGAAAAAGGTGATAGTGGTGAAGTATGAAGTGCGTAAAGTTAGCTTTTTGAGCTTAATTGGAACTATATCTTCAGCATGTTGTAGATGCATTGTTAGTAGTTTAAAATATGGTATTGATCCATTATTCTAATCTCTTTTCTATTTTGTGTAGTGAGTCCTTTGGGAAGTGAGTCCCTTGGGTAGTGAGTCCTTGACAGTGAGACATTATTTCTAGATAGTGAGTCCTCCATTTTGTAATCCATTGTAACTGACCAGTTATAATATTTTGTGTGCTAATTGTCATTGTGATTTTTCTCTTTTAATGGTTTTCCATGAAAATCTAGTGTTCCTATGTTTATTGATGTGATGCATGCTTTAATTTTTCTTTTCTATTTCTGCAAGTTTGACGAGATTCTTTGAATATGTGTTTAAGGTGATAAATTTAATGAATTTTAATGAGTACTGATTCACCCCCCTCTCAGTATTCTGAGTGTTCAACAACCTTAACTGCAACCATATTTTTCATGGAAAGATAATAATAATCCTTGGTGTGGTTTTCTTTGTCTCTATGCTTGGAGGGCAAGGATAACTAGTTTTGGGAGGTATGCATTCTTTTCAAGGATCTCCTCTTTCTCTCTTTCTCCTTAAAATACCAAAATAGCAAGTATGTTGACATTTTAAGGGGGGAATATTCTATCCCTATCCATTTAATATTGTGATGTTTGACCTATTAACATACCCCCTTTGGTGGTGGTTCTATTTGTAACACCCCCTAAGGTGTGGTTATCAATTCATTCCCCGAGACATTAAAGTTTATGCACCCCCTAAGGTGAGTTTTGTTGCACCCCTTGAGGTTTTTTTTTTTTGCACCTCCTAAGGTGAGTTTTATTGCAACCCCTGAGGTGAGTTTTGTTGCACCCATGAGATGAGTTTTTGTAAGATAGTTCATGGATTCAACATAATGATCTTGTTGGGTCATAAAATTCAGCACCCTTTTTTAACATGGCCACCTAACATAACACAAATTTCTTGCCAATGGAGCCATGTGTTCATAAATGATTTTACATCCTTGTGAGAGCATAATTTTGTTAGAAAAAACATTCGTGTAAGGAAAATAAAGTAGGGCATCTCATAAAACTCCATAAAATTAGTGCCTTCGATAACTTTCATTTCAATTAGATTACCTTGAAGACATGTACAACTATGTCCTAAAGCGGAAACAGACATAGTTCATTTTCCCACATTGATGCATCTAAGAGAAACACATGTAAATTCAACAGCAATCAACAACACAGATGAAATATGCTACAGAAAATAGAACACAAATATTTTACGTGGGGAAAACCCTTTTGGGTAAAAAACCCCACTCTCCAAAGTTTGATCTATTGCATTACTAAGTAACAAAAAGTTACAATACAGTTTCAGGCTCTTAGCCTTTTAGAGATTACATCTTGTTCATTCTAGATACAAATGGTAGCAACAGATCTCCCTATATAGTTTCTGATCAACTTCTCAAACTAAACAATCTTCAAACTAAACAATCTTCCTACTGTTGCAATACCCTGACACAGTATACAGTATAGATCAACATGAGAGAAGTCAAACATGATTCATGATTAGAAGCTCTCTCTTCTCCTTTGTTCTGGCCTCAAGGCCACCGGCCATTCAGCCAACCTCTCGGCCCTCACATCCCATTGGCTCTTCAGCTTCTAGCTCTTTGGCTTATCAGCTTCCTACTTCAGGACATCCCATGCATACATATATGCATTCATTCTTCACAAGCTCTGTTAAATGGTTTGTTTCCAATTGTCAGATCATCTAGCTCAGCATCGTAGATGTTTCCACTTCCTTGCATAGAAGATAATACATCCAGGTCACACCATGTAGGAAAATCATCCAAACGGTCAAGGGCGTTCAACCTGTGCTGTATGTTGGTGAGACACTAACCATGTCTCCCCAATGCCAACATAGCCAGCATTCAATATTGCTAAGAGTCATCCCTATCAGTAAGAGGTTACATCGAGTCTAGAGAGCTATCGCTAAGACTTTTCCATGCGCCAAGACCTCACACCGAAGATCACAAGGTATTCCAAAGAGTTCATCAGTTGGAAAAACTATCGATCTTCACCTAGACATTACACCAAAGTCTTCAAGTAACATCGACCTCAGCATTCTGATCAACGAGACAATCACCATTCGATGAAATATCATACCAAGCTTAAAAGTATTTCAAAGTTCCTTAGTCGCCAAGACCTTCATCATTCGCTGAGAGATCATATCGAGCCTTTATGTTATACCGAATACCAACTAGCTGCCAAGAGTCATACCGACATCCAAGATTCCCATCGGCAAGACAATTGAGTTCACTAGGAGGTCACACCGAGCCTCTCAAGTCATGCCGTCGTGAGTTTTCCATTCGGTGAGACAATCGTCTTTCGTCAAGACATCACACCGAGCACATCATGTTACCTTGAGGAACATTTGCTATCGGCAAGATATTCGTCTTTTGCCGAGACTTCACTCCAAGCACAACCAAGTCTTACCGAGTCAGCAAGACAAACGTTCTTCACCAAGTCTTCACCCCACAGGTTCCATGTCACCCCGAGTCTTATCTTGTCAGCTAGACTTACCACTGTCACCAAGACTTCATACCGAAGCCTTAAAATTTATTTCGAAGACCACCATTCGCTAGGAGTCACACCAAACCGATGACCCGATGTGCTTTCGGTGAGACTTTCGATATTTGATGAGACATCATATCTTAACAAGCCTTCAGACAAGGGTATCCCCGATGTCATCGAGGGTTACATTATCGCCAAGACAATCCTTCTTTGCTGGGACTTCACACTGAGACCCTTGAGTAACTTCGAGTGTCCGTTAGTGAGACATACCGACTATCACCAAGAGATCTTCCTGAGCCCTTATGTCACTCTAAAGACTTCTATCGGCGAGATTTTCATATCGTTAAGACTTCATACCGAAACATAAACCTTTCGGCCAAGACTACCTGATATCCGATAAACACCAACCCGTCGGTAAGAGATCTCCAGTTGACAAAGGGTTATAGTGAATGCACCAAGTCATAGTGATATGCTCCTTCGGCAAGACAGAAACAAATTCATAGCGACATGAGAAAAACACAAAGTCACTGAACTACCATTCAGCCAAACAACATGAATGTCACAGGGACCATGCTTTCTTAGGGGTTTCAGCCTGTGAGATTGAGGCAACAATTCCAACAATCTCCCACTTGAAGAAGATCACACAGGCACCTCCAATGCAACCAGGAACTAAGATCACATTGGCTCCATCAGTCCAAACCCTGCAATACTCAAGACACCCAATCAACATGATTCAAAAGATAACAGTTGACCCAACAATCTACAACAAAGACTAGGCATGCAACAGCAACTAAACGTCAACTAGGTAACCGATCACAGCCTTTCAAGAAACCACATAGATCTCAACATGCTCTCATGCTCCATCAAGAATTCTTCTCCAACATCCAAGATGGTCACCATTCAGGCAACAATCCTGCCACCTTCCAACATGCCACCTGTGGAAGAAGAATACAAAGCCAAGGTGTATAAGCACCATTCCAATGAACAAAAGAAAAAGATCCCAGTGACATCTTCAACAAGATACTGCTATCACTTCACTGTGCTCAAACACTATATAGAAGTAATTTCAACTTCAAAGCTTCAAACTGAGCACAACCATGAAGTCATTATCTAGAAACAAGAAACTAAACATCAACTAGAACACCAATCAGACTGATTGCTTCCATCCAACTAATAAACCCACTCGATTGAAAAATAACACCCACAGCTCATGCTATTCCATCCAATCTCTCATACCTCATAAGGTATCAGCATTAGTAAACTTACGCCAAACCAGAACCAACTCATCAACAAAAAATACAAGCGCCAAGTGCCAACCAGTCTAAGATGACAAGACACATACAAAAACTCCCACTTCCTGAGTAATCCAGATCTGAAAGATCAAAAAACATCAGAAGTCTACCAATAACAGTGCATAGGAAATGTAACCATGTAGTGCCAAGGAAATATCCATAATGATATTCACATCATCTTCCTATAGAACATCCTCCTACATTCACTTCTAATAGCCAGCTGTGTCAAGAATGATCTTCTTCACATCCCAAAAGATAAGCCTTAACAATATCCATCTGATCAATCACCAAGATCAAACCGACTTTAAAATCAACATGGATGTAAGCATCTCAAAGAAGATCAAGCTACTTCATTCCCCATTTCAGGAAATCAGCCCATACATTATCTCCTATCAATTCTCATTGGTAACAAGGAAATAAAACAAAACTATACATCTTTAACTATGAATCTTCCAGAACCACTAGACAAAAATTCAAGATCCATATCATGAAAGTGAGCTTAATAAAACACATCTGAAAAATATAATGGGCCAAATACCTTTCAGATAGATAGTCGAGTAGACCAAGAGTGGGAACGAGAATAATCCTTCAAGATATAGAATCCATCATGACTAATCCAAGAGCAATCTCCTCATAGGTCTCTTATTGAACTCACGTTCAACCAAGGTGTAGGCTTCTCAGACTTTCTGCTGAAAACTTCACCAAGAATAACAAGCAACAACACTTCCCTCATAAGAGAAAGACAGCCTCACCTTATTCTTCATGTATCCATGAGTACTAGCAACCGATCATCTCATGCTAAAATTCAACTGCATTACTGCACTATCACAAAGTATCAAGCAAATAATCAAAGCACCCAATACACAAAGAATTACCAGACCACTGTCAAAGCTCCAATCATCTGAATCAAGAACTTATCATGACACCATGATCTACACATCCCCTTAGGAGATCCCATGCTTCAAGTGACTTCTCCATTGTCTCAAGTACAATGCACAATGCAAAAACTCCAGTGCACAAGCAAGGATATACCATGAAATAAAGCAAAAAGACTTAAAACCAACATCACCTGTCAAGCACCACCAACACCTTAGCCAAAGACTCCAAGCATCCTCCATGGATCCAAGACGTTGCACATCTTCAATTAGTGTCCATGCAAAAGCGAAAGAACCCTTCTGTAACACTAAAGAAGACCATTCACCACCATGTGATGAATCCACAGTCACTACTAGAGATCCCACTGAAATGTGACACCAAAGCTCTCCAAGCATCATGACCACTTGCTTTAGGTTCCCATTACCGACTATTCAGGTACTCAATAGTATCCATCCTCTTATCTCAAAACAATAACACTAATGCACAAGTGACCAACGAGAAGGCCAACTAACAAGTCTGCACCAACAATGAATCAATCCCCGTGGATAAAGATAGTCCACATTCAAGTTATCTCACTGCAGCCAATGGGTAGCTAATCCATCAACCACATAACTCATAGATCACAATCATCAAACATGCAAACCCATCATCATATTGGAAACTGCAACACTGAGATTTCAAAGAGAATATCCATGTAGACAACATGACTCAAATACCAAATTATGCCAAATCTGATTTGCCAATCATGGCCACAATGAGCACCACCAAAGGAATGCTGAGTGAAAAATCACGTACCAACACTCCCATAAAGAGAAGAAATCATACCTCCTCAAGCCATCCACAAAGCATACATGCAAAACTGTAACTATCTCATCCAACAACACCCTGAAAGCCAGGGTCTAGATAATAGCTTAACAACAACTCCACATGACCACAAGTTTTGCTTAATGTGTAAAACCTGCAAAATCATAGAGCCATGCAAGTACAAAACATCCTTCAAAAGAAAATAACAGTTAAGGAAATCCAGGCCCCTTACAGGCCATATCACCCAGGAGCCTGTCACATAGACACCCAATATGAAAGCTTTACTGCTACACAGCCATGGAGCAAGAAAAATCCACCTCATACTCCAAGGTTAAACCTCTACCAGCTAGGAGACACACATCACAACATGATCAAATCCCTTTTCCATCTTGACCATCCTTCAAGCTGCATGCTATCTCCGAATACCACAAGGCTTGCACTCATCAAAGGATCAATACATCAGTTCATTCCTCCATATTTCTTCTAGCCCATCAAGCTAAGAAATCTTCACAGGAGAAATATCTAGAACCAACAACTAGAAGAAAGCTCTGATACCACTTGTAAGGAAAATAAAGGAGGGCATCTCATAAAACTCCATAAAAGTAGTGCCTTCGGTAACATTCATTTCAATTAGATTACCTCAAAGACATGTACAACTATGTCCTAAAGCAGAAACAGACACGATTCATTTTCCCACATTGATCCATCTAAGAGAAACACATGTAAATTCAACAGCAATCAACAACACAGATGAAAGATGCTACATAAAACAAAACATAAAGATTTTACGTGGGGAAAACCCTTTTGGGTAAAAAACCCCTCTCCAAAGTTTGAGCTATTGTATTACTCAGTAACAGAAAGTTACAATACAGTTTCAGGCTCTTAGCCTTTCAGAGATTACATCTTGTTCATTTTGGATACAAATGGTAGCAACAGATCTCCCTGTATAGTTTTTGATCAACTTCTCAAACTAAACAATCTTCAAACTAAACAATCTTCCTACTGTTGCAATACCCTCACATAGTATACATCACAGATCAACATGAGAGAAGTCAAACATGATTCATGATCAGAAGCTCTCTCTTCTCCTTTGTTTTGGCCTCAAGGCCACTGGCCATTCAGCCAGCCTCTCGGCCCTCACATCCTGTCAGCTCTTCAGCTTCTAGCTCTCTGGCTTATCAGCTTCCTACTTTAGAACATCCCATGCATACATATATACATTCGTTCTTCACAAAAGGTTTGTTTCCAACTATTGGATCATCCAGCTCAGCATCGTAGATGTTTCCACTTCCTTTCATAGAAGATAATACATCTAGGTCACACCACATAGGACAGTCATCCAAATAGTCAAGGGCGTTCAACTTATATTGTCATGTCAGTGAGACACTAACCGTGTCTTCCCGATGCCAACACAACCAACATTCAATATCGCTAAGAGTCATCCTTATTGGTAAGAGGTTACATCGAGTCCAGAGAGCTATCGCTAAGACTTCACCATGTCACCAAGACCTCACACCGAAGATCACAAGGTATTCCAAAGAGTTCATTAGTCGGCAAGACTATTGCTCTTCACCCAGACATTACACCGAATTCTTCAAGTCACAGCAACCTCAACATTCTCATTGGCGAGACAATCACCATTCGATGAGACATCATACCGAGCTTACAAGTCATTCTAAAGTTCCTTAGTCGCCAAGAATTTCATCATTCACTGAGAGATCATATTGAGCCTTTATGTTATATCGAATACCAACCAGTCTCCAAGATTCATACTGACATACAAGATTTCCATTGGCAAGATAATTGAGTTTTCCAAGAGTTCACACCGAGCCTCTCAAGTCATGCCGTTGTGAGTTTTCCATTCGGTGAGACAATCGTCTTTCGTCAAGACATCACACCGAGCACATCATGTTACCTCGAGGAACATTTTCTATTGGCAAGATATTCGTCTTTCGCTGAGACTTCACTCCAAGCACAATCAAGTCTTACCGAGTCAGCAAGACAAACGTTCTTCACCAAGTCTTCACCCTACAGGTTCCAAGTCACCTCGAGTCTTATCTTGTTGGCCAGACTTACCGCTATTGCAAAGACTTCATACCGAAGCCTTCAAAGTTATCCTGAAGACCACCATTCACCAGGAGTCACACCAAACCGATGACCCCACGTGCTTTCGGCGAGACTTCCGATATTCAATGAGACATCATATCGAAACAAGCCTTTAAACCAAGGGTCTCCCCAATGTCATCGAGGGTTACATTGTCGCCAAGACAATCCTTCTTCGCTGGGACTTCACACGGAGACCCTTGAGTTACTCTGAGTGTCTATCGGTGAGACATACCGACTATCACCAAGAGATCTTCCCAAGCCCTTATGTCACTCCGAAGACTTCTATCAGCGAGAGATTCATATCGATAAGACTTCATACCAAAACATAAACCTTTTGGCCAAGTCTACCTGATATCCGATAAACACCAACCTGCTAGTAAGAGATCTCCACTCGGCAAAGGGTTACAGTGAATGCACCAAGTCATAGCGATATGCTCCTTCGGCAAGACAGAAACAAAGTCACAATGACATGAGCAAAACACAAAGTTACTGAATTGCCAGTCGGCCAGAAAACATGAATGTCACAACAACCATGCTTTCTCAGGGGTTTCAGCCTATGAGATTGAGGCAACAATTCCAACAATTTGATGGATGACGTTTGGTATTTGCAACACTCTAAGACCGAGGTCTCTTTGCTTTATCAAATTGAATCCTTTAAGTAATGACCCTGTGTTTGTTGTGTTTCTATTTTTGTTTTCTTCGTGTTTACATTATGTCTACATTGTATTTGTTTTCATTTCATCGTCATCTTTCTGTTCCATCATGTCATGTGTTTTCATCATGTGTGCTTCAAGTTTTATGGCATGTATGTTTGTTTATGTTGCCTTGTTGCATATCATACATGTGAGAGTTCCTTTATGATTATGTTGGTTTTCCATGCACCAGGATTTTGGATCCTAGGGGCTTGTGCACCCCCTAGATCCTTAGTCATCTTATCTCTTCAATATTTGGGCAGTTAGACCCCTCTTGACATATTTTTCTACTTTAGTTTGAGTTTGAGCATAAGTTCATACTCTCACTAAAGTGGGGGATAAATGTAGCATAGAAAATTGTCACCCTTAACAATTTCACACTATATTCCCCCCCTAAATTATTGAGCCTAATTGATCCCTTAATGTCCTAAAATCATGTATTTCGGAGCCCATTTATTCCACTTTTCAATAAATTACAAGCATTGAATAAATACACCCAATTCATGTGTTACCTCGAACACTTAATGTCCTCGAATTTTGGTCCAAAACCCATACACCCTTTGGCATATGGGCCCCCCTTCTTAGCCAGGACCCATTTTTGGGCATATTGTTGGCAATATTTTAACATTTAAAATTCAAATTTCAAGTGTCAGCTTTTGGGATCTAATTTTTGGGAAATTGAATAAATTGTAATAAATACCTAGTCATTTCACCATTTGAAACTAGATAAGAAGAGAGGTGAAAATTGAGAGAATTCAAGAGAAAGTCAAGAGCAACATTTCAGATATTTATTGCAGCAATTCAAGATCCAAGAATCATGTCAAAGTGTATGTGAGTTCATGTTATCATATTATCATTGTTTTGTGAAGGCTAACCCCTTTTTAGGTCTCCAAAGCATTCAAGCAAATCAAGCAAGAAATATCCAAGACCTTGAGGTGATGTGCATGAATTTACTCCTTCAAGGAAGCCATTGAAGGGTGGTGAGTTACAACACTTTGTGATTTCATGATTCCTTCCTTTCAATTATCCATTTATCATCAACATTGCCATTGTGGAAGTGAAAACACTTACATGAGGTTTAACTGAGGAAAGCCCCTAAAATAGCCCAAGATTTCCTCTCTTTGTGAATGTGTAGATCTCAAGTTAAAGAGGACTGAAAGAAGTGTGAAGAAAAATTATCTATTATTGCATTTTAAGCCCTACATCTTGTCAACAAATAGAAACTCACCTGCATAATTATCTGACAACATTTCGACAACTCTACAATCAAGAATCAGAAGCTCAAATCCAACACCTGAGGACCCCAAAAATGGTTTCAAGACCCCTTATCAAGGAAACATATGCCTCTAGGATTCTGATTCCCCTTAGGCACATTGAAATCAACTTTTCTGAGCAAGTACACTATCCTCTATACTTCTCAAATCTACCATAAATTGGTTGTTTCTATTTATCAGTTGTCAAGATCTTACAATTTTCATATTAGGGAACATAGTCTAATTAGGTTAACCATTCAAAATCATTTCCAATCCATTCCATCTTCAATCAGATGTAGATCCAAGCCTGATTGGCTCACCTTCATGGTTGTAAGTCAATATAATCACCTTGTTGATCTACATCTTAATGTAACTTGGAAAAAGGCCCCTTTGCATCTTAGGTTCTTTTAATTTAGGAACTAGGGTTCCCTTTTTGTATGTTACATATTTTTTAACCTAAAATTTTAACATCATAGACCTTCTAAAAATTGCATTCATTCACCCTAGATCGAGGTTTGCATTGCATTTCTTGTATTTCTCATTTAGGGTTTCATTTTTGCATCATAAAAGCATAAAAATTCATTTTTTTTGCACCACATATTGCATCACAAGTTGCATTAGGGTTCATTTCAGTCATTTGGATCAGATCTACATTCAAATTTAATTCCTTAGGTCACTAAATTATGAAATTGTTCATTGCATTCATTTAGGTCAAAAAGTGAAGAAAAATTGCACAGTTTTGTTTCAAGATTGTATCAAATCACCATTCTCATAATTTTGCATCTTTAAATCATTCAATTATTGCATATTAGATTTGAATTTCATTCAAAATTTTCCTTTATTGAACTACATATTTGCATTTCAATAACATTGTCTTAGATTGAAAAAATTGCATTATTTGATTTCAAATTTGCATCAAATCATCATTTTCAGCATTTTGCATTTAGAATCAGTCAATTGTTGTGTGATTACATCTGGAAATTGCATTCAACATTATTGCACTTATATTTTTCATCACCTTAACCTAAATTGAGTAAAATATAGAAAAATATCCACTGTTCAACCTGTTTGCAACCAGAGGCAACAACATTAAACAACATAAAAAATTAGTTTTTTAGTTTTTTGAACCCTTGTTAGGGACTCAGATGCCCTTGGGAATCCCTATCCTACTCCAGGTGGCTTAGAAATTTTTTGTATAGGTCTTTGTCTCTACATTCTCTATTTGATTTTGCATGCAATTATCTAATTTGGAATTTTAGAAAACTGTTCTTGCATGTTAAAGAAACTCGTCATTTTGCTTCATTTATTGAAAATTCATGAGAAATTGTTGCATTTCAAGATTGAAGATTATCATATCTGTAGGAAAATTATGTATATTTTCTAAAGCATTGCATTATTGGGATAGATTAGTAATTTAATCATGGATAAAAGCACAAACCTGTGTCACACTTTATAAAGGAATCGACCAACAACAAAAAATATACTAAACTTCGACCACATAAAAGTGGTCTTTATGTTTTGAATTTCAAAATGATGTAAACTAATGAAATGTAGAAATTTTGATGAAGTTTATTCCTATATTTTTTTATATTTTAAAAAAATCGTTTTCATTACTTTTTTATCAATTTAAGAATAGATTTTGGAATGCTGAAAATTTCATAAAAAAGTGACTTCATGGGCCATCAAGAAATAAATTGAAAAAACTTCATTTCTCCCTATTTTTTTCTCTAAATAGGTAACTTCAATATCATGTGCATGGAAAAATAAAAATCAAATTTTGATGTATATTTTTCTCGTAATAACATTTTAAAGTCAAACTTGTCAAAATTCAACAATTTTCACGGGTCATCAACTATTGTCTATTTTTTACTTCATTTTCAAAAAACAAATTATACCCTTTTGAAGAAGACTCTCTCCTCTTGTGCCGCATATATTTTTTTAAAAAAATTAATATGTTTTTCTATTTTTAAAAATTTCTAATCAGCCTCTTTTTTAAGTTTAACAACCTACTTCCATTATTTTAAAAATAAAATTAATCAAAATTAATCAAAATATTAAAAATATTACATATTTGGATTCACCACTCTGAGCTCTACAAAAGGGTATTTTTCTTTTTTGTAGAAAAATCATTATGTCTGAAAAAATACTTAGTTGAAGTTGAATGTTTTAGAAAATTTTGGAAAAAGCTGAGTTGGTTGCCAATTAGGATGCCACATAGACAATTTCAGTAGAAAGGATTTCTATAGAAAGGGTTTTGCCTGAAAGTCTTTCTATAGAAACCTCGCACATTAAAAAATACAATTTCAAAGCGGGAAATGAAAATTTTTAATTTTTTGGGATTTAGGCCAAACTTATTCGATCGAAACCCTGTGTGCCACGTGGTTTTGGTCGAAACCTATTTGGCCAAAAAATTTCTAGCCAAAAATATTTCTCTCGGAACTATTTATTTGGCCGAAAGTGTGACACAAGTTTGTGCTTTTAGCCTCATGTTAGATCTCAAGTTCCAAAAGTGCATTCTATATTTACTAGGCCCTTTAGTTGTGATGACTTTCACATGTTAGATGATGCCCTTGGCAACTTCATCTCAACTAGATCATCCACTAAGGCTTCTAACATTCCAACAAATGTAATCCTTAATACTCATAGTAGCTTTTCTCATGATATCCCTCCTAATTGTAAGAGTATCTTAAAACAAGAAAATGAAATCATTGACACATTTCTTAATATCACTTTGCCTAATCTTCATTCACCTCCCAACATATTCCCTACTAGTGAGAACACTTTGGTGCAAAAGGATACAATCATGGACAATCATAAAAATCATATTTTTTCTTCTCCCTATACCTCACCCACTTGTGAAGAAGGTATCGTGGTGTTAGAGGATCCAATCATTGAGTGTCATGAGAATCTTGTTTGTTTCTCTCTCAATACTTCTCCTACTTGGGAAGATATTGTGCCATAGGAGGATGAAATAATTGATACATTTCCTACAACAAATAGTAAGACAAATGGTATAGATGAATATGCTATAAGTTGAAATTAGATCCCCCCTTAGTAGAAGGTCATCAACAAGTAGGTAACTAAGTTGATGTTATGAACACACAAGTAACAATTGGATCTCTTTTAATTAGGGAACCTCCTAAGTCAACTTTCATCATAGGACCACCTAAATAAAAACCAAAACAACCAATTTCTATCTTAAAATTTACAAGACAACTCACTAGTAGGCATATGTCGCAACAACCAAGTTATTAAATAGTTCACATATAACATTCCTCAACATAGTGGTAAAGAGTATGATCTTATCGAGGAACTTTGTCATATTCTAACAAACATCTCCCTTTGGGATTTGATTCAAACATCACCTACATATAATAGGATGCTCCAAGAGATTTTATAGAGGTTGATGTCTAATATTTTGTTAAAATGAATGATGTAGCCACCTCATTTGACTGTATATAAGTGACAAAGTTAGATATTATATTCCCTCAACATGAATTACCCTTGCTTGAGATCCAAAAAAAAAATGAGGTCTTAATAATAAAGGTGATCATTAATGCAATTGGAATTAGGTGTACTCGTATAGACAATGGAGCGGGTCTTAATGTTTGTAGCATTGATCTCCTAGATAAAATTGATGTGGACAAGAATTTGATAGAACCCAATGATGTTAATATTCATGGCTATGAAAATGTTAATGAGAAACCATTAGGAATAATCACATAACCCATTAAGGTTGGGTCCATGGTTTTTCCTAGTCTTGTCCATACCATGTCAGGACCTCTTTCATCCAACCTTCTCCTAGGTAGACCATGGATTCATGCCATGAAGGGAGTATCATCTACTCTTCACCATGAGATGAAGTATGAATATAGTAATAAGATATACATGAATAAAGTAGATGAAGAGAGTTATAAGTTACAAGCCAAAGCCAAACACAATACTTCCAACTCTCTTAATACATTGATTCCAACTTCAAAGGTAGAACCTATACAAGTCGATGGTAATCCTAATTTTCTAAAATTTCCTACAAGAAAAATCTTAGACAATGATTAGGGGGAATTATATTTTACACCCTCCTTTATGGGAGAGTACAAAATCTCACAATCTAAGCTAAAACAATCTTGTGTTTCATTTGCTCAACTTGGTTCTATGTCAACAACATCACTACATGGTGGTGATGGGTGTTGGCCTCCTCCAATGGTTTAATAACTAAGGCCTTAGAGCTATGACTTAAATATTGGACATCTACACTAATATTTCACTCATCATGAAGGTGCATTTAATTATCAACCCAAGGACATAAAATTGAAATGGGTCAGCACTGTATGTGCACTAGGACTTCATTGCAATAATCCATAAACTACGAAAGAAAAAATGCTGGAAGGAAATCAACTTAAACACTAAGAATAAATCAACATCTACACCAAACATTAACAATTGGACTAAATATAAATGGTAGAAATGTAAATTCCAGCAAATAGATAGGAAACTACTCTATCTGCCTTGGCTGCAGGAATAGTCACAGAATGGAATTTCAATGGTTGCAGGAATAGACAGTTGCTGAAACTGAAACTAACTACTTAACAAAAAATAAATTCTAAATTAGATAGGTAGATTTATCACCAAGTGGGCCCCCTTGGGTGAGTCTCCTTTACACTAACTCAAATGCAACAACTCAAAATATCATATTATTTCTTGAAAGCATGTTTACAACATCTCAACAATTTAACTATATTACTAAACTAGAAAATGCAAGTACAAAATCTGAATATCCAACCTCATCAAAAGGGGCCATTGACCATTATTTATAGAGAGAAAAACTACTGATTAACCCTAACTACCTAGGCAGTCGACTCCATCAAAATTGGAGGATATTATTTATTGAAAGCATAGAAAAGGATGGAGGAAGTTATGCATGCGTTGAATCGGTCAAAACGGACTTGCTCCAATGAGAATCTAGCACAACACACTTCCTATATTTTCTCAACAGACATAAATGACCATTAAAAAGGTGGTTACATTCTTTTATTTGAATTAGGAATTTCCCTCCATGAGAATTTTTCTTGCTTTGACTTCTTAATGATCAACTTCTTGACTTCTTGGTAACTAACCAATTGACAATAATTTCTCCCATGAAGTAGGCTTTTTTGACATCAACATTCTAGCAAAAACATGCACAACAACATTAGCACACACAAACAAATGTATATCTATAATTACTTTAGTGACATTCATTCAACCACTAGTAAATTCAACATAGATAATTCTCATAGCATTATAATGTCATTAAAAACCGCAAGGATAAACTTATGCCAAGGTTTATGGTTTTGAGGGAAACAACATAGAAAATGTCAACAACCAGTATCAAAGTCTATGATAGCAACAACAAATAGATAATAGATCATATCAAAATTAAGCCATTAATTGAGCTCATCATTCCCCCCCAACCTAACATTTTGTTGGTCCTCCAGCAGGAGTACTATTATTTTTCCTAGTTAATGCCTTGAAATCACCAACTGGTAGCTACCCCACATTAGTTTCTACAGTGTCAGAATTAGGATCCCAGTAGAATCCTTTTTTTCTCTCCAGCCTGTTCCATCTTTCCCTTTCAACAACTATGTCATACTAGTAAAGATTGTAATCTGGCACAAGCCACAGTAGTGTAGGCGACTGAAATGTGAGTGGAAGCCAAAATTGTTGTTTCATCCTCCCAATCAATATGTACTTGCCAAATCTTTTGCATGCTGCAACATAGTTCTGTAAAGAGTGGGGTTCAACTTGTTTCAATTCTTCAAGAAAACTGTTCCACCTCTATGCTAAGTATCCCATTACCGATTTCCCAGTGGTTTTAGCTACTTTCTCATATTCTTTGTAAATGTCTTCCATAACAAGAATAATCCTCCTGTTGTAACTTGGGAAATAAAGGAATCTATGCCATGTTTGAAAAATGTCTACAGGGTTACTAGATTCATCCCTGAGAGCCAAGGGAGTATACAATTCTCTATCCTTGTAAGTCCTATATCTTTGTCCCCAACTAATCTCATTTTGAATCTCGGACATAAATTCCTCAAGTGGAGGTCTCCAATGTACAGTAAGGGATTCCACTCATGATCATCAGACACAACATAATTATGTAGATATAGTTCACATAGAAAATTTTTAACATTAGGAGGGGCAATTTGATAAGCTTGGAAAAATTCATGTGGAGTGTCAAGAGAAGGATTCAAACCTGAAATAATCCTTGATAGTTTAAAGGAAAGATTTTGCTCCTTCAAGTTTAGGGTATACACTCTAAGAGGAGTTCTACATGCTATCATTTTGGGTATTAAATCTACCACAGTATCTACCATTTCCTTTAAAGCAATAATTTTTTCATTCTTTTCTTCAATCTCCACATCCTTATTTTTAATCTCATTTTGCAACTTGTGATTTTCCTTCTTCCATCCCTCTTATTTTCTTTGCATCTCACCCCATAGTTTCAAAGATACATCATTCAATGAAAAATGAGGGGGTTTATGTGTTCCAACCAAAATCTTCCTTTGCATTGGCTCTTGTTATTCAAATAGCACCACCTACAGTGACTCTATTTGTTCATCCCTCTCTGGTTGTAGGAGGGTTTGAACTAGGGTTTGCACCAAAGGTTGATGCTCTAGGAGTAATTTCAGCAGCCCTTGCTTCCCTACTAACCCTATGGGGTTGAGGTTGACCTCTAACATGTTCTGGTCTAAATTGATCAATGTTTAAAAAATCCTCCCACGCCATATTAGATACTTCATGCAAAAAAATTTCCACTAACAGTTACATTAAACAATGGTGAGAGACATAATTATCCCTACCTTTCTACATTTTGGCCACCATGATGGCAAGGAGGTGATATAGCACAGTGGTCACGTTCATTCTTTGTCCATGCCTCATATGGTTTAGGAGATTGAAGTGTACAGAATGGAGGCATGATTGGTGGCCTTCACAAGTAATATACCTGACAATGTGGACAACTACCTGCTTCCATGGCTCTAGTAAAGAAGTTCTCTTTGTACCTTGTTTATCCACCACCAATGGAGGGTCACTGGGTTTAGTAAATTTAGCCTTGGCTAAACTTGCATCTTTGGTAGCAGCGTATGGCTTACCATGAATAGGTAAACCCATTACCTCCACAATTATTTCCTTAGTAACGATCACCTCCAACCCTTTTACCATTTCCTTCCGCTCAGAGAATTTCTATGCAAATTCATGTGCAATGTCTTCATTGTAGCTATCGAGCTTAAAGAAATAGTCTAGCCATCCACAATTTTTGAATTCTGCCAAAGAAGGCGCATCCTGCATTACCACATTATGAACTATGGGTTCATTCTGAATTAGTTGACCTCCCATTGTTCAGCTTCTTGTAATCAAACAAACACTCTGCTAAATTTCATTTTTCTACAATCTCTTTCTAAAAACCACAACTTCTTCTTCCTGCAATTCTTCCTTTAGTCGTGTTGATGCCAATGTCATGTAGCTCACTAAATTAATGTTGCGTGACATTTGAAATTATGACTAGGTAATAAATATTCATTAATGAGGGGTATTATGGAAAGAAATGGTGGCAGTTCAGTGACATTTCACATATGCAAGCCATCATTTCAATTTATCGTTCAAATTGGATCAATGTAAATTTGCTAATATGGATGACGCATGGACTTGTGAGTTGATAATCCCCCCCAACCTAATTTACAACATGTGTCTGCATAGGATGGGTAATAATTATGATTGGACAAGGTGGTGTACAATTTCATGCTATGTGAAATATCTACATTTAATTATAGTAATTAAAGAAATGCACTAAAGATAATAAAGATATAACAATTTTTTTTTAACGTACCTAAAATCTTGGAGTATCTTTGCAAAGAATGTGAAGTATCGATTACCTTTTAGAAGTACCGTCGAACAATTGATGCAGTGATGATGGAATGGAATGATGACAGAGTTATGGAAGAGAGAGAAGATGGAGATGGATGGATGAATCGGTGAATTAATGAAGAAGTGGACTCCCAAAAAAGTGGAAGTATTTATTATGAAGTGATTGCATGTGTACTTAGATTAGTCAGAAGGAGGGACACTAGGCTCACTTCCTTTGGCTATAGGAAGTTTGAAGACTGGGTGTTGGTTAAATTGTTGCATGAATTCCTCATAGGACGTTGGCTTATGATACGACCTTAGACGGTGACCATTGACCAAAAGTTTGAATCTGACAGGGTCAATGGTGGTGAGTTGTACAACTCCATTGGGAAATACTTCTGCAACTTCATATAGTGCCAACCATCTAGTCTGCAATTTACCTCCATTGTCTTGATACCTGGAGTCATAAAGGAGTGCCCAATCACCAAGCTAAAACTTCTTGTCCTTTATGTACTTATCATACCATTTAATCATTTGATTCTGCACTACCTTAGTATGATGAAAGACTATCTTTCTCATCTCATCCAAATTTTTTAGTTGCATGATTCTATTTTTTTGTGCCTCAGAGATATCCATCCCTAAGTCTAGTGTAGTCCTAAGAGTTTTATGCTCAAATTCAATGGGCATCATAGCTTTCTTCCCATATAATAATTGGAAAGGAGTGAAGCATGTGGCTATTTTCCAAGTGATCCTATAGGTCCAAACAGCTTCTACTAGCCTATTTTCCCAATCCTTCCTATGGATAGCCACTGTTTTGGTCAGAATGGCCTCAATTTCCCTGTTGGTCACCTCAACTTGGCCATTGGCCTGAGGATTGTTGGCCTCCTACAATGATTTAAAGACTAAGTCCATAAAGTTGTGATTCAAAGATTGGACATCTAATCAGAATAACTATCTTAATCACCATGAAGGTGCATTTAACTTGTCAACCCAGGGACATAGACTTGAAATGGGTCAGCATAGTATGTGCACTAGGAATCCACAGCAGCCATGTTCACCCTACAACTAAGAAAGACATAATGTTGAAAGTAAATTAATTGGAAAGAAGTATCGTAAATTTTGAACATAAACTGAAAACTATAATAAGTTGACATGGATGACAAAAATGAAAATTTGAGCGAACAAACAAGAGACTACTCTATCTGCAAGAAAATTCATAGAATGGAGTTCTAGTGGCTGTAGGAACAAACAGTGCCATATTATTAACTAATTGTTGAACAAAAAGTATTAACTAAACTAAATTATGGAATTCTCCCCAAGCGGGCCCCCTTGGATGAGTATCCCTTAAGACAAATGTAAGCTTAGATGCACAAACTTATAACTTCATTTTATTCATTGCAAAACATGAGTACAATTGAGCAGCATAATCATATTACTGAAAAACTAGGAATGTGAATATAATCATCAGATTAAGCAACTTCTTGAGAAGGAGCATCTGAGTCTTATTTATAAGAAGAAAAGCTACTAACTACCTAGCAAGGTGGTCAACTCCAATAGATTAGGAGGACACCACTTTAGGGAAAGCATAAAAAGTGGAGAGGCGGTTACACATGTGCGAAATCTAGTCAAGCATGTTTTCCTTAACACATATTTAGCACAACAGTAACGCATATATTCACTCAACTGATAATTAAGGCCATTTACAAGGCGGTTAAAATTTTGATTTGAATGAGGAATCTCCCTCTGTCGACAGTCTTCCCTCCATTGACCTTTGAATGATGACCTTGTTGACTGTTATGGTGAATGACCAGCAGGCAGAATCTTCCTCAATTTGGCATGCCTCTAATTATATTTTCATAACAATATTAGTACGCACAACAATTACATATCTGTAACTACCTTAATTCAACATTCATTAATCCACATGTAAAATTATCATAGATAGTTCATATAGCATGTCAATTTCAATTAAAGGTTACAAAAATAATCTTATGCTCAATGTCTCTGGTTTTGACGAAATATCATAAAAGGTCAACATCCAAGCATCAAATTCTATGACAACTACAACAAATGGATAATAAACTTTTTCAAAATTGAACCATAAATTAGACTCATCATTCTCCCCAACCTAAGGATTTGTTGGTCCTCTAGTAGAGGAAGAGTTATTCTTTTGCTTGGTCAATTCCCTAAAATTTGCAACTGCCAGCTGTCCTACATCAGTTCTTGTAGTGCGTGAATTAGGATCCCAATAGAACCCTTGGTGTTTGTCCAACCTACTCCATCTTTGTCTCTCTGTAGCTATATCATAATGATAATACCTAAAATTTGGCACAAGCCACAATAGGATAGGTGGCTGAAAAGTCAGTGGAATCCAAAATTGTCCCTTTGTCCTTCCAATCTGTATATATGTATCAACTCTCTTATGTTCTGCATCATAGTTCTGTAGGGAGTGAGGCTCAACTTGTTTTAATTCATTAGTTAGGTTGTTCCACCTCTGTGCCATATATCCTGTTACAGGTCCCCCTATGGTTTTTTCTACCTTCTCATATTCTTGGTAAACCATTTCTCTCTCAAGTAGGATCCTATTGCCATAGCTTGGTCTGTAAAGAATTTTGTTCCAATCCCTAAAAAATGTCTCCTAGATTTCTAGATTCAACCCTGATGGACAGGGGAGTGTTGGATTCTATTTTCCTATAAGCCCTGAATTGTTCTTCCCAACTGATTTCAATTTGTATCCAGGACATAAATTCCCTTAGTTGGACATCCCCAACATACAACAAAGGATTCCAATCATGCTCTTAGGTCACAACATAATTATGCAAATAGAATTCACACAACAAATTTTTCATCTCAGGAGGAGCAATTCGATAGGCATTGAAAAATTCAAGAGGAGTCTCAATGGAAGGATTCAAACCTAAAAATATCCTTTCTAATATAAAAGAAAGATGCTTATCCATCAAATATAGAGCATAGACCCTTGGAGGATTCCTGCACTCTAATATCGAAGGTACTAAGGCTGCCATATTGTCCATCTTTTTTAAAGTAGCAATTTTTGTATCCTTATCTTCAATCTCTTCATCTCTCTTTTGAATTTCCTTCTTTAGCCTATGTTTCTCCTCTTTCCATTCTTCTTCCCTCCTTTTCATATATTTCCATAATTTCATAGGTACCATGTGCATTGAAAAATCAAAGGGCTTATGTATTCCCACCAAAAAATTTCCTGGCACTTTTGCTTGCTCTTCATATGGCTCCAACTATAGGGATTCTGTTGATTTAGCCAATTCTAGCTACAGGGGTACTGATTGTTCTCCCATTTTTGGTTGCAGGGCCTCTTGTTCTTGCTCTTTCTTTTGTTGCAAGAATTCTTTATTTTTCTCTTGTTGTAGGAGCTCCTGATTTTCCTCATACTCTTGACTTTCAACTTGTTTTGCAATCTCAGCAAGATCTACCAACGTTATATTTGTTGCTTCCTCAAATATGCCCTTTTCCTCAACATTCACCTATCCCATTGCAGCTTCTATGCCCTTGTGTGATGTCTCTCTAGACTTAGGGATTTCCTGCGGAGATACACCAAATGCTAGCTTAGCTAGTCTTGTTTTTCTAGGAGGGCTCTCATGGTTTTCTTTGGTTGTAGGAAGAACAGTGTTAGCCTTCCATTTCTTAGAACTTGGCACTTCTTTTTCTGTCATTTTATTTTTAGCTTTTCCTTTCCTTATTTTTGCCTCTTTCTTTTGTTCCCTAGTTCTCATTAGGGTTCCCAAAGGGACATCATCATCAAAATCTACAGAGGAACTTTCTTTTTCTGATTGTTCTATCTCAGAAGAACTAATCTCTATAGTTTGCTTGGCTGTAGGAAGGTTTACACTTGGGCTTGCACCAGAAGTTAAGCTTTAGGAGTGGCTCCAACATTGCTCACTCTCCTACTAACCCTATGAGGTTGAGGGAAAAACCTAGGTCATAATTGCTTTGGTCTAATTTGTGTTGGTTGCTATGGTTGTGTTGTTGATATGTAGTTGTCCTTGATGTCAAAACTATTAGCATAATTGTATTGAAGGATATATATGTCGAGGATATTGAGAATATTGTTGAAGGAAGATTTGTAAGTTGCCAGAGGAACAATGCAGGTCAAGAAGGTGTTTTGTTATGTACATTGAATATTAGTTGTTGTGGAATAAAGGGTTTATTGTTGTGAGTATCTAGATCATCTACTGGAAGTTTCAGAGGTCCGCGTGAAGATTTGATCGTGTTATGGATAGTTTTGCTCTGACAATATTTCTATGATTTTTGTCAGTGCTCCTGATTGAAGTTTATGTGATTATGATAATATCAGTTGTTGCAGATGCTTCTTTGTTATTTCTTGTTTCTTGTGGATGCTTCTAGATCATTCTATATCTTCATCGTATGCCCACATTGATAGGTGTGTTCATGGTCGAAGATTTTTCTCATGTGTGTTCAGGTTTTCATGTTATTGGCTGACATGATGGTTGTAACGTTTTGAGGATCCTTGAAGATTTAAATTTGAATGTTTGGCGCACTCGAGGATATTCTTCTGGGTCACATCATAATATTAGCTGATGGTGTTTTATTCACATTAAAAACTTATTTGTAAATTTGGGACTGACATTGTAAATATGTTTTATATTTTGGCCGAAAAAGTTGATGAAATTCTTGGTGTGGATATATAAGAATGGTTATTTGTGCAAAGTTATAGAGTGGGTGAAGTGAAGAAAAGCTAGAGAAGAGAGAGTGTGTGAATATTGACCTATTCATTCAATTGCAGAGCAGAGTGTGAATAATTTGGAGCGAAGTGTGAAGAAGTATTTTTGTGCTGGAATTGTAATGAAGCTTGCATAGAAGCTATTTTCATAGTTCATACCCTGTGGATCTAATCCAAATTTCTTTGTAGTGTTGGGAAGTGAGCTCTAGGAAGTGTTCCTGAATGCATGTGCATTCCCATTATTTTTCATTATACTTTTAACAGGGTATAATATTGTGGACTAACATCCACCATGGTTTTTCCCCCAATAGGGTTTCCACATAAAAATATTGGTGTTCTCTTTGCTTCTGATGTGTTGATTGTTCATTCATCAGATATGAGATTAAGTTAAGTAGATTTTGAGAAGTTTAAATATTCTATGAAAACTAATTCACCCCCCTCCTAGTTGTTTGTCCTTGTTTTTCCAACAATTGGTATAAGAGCAAGTCCCTCTAAAGAAGTTTAAAAGCTTGAGGTGATATGAGATGGCATCATACAAGAAGGATAGTCCTAGATTCGATGGAAAAAACTACTCATTGTAGAAAGCTAGGATGGAGTGTCATTTGAGGTGTATTGGTGAACCCTACTGGAAGATTACAAAGAATCCATATGTTATTCCTCAGAATGGTCCTTCCACTACTGATGGGATTAAATAAACTAAGAATAATATCAAGGCTATGGAAGCTTTGTTGAGTGCTTTGATAGATTCAGAAATGACAAATGTGATAGGTTTGAAGAAAAATCATGAGATTTGGATGAAGCTAGAAAATTTGTATGAAGGAGATGTGCATGTGAAGATGGTTAAGCTATAGATTTTGAAAGGCAAGTATGAAAATTTGAAGATGGGTGAAGATGAAAATATTTCTTCTTTTATTGAAAGAGTAAATAAACTTGTGATGGGTATTAGATGTGTTGTTGGGACCTTGGAAGAGGAAAAAATTGTAGCTAAAGTACTCAAATCATTTCCTCCCTCATACAAAGCAAAGGCTCATGCTATTGAAGAATTTAGATCAGTAAAAAATGTGACAAGGGATACACTGATTGGTAAAAATTTTGCCTTTGAGTTGAGTGAATTTGGTGAATCTATTCCCAATACTAGAACTACATTTAAGGCTACTATATCCAGAAGAAAAAATAAATGATATGATCTAAGAGAGTCCTCCAAGAAGTCATTCAAGTATGAGGAATAAATGAAACAACTTGAAGATGAAGAAACTGAAGTAGAAGAGTTGGAAGCACTGATTGTGAAGAAAGAAGGTAGAGGACAAGGTAAGTATAAAGTAATGTTTCATATTAGGTGTTTCTCTTGCAATAAAATAGGTCATTTTGCATCAAGGTGTCCTGAAAAAGTTCCTAGGACTAATCCTAACAAGTCTAGATTTTAAAAGAAATGTTACTATGTTGAAGGAGTGATTGATAAAGAGTCTGATAAAGATAATGGAAATGAAGATGAATGGGTGTTCCTTGATATCAAGGAAAATGGTCTGGTGGCTATTGAATCTGCTAAAGTTGAGAAAGTTCTTGCAACCTAAATTGAAGAAAAGGATGAGTGGGTTATTGACAATCGATACTCACATCATATGACTGGTGACAAAAGCAAATTTGTAAGTCTAGAGAAGTATGACGGTGGGGTTGTAAGATTCAAAGATAACAATGTTGGTGTGATTCGTGGTAGAGAATCTATTTTTCTTGGTGGTAAGCATAACACTGATGATGTCCTTTATGTTTAAGGTTTGAAGCAAAATCTATTGAGTGTTTGATAGATGGTTGATAAGGGATATGATCTCCAATTCAAAGGTGGAAGATGCAGGATACTTGGAAGTTTTGGAAATGTAATTGCTTCAGGTAAAAAGACAAAAGGTAATATTTTTCACCTGAATCCTGCTAGTGGAAGTTATTTAATTGCTCAAGTAGATGAAAGCTAGTTATGTCATAGGAGACTGTGTCATGTGAATTTTGATAACATTGTCAAAGTAAGCTCCACTCAAGTAGTAAGAGATCTACCTAAGTTAGTGAAGCCTGCTAACACAATTTGTAAGGAATGTCAGATGGGAAAAAAAACTAGAGTTTCTTTTCAGACCAAACAACAACATTCTAATGGATTACTAGAGCTAGTACATATTGATCTATCCAGTCCCTCCAGAGTTAGAAGTCTTCATGGAGAAAGGTACTTTATGTTGCTTATTGATGACTACTCTAGAATGATATGGGTTGCTTTCTTAAGAGAAAAATGTGAAGCATTATAGAAATTCAAAAGTTTCAAAGCTATGGAAGAGAATGAAAAAGTTCTAAAAATTAAATGCTTAAGATCAGACAGAGGTGGTGAGTTCACCTCTAGGGAGTTCAATTCTTTTTGTGAAGAGAATGGAATTAGAAGACAGTTATCTACTCCCCAAACTCCTCAACATAATGGAGTTGCAAAGAGGAAGAACAAAACAATTCTGAATGCTGCTAGAACAATAATGATTGAAGGAAATGTGCCTCACATCTATTGGAGTGAAGTTGTAAGCACTATTCTATACACTTTAAACCAAGTAAATGTCAATGGTAAGTCTAGTAAGACTCTTTTTGAACTATGGTTTGGTTATAAGCATACTATTAATTATTTCAAGATCTTTGGAAGCAAATGCTACATTAAGAGAGATGAGGGCATAGGCAAGTTTGATGCAAGAAGCGATGAAGGAATCTTTCTAGGTTAATCTACTAAAAGCAAGGCCTACTAGTGCTATAACATAAGATTAAGAAAAATGGCTGAGAGTGCAAATGTCAGAGTTGATGAGGACTCTGTTAAATCATCCAGATACTGAGTATATGATTCAAATGACTAGGAATACAATAAAAACAAAGGGAAAAATGGTCAGACACAAAATCAACTTCAAATTGTTCCACATGTTCCGGTAAAACAACTTCCATTTGTTCTGGTAAATCAAAGTAGTCAGGAAGTAGAGACAAGTGAAAGTGCAAAAGAAAGAATAGAAGAACTAGAAGTTCAAGAAAGTCCTAAGGTTCCAAGGTATGTAAAGCTAAATCATTCTAAAAATCAAATTATAGGAGACAAGAATAAAGGTTTGCAAACTAGAAGAAAGATTGTAGAAGAATATTGCTTGATTTCCAAGATTGAGCCTAAAGATGTCAATGAAGCTTGCAATGATGAACACTGGATGGAAGTTATGAAGGAAAAACTGATGTAAATTGAAAAGAATGATACATGGATACTTGTTCCCAGACCTAAAGACAAAAATGTGATTGGTACTAAATGGGTCTTTCAGAATAAGCTAAATGAACAAGGTGAAGTGGTATGAAATAGAGAAAGACTGGTATGTAAAGGGTATTCACAAATGGAAGGTATTTATTTTGAAGAAACCTTTGGCCATGTTGCCAGAAAGTTGTAAGACAATTTCTTGCTTATGTTGCATATAAGAACTATAAAGTCTATCAAATGGATGTGAAGTCAACTTTTTTGTATGGTGAGCTAGAAGAAGTATATATTGAACATCTGAATGGATTTCAATTGACTGATAAGGGAGACATGAGTTTTCAATTAAAGAAAGCTCTATATGGACTCAAGCAATCCCCCAAAGCCTGGTATGCTAGACTGGATAAATATTTACTAAAGCTTGGATTCAATAAAGGTAATGCTAACAACAACTTGTATTTCAAGTTGGATCATGAAAAAGAGTTGATTATTGAGGTCTTTGTTCATGACATTATTTTTAGAGGAGATGATAATCTATGTATGAAGTTTTCTGATGCAATGAAGAGTGAATTTGAAATGAGTATGATTGGAGAGATGAAGTTCTTTCTGGGATTGCATGTTACTCAATTAGACAATGAAATTTTCATATCTCAGTCCAAATATGTGAGAGAGTTGTTGAAGAAGTTTGACATGGATGACTCAAAGCCTGTTGGTACTCCCATGGTAATCGAATGCAAGTTAACACAGAATGATGATTCTCCTAAGGAAAATCAAACAAGATATAGGTTAATGATTGTTGGATTGCTCTACTTAACTCAAAATAGACTAGGCATTATGAATGTTGTATGTATGGTTGCTAGATTTTAGGCTGATCCAAAAGAATCTCATGTGACTGTTGTAAAGAGAATCTTCAAATATCTTAAAGGAACAACTAATTTTGGAATTTGGTACCCTAAGGATGATGATATTACTTTGAGTGCATATAATGATGCAAATTGGGCTAGAGATGTAGATGACAGGAAGAGTACTAGTGGTGGTTCTTTCTTCCTAGGGAAGAAGTTGGTGCCTTGGTTGAGTAAAAACCAGAATTCCATTTCTCTATCTACTGCTGAGGTAGAGTATATTTCTTCTACAAATAACTGTACCCAAGTGATGTGGATGAAATAGATGCTAAAAGATATCAAAGTAGTATATGATGAACCTATTGCCATATATTGTGACAACTCAAGTGCAATAAACATATCAAAGATTCGGGTGCTACACTCTAAGACCAAGGATATATCAATCAAGTTTCACTTCTTGAGGGAAAAAGTGAATGAGAGAGAAGTCGGACTGGAGTATATGCCTACCAAAGAATAGGTTGCAAAATTTTTCACCAAGCCGTTGCCAAAGGATACTTTTGAGTATCTAAAAGGGATGCTAGGGGTTGTTACCTCTCCTGATATGAACTAAAAGATGCATTTACTTGCATTAATCCATGTGCTTCATAGATATTTCCTAATCCAGATTGATGTTTCCATGGATGCTACTTAGGGGGAGTAGTAAGATGTGAAAATATGTGGTTTAGAGCTTGTATGTGGAAAGATAATTCTTATCTTTTCCATTGATGTCAAAGGGGGAGAAGAGCAATGTGAAAAATATTTTTAGGGGGAGAAAAACAATTGAGGAAAAGATTTAGAACCTAAGGGAGAGTAAGTGTAATTGTGTTGATGGTATTTTTCACATCATGTGTTGCCATCAATGCCAAAGGGGTAGATTTTTGGATGTTGTGGTTGTGTTTCTAATATGTGGTTGTCATTGATGTCAACACTATTAGCATTATTGTATTGAAGGTTGTATAGGACGAGGATATTGAGAAAACTATTGAAGGAAGAGTTGTAGGTTGGCAGTGGAAAAGTGTAGGTAAAGAAGTTGTTTTGTTTTGTACATTGAAGATCAATTGTTGTGGACTAAAGGGTTTATTTTTGTGAGTATCTAGATCATCTACCAAAAGTTTCAGAGGTTTGCATGAGGATTTGTTCATGTTATGAATAGTTGTGCTCTGACAATGTTTTTGTGGTTTCTGTCAGTGCTCTTGATTGAAGTTTATGTGATTCTAGTAATCTCAGTTGTTGCAGATGCTTCTCTATTATTTCTTGTTGATTGTAGATTCTTCTATATCATTCTCTATCTTTGTTGTATGTTCGTGTTGATCGGTGTACTCGTGGTTGAAGATTTTTCTCATGTGTGTTCAGGTTTTCATGTTCTTGGCCAACATGATGGTTGTAACATGTTACAGATCCTTGGAGATTTAAATTTGAATGTTTGGCATGCTCGAGGATATTATTTTCAGTCGTATCATAATATTAGCCAACGGTGTTTGATTCACATTAAAAACTTATTTGTAAATTTGGGGCCGACATTGTAAATATGTTTTATATTTTGGTCGATGAAGTTTTTGATGAAATTCTTGGTGCAGATATATAGGAATGGTTATTTGTGCAAAGTTATAGAGTGAGTGAAGTGAAGAAAATTAGAGTAGATAAAGTGTGGAAATATCGATCTATTCATTTGATTGCAAAGCAGATTGTGAAGAAGTTTGAGTGAAGTGTGAAGAAGTATTTTTGTGCTTAACTGGAACTATAATCAAGCTTGTGTGGAAGCTATTTTCTTAGTTCATACCTTGTGGATCTAATCCAAATTGCTTTGTATTGTTTGGAAGTGAGCCCTTTTGTATTTGAGCAATGAGCTCTAGGCAGTGTGCCTGAATGCATGCGCATTTCCATTATTTTTCATTATAATTTTAACAAGGTATAATATTGTGGACTAACATCCATCATGGTTTTTTCCTTAACAAGGTTTCCACATAAAAATCTTGGTGTTCTTTGTGCTTTTGATGTGTTGATTGTTCATGGTTTATTGTTCATTTATTAGATCTAAGATTAAGTTAAGTTTGAAAAGTTTAAATATTCTGTGACAACTGATTCACCCCCCCTTCTTAGTTGTTTGTCCTTGTTTTTCCAACAATTTGATTAGTATTTAAAAATTCTTCCCAAGTCATATTAGACACATCCTTCAAAGACTTCTCAACTAATAATCTGATCAGACAATGGTGGGAAACGAAATTATCCCTACCTTTTTGGGTCTCGACCACCATGATTGAAAGAAGGTGACATTGAACATTTGGCACATTCATTCTTCCCCCATGCCTCATATGGTTCAGGAGTTTAAAGTGAATAGAGTGTAGGTTCGACAGGTAACCTTCACAAGTGATATACCTTATAATGTAGACATCTATTTGCTTCCATGGGTTAGGCAGAGAGATTCTCTTCACACCTTGCTTGCCTACACTCAATTGAGGGTCACCAGGTTCTATTAAATTTAGCCCTATTTGACCTTGTGTCTCTGGTAGCAAGGTAATGTTCACCGTTGGAAGGAAACCCTATAACTTCTACAATCCTTTCTTTAGTGGCCATTACCTCCAACCATTTTACCATGGCTTTTCCTTCAGACAATGTTTGCACAAATTCCAACACAACATCTTCATCGTAACCATTCAACTTTAGGAAATAATCTAACCACCCACAATTTCTAAACTCGGCCTGGCAAGGTGCATCCTACAGTAATACATCATGAACCATGGGTTCATTTTGAATTAACCCACCTCCCAATGTTCAGCTGTCTGCAATTAAACACACATCTGGAAGCCTAAATTTCACCTTCCTACAACACCGTTGAATTCCCAATGCCAATGTCATATGAATTTTACCTTTTTAGTGGCTTAGGATTATGACAAGAGCAATAAAGGAAGTAAAGGGTAATAAATTAAGGATACAATCAAGAAAAATGGTGGCGATTGATGTCATTTCACACAAGCGAGCCATCACCTCACTCAAAATTCAAATTGGATCAATTTAGACTTTGCTGACATGGATCATCATAGACTAACACTTGGACATAGTGACACACCCCCCCCCAACCTAAATTTATGTTTCCTCACATGCGAGATAGTAATGGAAATTTGAAAAGGGCTAGGAATAATTACATGCTATGGAGAACATCTACATTAATGTACAACAATTAATGAAATGTATTAAAAGACAATTAAGATATAACAAATTGATGTGCATGTACCTAAATTCTTGGAAGATGTGTTGTAAAGATTATGGAGAAAGTACCAACTTCATTTTTAAGAAATTAGTTGAGAAATTAATGAAAGTGGAGTGGAATGAGGTGAAATAGAATGAGGTTAAATTATGATGGTGTGATAGAAGAGAGAGGAAGGTGGAGATGGATGGTCAGATGGGTGAATGAGTGAAGAAGTGGACCCCCAAAAAAGTGGAAGTATTTATTATGACAAGTTACATACCTTCGTTATCTAGAAGGAGGGACACTAGGTCCACTTCTTTCAGCTATAAGAAGTTCGGGGGTTGCATGCTCAGTGAATTTTTGCATGAAGTCCTCCTTTGAAGTTGGCTTGTGGTAAAACCTGAGGTGATGACTGTTGACAAGCAACTTAAATCTGAAAGGTTCAATGGTGGTGAGTTGAACAACACCATTGGGGAAAACTTCAGCAACCTCATATGGTCCTAGCCACCTTGTCTTCAATTTCTCTGTATTGTCCTAATACCTTGAGTCGTAGAGAAATTCCCAATCATCTAGATGGAATTTCTTGTCCTTGATGGATTTTTCATGCCACTTTATTCTTTGATTCTATACTACCTCTGTATGATGCAAGGCTTCCTTCCTCATCTCATCCAAATCATTCAGTTGCATGATTATATTCTTTTGTGCCTCAAATATTTTCATCCCCAAGTCTAATGCAATCCTAAGAGTCTTATTCTCAAATTCAATGGGCATCATGGTTGTCTTTCCATACCACAACTCAAATGGAGTGAATCTTGTAGTTGTTTTACAGGTGGTCCTGTAGGCCCAAACAACTTATGGTAGCCTACTTGCCCAATATTTTCTATGTATAGCCACTGTCTTGGTTAGAATGGCTTCAATTTATATGTTGGTCACCTCAACTTGGCCATTGGCTTAAGGGTGATAAGGAGTAGACTTCTTGTGCCTTATGTTGTACTCATTGACCAGTGTTGTAACAAGGGTTGAAGTGAATTGAGCCCCTTAACTAGTCACTATCTCTCTTGGAACCCAATACCATGTAAAAATTTCCTCAAAAATAAATTTTGCAACCTTATTATCTCTTGCATGCTTCATGGATTTAACTTCTACCCACTTGGTTACATAATCAATGCATACTGAGATATAGGATTTACCATTTGATGGAGGATCAATGGGTCCTACAAAGTCTAATCCCCACTTATCAAATGGAGTGATTACTACCTAGGGGTAAAGTGACATCTCATCAGATTTGGTTGGTCAACCCATCCTCTGGCATTGGTCACACTTCCTTGTATATCTCCCTGTATTCTTGTGGAGTGTGGGCCAGTAATATCCTGTGTTCAAAATTTTCATTGTTGTCCTCCTAGTTGCAAAATGCCCTCCATAGGGTTCATTGTGACATGCATGAAATATATCATATGTCTCATCTTCCCTCACACATATCCTTATGACATGGTCTAGTCCAATGTAGAACAAACATCCTGCAATCCATGAGAAAGGAAATTTTTTCTCAATGAGCACCCTTCTCTCTTTTGGAGAGAAATGAGGAGGAACTCTCCCTATGACTAGATAATTAGCTATTTCAGCATACCAAGGTGTATGCACACTGATACAAAATAAAGGTTCATTAGGGAAAGAGTCATCAATGACTTGATTTTCCTTTGATGTAGTCAACCTTGAAAGAAATTCTACAACAACATTGGCCTTCCCTGGTTTATCCATAATGGTTATGTCAAACTCTTGCATCAACAACAACCATCTTGATAGCCTACTTGAGATCAAGGGTTTATTCATGAGGTATCTAATGGTTGCATGATCAGTGTGCAAAAATATCTGATAGCCAGTTATGTAGTGTCTAAAATTTTTTAGGGCATAGATTACTACCAACATTTCTTTTTATGTCACTGCATAGTCGAATTTAGCTCACTGCAAATTTTTGCTGATAAAATAAATAACATTTTCAATTGCTCCTTCTTTTTGTCCCAGGACTGCTCCTATAGCATAGCCTAATGCATTTGTATGAATGTGAAAAGGAAGCTCCCAATTAGGACCTTTGAGTACAGGAGCATGAGTTAAAGTTTCTTTCAAGTCAGAGAATGCCTTGTCATAGTTTGTTGTCCATTGAAATTCAACATCTTTGGTTAGGAGATTGTACAATGGTGCTACCATTTTGCTAAAGTATTTCATGAAATGCCTATAATAACCTGAATTTCCCAAGAAAATCCTAACATATTTCTATTTTATAGGTATAGAAAAAGTTGTGATCACGTCAATCTTGGCAGGATCTACTTGAATTCCTTTGGAAGAGATGTAGTGGACAAGGACTACACCTTTTTGCATCATTATGAAGCACTTTTCACTGTTTAAAGAAAAATTATGTTCTTCACATATTTTTAAGACTCTCCTAATATTTTCCAATGCTTCATTAAAATCAGCACCATAGGTGGTAAAATCATCCATATAAATCTCCATGCAATCATGAGAGATATCTGAAAAACATGCTAATGACTGCCCTTTGAAAAGTTGCAGGTGCATTGCATAAGCCAAATGGAAGTACTGAGTAGCAATATGTCCCCAATGGATAGGTAAAGGTGGTCTTCTCTTGGTCCTTAGGTGCAATTTGGATATGGTTATACCCACCGAATCCATCTAGAAAAGAAAAGTATTGTTTTTCTGTAAGTGAATATAGAACTTGGGCTATGAAAGGAAGGGGAAATGGTCCTTTTTGGTGGCACATTGAGTTCCCTATAACCAACAAAAACTCACCACTTCCCTCCCTTTTTGGGCACAATCACCAATGGAGAAACCCACTGACTATCTGAAATGGGGTAGATAAATCCTGCATCTAGCAATTTCTATAGTTCCCTTTTTACAATTTCTCTTAATGGGGGGTTAATTCTTCTTTGTGGCTGCCTCACTGGTGTACAATCATCTCTGATGTTTATCCTATGAGTGTATATCTTAGGATCCAAGCCCTTCATATCATGATAGTCCTATGCAAATGCATGTTTGTGGGTCCTTAACAAATTTTTCAAAGCTTGTTGTTGTTCTTCACTCAACTTGTTAATATTTAGATAGTTTCCTTCTAAAACTTGCACCTATGTGGTTAGCTCTATCATAGTTGTTTCACTAATACTTGGTACCTTGAGTTCATGTGGAAACAATGTATTAGACATTCCTGTTGCTGTAGGAAGTTTGACTGCAGGAAGAGCGGGTAGGAGTGTCTTCACTAGATCAATAGAACTAGATGCATGAGAGGATGATGCTTCCTCTACTTCACAATGGTTATGAATTATGTTAGATAACACTTCATCTTCCTCTTGAAGCTTCATGAAAGAAATTATTCCTAACATCATAAGTTGCTCCACAAAATTAACTTCTTCGGCCTCTTCACCAACATGTGGCCATATAGGATTTTCCATGTCATGGGATGACTGAGCAGGAGGGTAAAGAACAAGATTTTTGGTGCTCTTCCCATCACAAATGGTCATGTCTCCTGACCGACATCCAATATAGGCATATTTTGTTCCTAACCATGGCTTTCCAAGAATAATGGGATACCTACGTAGTGTAGCTTTGGGAGAGAGAATCATGAAATATGTTGGGTACTCCCAAGAGTCTAGAGTTACCACAAAATTCTCTACTATACCATCAGGCTTAACAGTAGAACTATCAGCAAGCTGCAGGATGGTAGGAGTAGATCTCATGCTTGCAACATTTAGTTGTTGTAGGATGTCCTTTGTCATTACATTTAGTGTTGCTCCCAAATCAATCAGAGCATTCTTTATTTGAATCCCATTTATAGAAACTTCTACCACATGACTACCTAGGTCATTATACTTGGGGATAGTCACTTTCCCAAGCATGATGTCAGCCAGTTTTCCCACCACATGAACTACAGTGGGGTCTTTCTTTTTCCTGCCTAGCTTCTTGAGACATGTTTCCTTAATTGCTTTGCCATATATAGGAACATCTTTGATTGTGTAAAACAGAGGTATCTTGACACATATATGCTTTAACTGATCCAAAATGTCAAAGGTGGTTTCCTTCTTCTCTTCTTTTTTCTTAGCAACCTCCAATCTATGAGGAAATGGTGGTTCTTGTTTAGTTTGTTGGACTGGGATTGGTTTAGGGTTTTTAGGTGCACTTGGCTAAATGGGGTCATTTAGATGCTCCTCCTCCTCTTCCACATGAAGCTTAGTAATAATGGGTGTGGAAGGAGCTAGAAAAATAGTTCATGAATGCAAGTGGATGTCACTTACACTCACAACATATGTAGGGAATTGATTTGGATCAACATAATATACTGGTTGCTGCTGTTGTGGTTTATTATTTGGGTTAGGTGTGGGTTGAGCTGGTAGCTGAGTAGGTATAAGTGTATTTGAACTTGCACTAGTAGGAGGAGACATTAAAGTAGGTTGTTGGGGATAAGAAGGTGGCTATATGTAATTAGTGGTCTAGTTTGGCCATTGTTGTCCTCCCCTCAATTGAGATGTTTGCTACCAGTTTCTTGGAGGTGGTTTCCAATTTCCCTGAAACTATTGCCAATTCCCCTGAGGTTGCTGCCACTAGGGTGGAGAGTTTTGGTGATTGTGTCAAGCATTTGGAGGGTTATTCCAAGGTTTTTGTGGATATCTTCCATAATTGGATGGATATGGGGGTTGCCATTGCTTACAAGATGAATAATAATTAAAATATGGCCCAACAAAAAATAGTGGATCTGGTGGAATACCTTGTCTTGGAGCCCATGGACTCCTTTGTGCAACATAGTAGCCTTGATCCTCTTCAACTTGGATTGGCTTGAACTCAAGTGGAATTTTCTTTCTGTCAATATTAGTTACCATATTGCATCTGCAGTCCTTCTTCTTTTCTCTCTAATGAGGGAAATATTTTGCCAACATTGCCTCTGCCTCCTCTTGTTTCTTCTTAGCTTGGAGTGTATCCAATTGGGTTTCCAGATTGTTTATGATGTCTTTCTTGAAGTGTGACAACAATTGAGTAATCTTGATCCTTGAAACTCCACTGTTAGATGACTTACCCATAAAGGATTGGTAAGCTTTCCCTTTCTTTGAAGCTTCCCTAGAATAGTTCTAACATATCTTCTTGATATCCTCACAAGGAACTTGGGTGATATCTCCTCCTGCCATCAGGTCGAAGGCATCAGTGTAGCTCTCATTAATCCCTCACAAAAAGAGTAGCTTTTGTGAGTCTTCATTGAGTGTATGGTATGGATATTTTTGTAGGAAAAACATAAACCTTGAAATGTAATCCTCCAGGCTCTCATCTTCCTTTTGTTGCATCCTAAAAATGTCATCTCCTCTCATGTCACTGCCCTTGCAATACTCCTTGTACTTCTCAAGGAACTTTGTCTTCATGTCCTCCCAAGTCTCCACAATATTTCTGCCTAGGCTCATGAACCATCTTAATGCAACTTCTTTCAGGGTGGTAGGAAATAACTTAATCCTATGGGAATCAGTAGTATAGTCATAACTCCTGCAAAGTATATCAAATTCGAACAAGAAAGTATCAAGATATTCTATAGCAAGTCCATAAAACTTAGGAAGGATTGAAGCAGGGATATTTTTGAGGTTTTCAACTTCATTCTAATGAGTAATGGGGAAAGGAAAGGCTGGTTGGTTAGGTCTATTTCTATTTGCATCACCCATGCCTACCTGATGAAGTTCCAAAGCAAAGGGGTTATCAATCATATTTTGGTCTTCAGAGGAACCTTCAGAACTGGTCAGATCATAAAATGTATCAACAAAGGGATGTCGCTCTTCTTTTTCTTCTTATCTAGGCAGATTTGGAAGCTCTTCTAGCTAGAATGGATCAAGATTATTAGGAAGGAATCTCCCATAAGCATCTCTTCTCCTTCCTATATGCATGTGGTATCAACTCAGCATCAACCAACTCACACAAAGAATTGGTGGAAGAATAGAGGGGTCATTACTTCCTAAATGAGGGGTATAATAAGAAAAAACTTTTAGAAATACTTCAACAGGAAAGAAACTATCAATAACTCCAAAAAACTCCCTAGTTTGACACCATCCCCAACAACGGTGCCAAAAAAGTTGGCCTCCTACAATGATTTAACAACTAAGCCCATAAAGATGTGATTCAGAGATTGGAAATCTAATCTGAATAGCTATCTTAATCACCATGAAGGTGCATTTAACTTGTCAACCCAGGGACGTAGACTTGAAATGCGTCAACACAATATGTGCACTAGGAATCCATAGTAGCCATGTTTATCCTACAACTAAGAAAGCCATAATGCTGAAAGTAAATTGCTTGGAAAGAAGTTATGTAAATTTTGAATATCAATAAACAACTATACTAAGCTAACATGCATGAAAAAAATGAAAATATGAGTGAACGAATAGCAAACTACTCTCTTTGCTTTGGTTGCAGGAATAGTCATAGAATGGAATTCTAGTGGCTGTAGGAACAGACAGTGCCATATTATTAACTAATTTTTGAACAAAAAGTATTAACTAAACTAAAGGATGGAATGCTCACCAAGTGGGCCCCCTTGGATGAGTATCCCTTAAGAAAAATGTAAACTGAGATTCACGAACTTATAACTTCATTTTATTCATTGGAAAACATGAGTACAGTCGAGCAACATAACTATAAAACTGAAAAACTAGGAATGCGAATACAATCATCAGATTAAGAAACTTCTTGAGAAGGAGCATTCGAGTCTTATTTATAGGAAGAAAAGCTACTAAATAACTACCTAGCTAGGTGGTCAACTCCAATAGATTAGGAGGGCACCACTTTAGGGAAAGCATAAAAACTGGAGAGGCGGTTATGCATGCACGAAATCTGGTCAAGCATGTTTTCCTTAATGCAGATTTAGCACAACAGTAATGCCTATATTTGCTCAACAGATAATTAAGGCCATTTACAAGGTGGTTATAATTTCAATTTGAATGAGGAATCTCCCTCTGTCGAGATTCTTCCCTCCATTGACCTTTGAATGATCACCTTGTTGACCGTTATGGTGAATGACCAACTAGCAGAATCTTCCTCAATTTAGCAGGCCTCTAATTATATATGCATAACAATATTAGTACGCACAACAATTGCATATCTGTAACTACCTTAAAGTAACATTCATTAATTCACATGTAAAATTATCATAGATAGTTCATATAGCATGTCAATATCAATTAAAGGTTGCAAAAATAAGCTTATTCCCAATGTCTATGGTTTTTAGGAAATATCGTAAAAAGGTTAGCATCCAAGCATCAAAGTCTATGAAAACTACAACAAATGGATAATAAACTCTATTAAAATTGAACCATAAACTAGACTCATCAAGGATGATAAGGGGTAGAATTCCTATGCCTCACATTATATTCATTAACCAGTTCTGTAACAAGGGTTGATGTAAATTGAGCCCCTTGATCTATCACTATCTCCCTTGGGACCCCATAACGAGTGAATATTTCCTCATGGAGAAATTCTACAACCTTATTATTTCTTGCATGCTTCATTTCTTTAACCTCAACCCACTTGGTCACATAATCAGTGCAAACCAAGATGTAGGATTTACCATTTGATGGAGGATCAATGGGTCCTACAAAATATAGTCCCCATTTATAAAATGGAGTGATGACTACCTATGGGTAAAGAGACATATCATCAGACTTAGTTGGCTGGCCCATCCTTTGGCATCTGTTACACTTCCTAGCATAAATTATTGCATCCTTGTGGAGTGTGGGCTAGTAATATCCCATGTTTAGAATGTTCATTGCTATCCTCTTAACGATAAAATTCCCTGCACAGGATTCATTGTGACATGCATGCAATATATCATATGTCTCATCTTCCGTCACACATCTCCTCATGACATGGTCTAGTCTAGTGTAGAAAAAACATCCTACAATCCATGAGAAAGGAATTTTTTTCTCAATCAGCACCCTTCTCTCTTTTGGAGAGAAATAAGGAGGAACTCTCCCCATGAATAGATAATTGGCTATGTCAACATACCAGGGTTTATGCACACTGATGGAAAACAAATGCTCATCAGGGAAAGAGTCATCAATGACTTGAGTATCCTTTGATGTAGTCAGTATAGAAAGAAAATCTTTTACAACATTTTCCTTTCCTAGTTTATCAACAATGGTTATGTCAAACTCTTGCATCAACAACAACCATCTTGCTAGCCTACCTGATATTCGGGGCTTATTCATGAGGTACCTAATGGCTGCATGGTCTATGTGCACAAAGATTTGATAGCTTGTTATGTAGTGCCTGAATCTATTAAGGGTGTAGATTACTGCCAACATTTCCTTTTCTATCATTGTATAATTGAGTTCGTCTCCTTGTAGGTTTTTACTGACAAAATAAATAGCATTCTCAATTGCTCCTTATTTTTGTCCCAAGACAACTCCTATAGCATATTCTGATGCATCCATATGAATATGAAAAGGAAGCTCCCAGTTGGGGCCTTTGAGTATAGGGGCATGGGTTAAAGTTGCTTTCAAATCAGAGAATGCCTTGTCACAGTCCTCTGTCCATTGGAACTCAACATCTTTAGTTAGGAGATTGTACAATGGTGCTACTATTTTACTGAAATATTTTATGAAACACCTATAGTAGCCTGCATGTCCCAAGAAACTTCTGACATCTTTTTTCTTTGTAGGTATAGGCAGATTGGTGATCACCTCAATCTTGTTAGGATCTACTTAAATTCCTTTTTGAGAGATGTAGTGGCCAAGGACTACACCTTCCTGCATCATCATGAAAAAATTCTCACTGTTTAAAGACAGATTATGGTCTTCACATCTCTATAAGACTCTCCTGAGATTTTCCAATGTTTCATTAAAATAAGCACCATAGGTAGTAAAATCGTCCATATAAATCTCCATGCTATCATGTGAGATATCTAAAAATATGCTAATGACTGCCCTTTGAAAAGTTGTAGGTGCATTGCATAAGCCAAATGGAAGTAGTAGGCATAAATGCCCCATGGATAGGTAAAGGTGGTCTTCTCTTGATCCTCAGGTGCAATTTGTATTTGGTTATAGCCACTGAATCCATCTAGAAAAGATAAATATTGCTTTCCTGCAAGGGAATCTACTACTTGATCTATGAAAGAAAGGGGAAAATGATCCTTTTTAGTGGCATAGTTTAGTTCCCTGTAGTTGACACAAACTCTCCATTTCTCTCCCTTTTTGGGTACGATCACCAATGGAGACACCCACTGGCTATCTAAAATGGGGTAGATAAATCCTACATCTAATAATTTCTATAGTTCCCCTTTTATAAATTCCCTCAATGTAGGATTGATTCTTCTTTGTGGCTGCTTCACTGGTGTGAAATAATCTCTGATATATATCCTGAGTATAGAGCTTGGGGTCCAATCCATTCATATCATGTTATTCCCATGCAAATGCATGTTGGTGGGTCCTCAACAAGTTTTTCAAGGACAACTACTGCTCTTGACTCAACTTGCTGTTAATATTCAGATATTTTCCTTCTAACACTTGCACTTGTGTGGTTAACTCTATCATAGTTGTTTCACTAATGCTTGGCACCTTTAGTTCATGTGGTAGCAATGTATGAAAGATATCAGTTGTTGCAGGAGGTTCAGTTGCAGGAAGAGCGGGTAGAAGTGTCTTCACTGGACTAGCAAAACCAGATGCATGAGAGGATGATGCTTCTTGCACCTCACAATGGTTTTGAATTATGTTGGACAATACTTCATCTTCTTCTTGAAGTTGCATGAAAGAACTTCTACCTAACATCATAAGTTGTGCCATAGAATTGACTTCCTCGGCCTCTTCTTCAACATGTGGCCATATGGGGTATCCTTATCATGGGATGGATGGGAAAGAGGGTAGAGAACAAGCTTTTTGGTGCTCTTTCCATCAGAAATGGTCATGTCTACTAATTGACATCCAATGTAGGAATCAACTATTGCTAACCATGGCCTTCCTATAATAATGGGATACTTGCCTAGTGTAGCATGAGGAGAGATAATCATGAAGTCTGTTGGGTACTCCCAAGAGTCTAGAGTTACGACAAGATCCTCTACTATACCATCAGGTTTAACAATGGAATTGTCAGCAAGCTGCAAGACAGTAGGAGTAGGTCTCATGTTTGCAACATTTAGTTGTTGCAGGATATCCTTAGTCATCACATTTATTACTGCTCCCAGATCAATTAGAGCATTCTTTATTTGGATCCCATTTATGAAAAATCCTACCACATGACTACCTAGGTCATTGTATTTGGAAACAATTACTTTCCCAAGCATGATATCAACAAGCTATCCCACCACATGAACCATAGTGGGGTCTTTCTTTTTCCCGCCTGGCTTCTTGAGGCATGCTTCCTTAATTGCTTTGCCATATATGGGAACATCCTTTTATGGCTTGAAATAGACGTATCTTGACACATATATGTTTCAACTAATCTAGAATGTCATTGAGGTTGTTTCCTCCTATTCCTTTTGTTTAACAATTTCTAACCTCTGAGGAAATGGTGGTTCTTGGTCATTCTACTGGACTAGAACTGGTTCAGGATTTTTAGGCACACTTGGCTGAATGAGAACATTCAGATGCTCCTCTTCTTCCACAGGAAGCTCAGTGATGATGGGGGTGGAAGGAGTTGTAAAAGTGGTTCCTGAACGAAAATGGATGTCACTTACACTCACAACATATGCAAGGAATTGGTTTGGATCTGCATAATAGGCTAGCTACTATTGTTTTTTTTATTTGGGTTAGGTATGGGTTGAGCTGGTAACTGAGTAGGTCTAGGTGTGTTTGAACTTGAGCTAGTAGGAGGAGGAATTATAGTAGGTTGTTGGGGCTGAGAAAGTGGTTGCATGTAACTAGTTGTCTAGTTCAGCCATTGCTGTCCTCCCCTCCATTAGGATGTTTGCTGCCAATTCCCCTGAAATTGCTACTAATTCCCCTAAGGTTTTTTCCACTAGGGTGGAGAGTTTTGATGATTGGGCCAGGTATTTGGAGGGTTATTCCAAGGTTGTGGTGGATATCCTCCACAGTTGGATGAATATGGGGGTTTTCATTGGTTACCAAATGCATAAGAATTAAAATAAGGCCCATCAAAGGATAATGGATTTGGTGGAATAGCTTGTCTTGGAGCCCATGGTCTCCTCTATGCAATGTAGTAGACTTGATCATAATCACCCTATATTGGATTGAACTCAAGTGGGATCTACTTATTGTCAATGTTAGCTACCATTTTGCATCTGCAGTCCTTCTTTTGTTTGCAATGGGGGCAATATTCTGCCAACATTGCCTCTGCCTCCTCATATTTCTTCTTAGCTTGAAATGTATCTAGCTAAGTAGCCAAATTGTTTATAATGTCTTGTTTGAAGTATGCCAACAAGTGAGTAATCTCCATCCTTGAAACTGCACTGGTGGATGATTTTCCCATAGAGGATTGGTAAGCTCTCCCTTTCTTTGAAGCTGCCCTAGAATAGTTCTAACATAACTTCTTAATATCATCCCAAGTATCTTGGGTGATATCTCCTTCTCCCATCAGGTCTAAAGCTTCAATGTAGCTCTCATTAATTCCTCTTAGGAAGAGAAAATTTTGAGATTCTTCATTGAGTGTATGATGTGGAGATTTCTGCAAGAAAATCAAAAACCTTGAAATGTAATCCTCCAAACTCTCATCTTCCTTCTACTGCATCCTGAAGATGTCATCTCCTCTCATGTCACTTCCCCTACAATATTCCTTGTACTTCTCAAGGAAATTTTTCTTCATTTCATCCCAATTCTCCACAGTATTTTTTCCTAGGCTCATAAACCATCTTAATGCAACCTCTTTCAAGGTGGTAGGAAACAACTTAAGACTATGAGTTTCAGTGGTATAGTCATAGCTTATGTAGAGGATATCAAACTCAAATAAGAAAGTATCAGGGTCTTCTATGACAAGCCCATAGAACTTAGGAAGGAATGAAGTAGGGATATTTTTGAGGAACTTGAAGGGTGATCCCACAATAGTGGTTTATAATTTTTGGCCAAACTGGACACTAAAATGTTTTTTTAACTAAATCTTCACTTTCGGGCACCTATAGCGACTAAACCGTGAGGAATTTGAAGATAATGCAAACTAGAGTTTTGTGAAATTTTGTCTATAGATTCTAAATATATTTTTTTCAAAAATTTTGGAATCAAATTGCACTTCTTTTTCCATCTCCCTCGAAAACTATTTTTTTCTAGAAAACAACATTTTGAAAAAGTGACGCTCACCGTATAACGCATAACAACATTAGCACACACAAACAAATGTATATCTATAATTACCTTAGTAGCATTCATTCAACCACTAGTAAATTGAACATAGATAATTCTCATAGCATGATAATGTCATTAAAAACCACAAGGATAAAATTATGCCAAGGTTTATGGTTTTGAGGGAAACAACATATAAAATGTCAACAACCAACATCAAAGTCTATGATAGCAACAAAAAATAGATAATAGATCCTATCAAAATTAAGCCATTAATTGAGCTCATCAATGGGGGCTCTTCAACTCTCGTATCCCATGAGAGGAAGATTCTTAAAAAGGATTTGTGTGCTTGGCAAGAAGCCAATCTTTATCAGAATAATACAGATACAATCTCTTCATCTAAGTTGGAAGCATGTTATGGTATTGGATACAAAATTATTCCTAAATACAGATGTAATCAAAACATGAAATAATATGATAGGGATCAAGTGAAGTCTATACATTACTATTCTAAGTACGTTCTAGGTTTCCAACCTTCATCTCCATCTTCATCTAATGATTTATCATCTACTGTGTGTTTGCAATCTTATGATAACAAATAGATCTTTTCTTCACAAGATAAAGAAATGTCCCCTACTATTTATCAAGAGAATATCTTATCGAGGCTTCTAAAAGACCACCTGATTACTCTTCCTCCAATAACATGAAATAAATTCTACAATAAAATCTCATTTTGTGCATATCATCGAGTGCAAGGTCATTCTATCAATGAATGCCATGCCTTGAGTAATAAAATACATCTTAAGGATTGGGGTTCTCTTCCATATGTTGATGTACCTAGTTCCTCTAATCAATAATGATCTTCATCCTATCATGTTGTTCATCACTATGGGGCATTTGTAGCTTTATATGTTTTTCTCCTTGCCATTCATGGTGATACAATCTTAAGTGCAACCATATTTTTCATGGTAGAAACATGATAGTCCTTGGTGTGGTTGTCCTTTTCTCTATGCTTGGGGGGCAAGGATAACTAGTTTTGGGAGGCATGCATTCTTTTCAAGGATCTTGTCTTCTCTTCTTTCTCCTTAAAATACCAACATAGCAAGTATTTTGACATTTTAAGGGGGGGCATATATTATCTCTATCCATTTCATCTTGTGATGTTTGACCTATTGACATACCCCCCTTGGTGGTGGTGTTTTTTGTAACACCCGCTAAGAAATGGTTATCAATTCATCCCCCAAGATGTTAAACTTTATGCACCCCTTGAGGTGAGTTTTGTTGCACCCCCTGAGGTGAATTTTATTGCACCCCTTGAGGTGAGTTTTTGTAAGATAGTTCATGGATTCAACATAATAGAGCTTGCTGGGTCATGAACTTGAGCACCCTTTTTTAACATGGCCACCTAGCATAACACAACTTGCTTGATAGTGAAGCCATGTGTTCATAAGTGAATTTACATCCTTGTGAGAGCATCATTTTATTAGATAACACATTTGATGGATGATGTTTGATATGAGATGATTTAAGACTGAGGTCTCTTTTCCTTACTAATTCAAATCCTTTAAGTACTAATCTTCTATTTGTTGTGTTTCTTTTTGTGTGTCTTCTTAGTGTTTACATTGTGTCTACATCGTGTTTGCTTTCATTTAATTTTCATCTTTATGTTTCATCATGCCATGTGTTTTCATCATGTATGCTTTATATTTTTTGACATGTATGTTAGTGTAGTCTTGTTGCATATCATACGAGCGAGCGTTCCTTTGTGCTTATGTTGGTTTTCCATGGGATTTTGAATCCTAGGGGCTTGCACACCCCCTATATCCTTAGTCATCCTATCTCTAAACAATATTTGGACAATTAGACCCCTCTTGACATAGTTTTCTACTTTACTGTGAGTCTGAGCATATGTTCATACTCTCACTAAAGTGGAGGCTAAATGTAGTGTAGAAAATTGTCACCCTTAACAATTTCATACTATCTTTTGCTCCCCCTAATTTATTGAGCCTAATTGACCCCCTAATGTCCTAAAATTGTGTATTTTAGAGCCCATTTGTACCACTTTTCAATAAATTACAAGTATTGAATAAATGCGCTCAGTTCATGTGTTACCCCCGAAAATTAATGTCCTAGAAGTTGGGCCAAGACCCATACACCCTTGGGCATATGGGTCCCCCTTCTTAGCTAGTACCCATTTTTGGGCATGTTGTTGGCAGTTTAACATTCAAAATTTAAATTTCAAGTGTCAGAGCCTACTCCTGCTCTTTCGAGATCTATTTTTGGGAAATTGAATAAATTCCTATAATTACCTAGTCATTTCACCATTTAAAATTGGACAAGAAGAGAGGTGAAAGAATCTAGCAAGAGGTGAACATTGAGAGAATTGAAGAGCAAGTTAAGAGCAACATTTTAGATATTTATTACAATAATTGAAGATCCAAGCAACCTGTCAAAGTGTATGTGAGTTCATGTTATCATATTATCATTTTTTTGTGAAGGGGTATGTGCAGGATCATCATGGGAAAAATAGGCCCTTAAGTGGCAAAAAATTCAGAAAAATCAGAGTTAGGAAAATTGATGTAAAATTTTGAATAAGTTATCTATATTATTTCAAAAATATGTAAGAATAGAATCTGTAGCAAATTGAATGTATTTTCTAAACTACTAGGCTTATTTAAAAAATAAATAAATCTATTTGGTGAAAATTTGAAATTTCAATGTAGTAGTACTTAAATTTCAAGGAAAAAATAAGAAGTAGGTGTCTATCCACCACCCTAACCACAATAAAATGATAATATTTTTTATAAGATTTTAGATATAGGTAGAGGACTCATGTCAAGATGTGATGCATATTTTTTTGTAATTTTTTTCCAAGTAAATAATTAATTATGAATTTTTTATTTCAAATTTTAAAAAATATAAAAACTCGTATGTCTGACACCTTAACTTGATGAAAACTTCATGAAATTCAATTTTTTTTTAATATTATATTATGAAAATCATAGAATGTGACTAATGTTTTAGATTCAAAAAATGTGATACCGTTTGAAAGCTATAGATGTTTTTCAATCAGCCTATCAATCAGGACTTTAGTCGTAATTCAAATAGAAAATGAATAATAATTATTTTTAAAAGTAAAGCATAATTTATATTGGTGGAAAGATGAGAATATCCTTTTAAAACCCTTTTCATTTCATAAATTTTGGGTAAAAAAAAGTCATCAGCCACATGGGCCATCATATCACTTACATATCACCACTTTTTGGCCCATCATAATCCTACACATACCTGAAGGCTAACCCCTTTTCTAGGTCTCCAAATCATTCAATAAAATCAAGTAAGCAAGAAACAATACCTTGAGGTGATGTGCATGTCTTCAATCCTTCAAGGAAGCCATTAAAGGGTGGTGAGTTGCAACACTTTGTGATTTCATCATTTCTTCATTTCAATTATCCATTTATCATTAATATTGCCATTGTGGAAGTGGAAACACTTACACAGGGTTTAATTGAGGCAAGCCCCTAAAATGGCCCAACATTCCCCTCCTTGTGAATGTGTAGATTTCAGGTTGAAGAGGATTGAAAGAAGTGTGAAGATAAATTGTTGATTGTTGCATTTGAAGCATTACATCTTGTCAAGAAATGAAAACTCACCTAAAAAATTATTTGATGACATTTTGACAACTCTAAATTTGAGAATCAGAAGCTTAAATCCAACACTAAAGGACCCCAAAAATAGTTTCAAGACCCCTTATAAAGAACACATACATGCCTTAGAGGTATTTGAGTCCTCTTAGGTACACTAAAATCAACTTTTCTGAGCAGGTACACCATCCTTTACACTTCTCAAATATGCTAAAAATTGATTATTTCTATTTATTAGTTGTTGGGATCTTGAAATTTACATATTAGGGCACATAGCCTAATTAGGTTAACCATTCAAAATCATTTCCAATTCATTCCCATCTTCAATCAGATGTAGATCTAGGTCTAATTGGCTCACCTTCACGGTTGTAAGTTAATCTAATCACCTTGTTGATCTACATCTTAATGTAACTTGGAAAAAATCCCCTTTGCATCCTAGGTTCTTTGCATTTAGGACCTAGGATCGCCTTTCTCTACATTAAATATGCATCTTGAATCATTTTTGGAGTTAGGCCGAGTATGTATCATTTTCAAGACACCAAAGGTCGACATTGGAATTTAAATCTTTTTAAAAGATGACTTTTAGGACAAGAGTGCCCAACACCCCTATTTAGGTCTATTTTTCCTTGGAAATTTAGGGTGCTAGGGATTTTAATGTATTTTCTTAATCTGACCTTGAAATGATCAAATTATGAACATAATTAATTATACATGCAAAATAGGGTGCCAAATCTAGTGTGAAATTTTTTTTGATTAGAGGTAAAATACGGGTTTTGAAGGAGCCCAAAACCCTTTACAAAAGAAAGTAGTTGTACTAAAGAAAAAAGTAATACATCAGCAAACAACCCCACAATAGCAACCCATCAGCAAAAAAAATCCAAAAAGGAGAACCACCCAAGAGTACTACATAATTTTTAGAATGTTTTCCGCCTCCACATCACAGTCGATAGCTTTTTGTGCATCATCAAAAAAATTAGAACTTTCTTTCCAAAAGCCCCTCCCTGAGCTTTAGTTTTGTTCCTAGTACGTGCTCCAGAACCACCCGTATTTACCTCAGAAATCAAAACAATACATTTTTCACCACTCTTCCCAACAACAACAACTTCACCCATCTGCTTACCAGGACCAACATTCCCATCATCATGGGCAATATCTTTCTTCTTCTTAGCACTAACTAGAGGAGAGGCAACATCAACAAACTCATAATTTATGACATTATGAAATTGTTAGGGGTGACAATTTACGACATTATATGTAAATTAATTGAATTAATTACCTTGGGATAGAATTTGAAAAATAGAAGAAAATCATAAATATTAATAAAATAACAAAATATTATTTAATTAATATAGGTGACAAAAAATAGATGAAATATAGGATAAAATTGACCAAACAATAGTGGTCAATTTCAGGTGTCTACAAATACTATCAATTCAAAAACATCTATTGTTGTTGAAAATAATATTGTTGACAACTTGATAATAAGAAAATACTAAGTTATCATTATTCTAATATTGTGACCTATTATATTAAATATTTCATTGAGTTGAATTATTTAAAAATATATCCAAACATAATTTAAAATTGTTTAAAAAAATATTCTACAAGATTAGAGCATTTGAAAATAAAATTAATTGAAATGCTAGATAAATTGTCGAGTTTCTAGTCCATAAAGATATAGACTAGAGAAACAACAAATTCTAGCTTCATGTCTATATAATATTCATTATTTTTACAGAATATTCATTGATTTCAATATATATATATATTTAGATATACATACTCAAAAGGAGAATTAGTGTCTAAAACTCTAAACAACACTCTATATCAGATAAAAAAGCCACAAAAATGTTTAGCAATTCAAAACATCATTGGACAAACCCTTAAGTAACACTAACTACTAAAGGTTCCTATCTTAATCAAAACATATCTATTTAGTAATATCACCCAAACTATGAAGGTTGATTAAACCCTTCCATTTCTTTGAAAAGAACTTGAGTTTAACAACCCATGATCCTCTCTCCACCACCAACTTTAGTTCCAATTTTTAATTGATGTAATATTATTTTATGGTTATTATTATCATTTAATATTTAAAAGATACATAACTTGTAAATGAGCCTTTGGTATATTGGTGTAATTGAATGGTTCAAAATGAGCCCATCACAAATCAAGTCTTGTTGAGTGCAAGACTCCAGTCATCATAAAGGATGAGATTGGAATTGTGCCCCAAGTGACTTTGAAGGAATGGATGTACCCCTCATCCTTGGCTCTTAGCCAAAGATGTTT